>BRZM01003569.1:6132-235226 GCA_033238685.1 Lates japonicus
TATATATATATATATATATATATATATATATATATATATATATATATACATACACACACACACACACACATATATATATATGATTTTCGCAAATCTTAAGTGGATAAGTCACACAGAAAACAAATCTCCCAGGATACAGCACACAAAGGTAACTTTGGGAAGGGACAAACAAAGTAATTTTCATTATGATAAATAACTATGGCATTTGATTGATGATGCATATTAAGCTGTTTAAGAATAGAGGGCGTAGTAGTAATCGGCATAAGCAGGTGTGACAATATTCTCACAGCCCAGAGCCAACTGTAGAATTTGAAGAAGTCTAGGATGTTTTCGATTTCTTCAAATTAAGGTTTCCACAATAAGCAACAGCAACACCCTCATTTGACTACATTACTGATTTAATTAAAGCCATTTCATGACACTACAGCAATGACTCATATTCTGCTCATACTGAACATGGCATTGTTTTGTTAAGGCATTATAAGATCACATATTAAATTGTCATCTGTTCTACAGGTAATGCTCCAGTATTAGCGAAATCACTGGTAAGATCATTTCTATTACAATACAAATAACTTGTATGTCAGGTTTGGGTAGGTTTCCATTGGGTGTGTTGTTGATTGTATCCAAATATTTGGCCCAATGAAGACTTCCAACCCACACAGTTGTTATTCTCCTTTCTCATTCTTGTGATTCATTTGCACTATACCTCATTGTGTGCCAGGGCTCTCCAACCACTTTTATATTTTATTTTTACAGTGTTCTTGCAAGCCTGCTTATGCATTCAGATAAAAGTTATGATGTCAAAATACACACATCAGACCTGTTTTCCCTTGCTTTTTGCTGAGATAGGCTTTATTTCATCATTGTCAACCAGTCGAGTCAGATGGCTGCCCACCCTGAGTCTAGTTCTGCTTGAGGTTTCTGCCTCTTAAAAGGAAGTTTTTCCTTGTCACTGTTGCCTACTGCTTGCTCATGGTGGGATTTGTTGGGTCTCTCTCTGTAAATATCATATTTTAAAGAGTATGGTCTAGACCTGCTCTATATGAAAAGTGCCTTGAGATGACTTTTGTTGTGATTTGGTGCTATATAAATAAAATTGAATTGAATTGAATTGTTTGGGATCTGACAGACCCTACCACTCTATGTGCTAAACTTCTAATAATAATTGGAAAATTAACCTTTTTTCTTTAAAAAAAAACCCTTTTTGCTCTTCTTCACTTTATTAAAACCCAAAATGTAGGAAAAATATTTGAAGCAGTAATTCCTCCACTTGACACAAATTGAGCTTGCACAATGTCTCTGTTGGTCACTGCAGTCATTTCCACTTTTTGTTGTATGGGCTATGCATGAGCAAACATGTTCACATTTTTGTTTGCCATAAAGTAATTCACAAACAAAGAAATGTACAGTATGCTCCAGTTTTGTTTCACCAGTCTCACACTTAACGTTTATTCCACAAATCAGAGTGAATAAAAAATCAAATATATAATCCACATGACTTAAAACAGGGAAGCAGGAGCTCTTTGGCTTAAAACTGCAGCTTCAAATGTCATAAACCTGGTAGAAAAACATGACATTGACTTTAAAAACATAGCATGTTTCATCAGTGCTTTCAGAGAACAAGCTTTCACTATCAAATTGAATGCTTTATTCTAACAAAGTCAGATTGTACAAGTAACATAAATGTGTTCAGTTTATCCCTTAGGCTCATGTACCAATGCATTTAAATCTCTTACTGTAGAACACTGTGTAGCAAGGGGTTAGAGCTCTTCTTTCTTTTTTAAGATTATCTGCCGCACCATTTCAGCTATTTTTGGTCGGATTTCTTTGACAGAAACTTTTGGTCCCCATGCATCCACCACTTTGCCATTTACATCAATTAGATACTTCCAGAAGTTCCAGTCAGGCTCTTTCCCAGAGGACTCTGCAGAAAATGTGAGGAGAAGAAAGAAGTGAAAGATTGAAAAACATTCTTTCAAACAACAGTGTACAGTATATTAGTTTTTTCCATTTGGGCTCCCTCTCAGAAACACTTCCACCCTTCCCTCTTGCCTTTTTCCTAGCTTTCTTCTACAGTATTCATTATTTTCTTCTTCTTCTCTCCATTTCTCTCTTGCAGAACTGTGAATCCTCCTCTGCCTTCTCTCCAAAGTTTTACAAAACTTTGTACATATATGCCCATATTTTTCTTTTTTTTTCCTATATGTAATCTTGGAGGGTGGCAAGGTGGTGCAGTGGTTAGCACTTTTGCACAGCAGGAAGGTTCAGGTTTCAAACCGGTGGTTTGCCCACGGTTTTTCTGTGTGAAGTTTGCATGTTTTCCCTGTGCCTGCGTGGGTTCTCTCCAGGTACTCTGGCCTCTTCCCACAATCCAAAGACATGCAGGTTAATTGGTGACTCTAAATTGCCTGTAGGTGTGAATGTGAGTGTGAATGGTTGGACTGATCGCTGACATATAGAGACAATGGGACTGCAAGGATTGGCTCCAGCCCGCTAGGTTTCACTGTGTAAATGATAAACCTGGTTGTCTTTTATACTAATCTACGTAACAAAGAGTACATCACATTAATGTACCAACAACATCCCATCTCACCAATGAGGTACTTGTAGACATTGTTGGCTCCAGTTCCGACGACAGCGATTTTACTGAACAGAGGAAAGGAGACTCCGTAGACCCTGCGCACAAAACTGTCGATCTCCTTGTCGCTGCCGGGCTCCTGCTGGCCAAACTGGTTGCAGGGGAATGCCAGCACATTGAAGTGATATGGCCCAAAGTCCCGCTGGAGCTGCTGCAGGTCTTTGTAGTGTTCCTCAGTGAAGCCACATTCACTGGCTACATTCACCACCAGGGACACCTAAAGCCACAAAAATTGACTGTAACACACCACAGTAACAATCCTGACAGTCACCAAACAACAACCATCAGCAACCAGGGAATTGTACATCATATCTTCATTTGTTAGCTTGTGTTTATCTCAGATATGATGTTAAAGGAAGGACAGAATATATTGTTTTAATTGTTTGGCTGTCATGATTTTTTCCCTAAGTATTAGCTACTATGATCTTTTTGGTCCAGTGTTTCCAGGTTGTTCCAGCTATCAGTGTGGTCACTCTACAGTGATATCACAGTGTACTGACGCACTCTGGTGTACACTTGACCACTACTGCAGCAAAATGAGAAGTTGAACACATGGGTGGGTACTGTACTGAGTACAATTTGATGGTACTTGTACTTGATTTGATTTCTGTTTTATGCCACACACACACACACACACAGAAAGAGGGAGATGGGTGACAAATTAAAGGAAAAACCTAGATAAATGAGATTAGAAAAATAACAAATGCAAAGGCTTCCACATAGGTGCACCACAGGGTACTGTCAAGCAATTAACATCCAATCATGTTCTGTGGCATGTATGATGATGCCATGTATATTGTCATCTTACATGTTAGTGAAGAGGTGATAGATGGACCTGTATAGGTACACGGCATAGAAACAGTTGATTATGTTAGTGCAGGTCTCTACATGTTACAGCTTCATGCCTCAGTTCACAGTCAGTACAGGAGCATATCTGCAAAGGACAGAAGAGCAGCTCATCACTGCAAAGGTAAGTACATGCAATGTTTAATTTCATTTTCTCTCAGTCTAACTACAGACTGGAAGGATTCCATCATCTAGTGCTGACATCTAGTGTCAAGGTGAAGTAATTACAAGTCGAATGGATCTTAAAATTAATTATGGAGTAAAAGCAAATGGTTTTAAATTAACAAAACCCTTTGAACCATTAATAAATACCATAGATTTTTGTCATTTCTAATAATCCATCATGTCTGCAGTCATAAAAGATAGTACGGGGTCATGGGTTTCTCAGTTTGTAACAAGTCTAATCAGTCAATTAAGAAAAGGTGCTATGATAATAAGTCTGCAAGTGTACATGTTGGTAAGCAGGTTATTAATGGATTTTCTTCCAGATGTCCTGCAGCCAAGATGAGTGTTTGTGAGTGAGTATTTTCCACATGCTTCATATCAATGTTTTATAACTGCTTTGTCTAAATTGTTTATTAATTATTAATAAAAGAATTACTTTCATCTTTATTCCATTTACAAATGCTGTCTTATCAGAAAGTGGTACCAAAGCACCCTGTGAATTAACTGTAACCTACAAATAAAATCGTGTGTTATGTTCAGGCTCATTTAATAACTCGGGCTAAATAAAATCTGCAGTGGTTCCAGGTAGTGTACTGTATCAATCCATTGTAGGCAGATTAAGGCTAATCCGGTCTAGTTATCCATACCTAGCTTGAATGAAAACTCCTGAAGCTGCAGGCGCTCTGCAGGCCTCTTGCCACGTAGGCCAGCGGGGCTACATGATGGGACATCCCGAGCAGCCTACAGTCAAACTGATCCGCAGCGGTAGCCTACTGTGTTAGTTCGGCTACATCTACAAACATAATGCAAAGTGGGAAACGTAAAATAAAATGAAAGAAACATTCCCATGCAATGGTCATTCATGCAACCGGCTGACATGCAGACAGATTGGTCAAAGTGACTGTAACATCACCGGTATAAACTGTTACGTTCAGCTGCTCAGGACCAGACTTACCGAACCCCGGTATTTCTCCAGGGACACTAACTTCCCCCTGCTGTTTACTACTTTAAAAGTATAAAAGTCTTTCTGTTTGCTTTCAGTGAGGCTGAGTAAAGTCAGTAACACGGTGAGGGCTCCGGGAAGCATCTTTACAGCCAAACTGCCAACGCAACAGAAGCGAAACTTCTTCAAACTCCTGCGATAGCGCTGCGTCCCCGCCAAGTTAAGTTACAGACCAGGGGGCAACACTTCCGGGGACCGACCGTCACTTACAAAATAAATGTCTTGTTGACGAATTTGTGCCATCAGTAACCTCCTAAGACACCAATCTTATATATGGCCGTGCTACCAGCTGTAGATTCATCGTCAATGATGACCACTGATGAGAGTAAACAGCACATGAACCAGTATTACCACAGAAGATTAAAGCTTCCCATCGGTCGGTCAATGACTCCAGTTTAGCTTTAAATTAAAGTCTAAATTAGAAATAAAATAGAATTTGTTATCCCACAGAAAGCTACATAATTTTAAAGCCTGTGAAAGTTATTTTCCTCTCAACCAAAGAGGAACATTTTTGGTGATTTGCTGGACTTTATCTGTGCTCTATTGTAAATGAAGAGTCTCAACCTTTATTTTGAAAGTGTATTGGATAGAGAAGAATTGGAACTGGAACAAAAACTTTTCCACCTGTCAGTCTCAGCTCATTAGGCAAATGAAGGCATGCATAGCATGGCCTACTTTCTTCTGGAGGAAAATAAATGAACACAATCCAGAAATACAGAACAAAACCCAAACTCTCTGCATATTGATAACAGGCGTGTTCACTTGTAAGAGAAGTTTTCATAAACTGGGTCTCGTGTATATGGGAATTTAGGCTACATCACATTCCTAACCAGAGAGTAATTACACAGAGTTGAGATGGAGTACTTTGGTTACAACTTGTGTTTGGGAAGTTTAGTTTTGGTTTGAGTGAATGGCCTACATACTGTATGCCAAAATAGAAATTGCCCAGAGAAGTGCTCCACATGATGTCATTTATTTTTGTTGCTTGCACTGGGAAGTAATATCCAGATTATTTAAAAAAAAAACAAAAAAACATTGTGTCAAGCTGCAGTACATAAAAGGAACATTTTCAACAATTAGCAGTGTTTATTTTATGTACAAAGTAAAAGGTCAGACATTAAAGGTTGATTTGGCACACACTGGAAGAGCCTTTTAATGCTATCATTATAGGATGGTCTTTAAATACGTTTTTAAAATATAATTATCAGTTTCAAGGGTATTAGGAGAAACAGCCTTAAGAGCAGCCTTAGGACATGGAAATGTGTTGGTAAATGTAATTTTTCAGAAAAATAGGCCAGTTCTTGCGTCTGGAAATGATGCAGAGGGAGAGTAGTAATTGAATGCTAAAAATTTTTTCGGTCCATTTTAATTTAAAATATAGACTGAAAAAATTGTAATTGTATTGTAATTAGGTTTTTAGACAAACCAAAAGAAAGAGAGAGGGAGTATATTTGCTTGGGATCACTGTATCTCCGCTGCAGAGATTCCGAGCGGCACCTGAACGCAACACGTTGCACGCCCCTCTTCATCATCACTGGCACTCCCACAATGCAGCGGGGTAATGTATTAACATGGCGTCAATGGTTGCTGTTTTGACCAGGGCCGTGGGATCTGAAAAACATTATTTAGAACAGAACCATGGAGACAGCTAAACAATAATCTGAAATCAGCGTTAGAGCTCGAAAGTAAGTTAATGCGCGCTCTTGTGTGTTGTAATGGTCGAAGTCGTTTTTTCCTGCTTTTAATGACTTGCTGCTGTGTGGCAGCTGGGTGCCAGTATTATTTATTTCCCGTTAGCTAGCTCAGCCGGACGACCGGGCACAGCGGCTAACGACAGTTAGCTCGCGGAGGACGGCTAACTGCAAAGTCGGCTGAGCAGAGAGCGGAGAGTCCCCTGGAAGTCAGCGCACACCCTTCCCATAAGACAGGAAACACCTTTTGGTTTTAATGGTGAGCATTTCTCTGAGTCGATGATTTCTGTGTGCTTTCGTTTCTGTTTTGGAAGTTGAGCTAACGTTAAGTCCCAGTGTTGTGTCGGAGTCTGCCCCCCCCCCTCCTCTCACCTGAACCACACATTATTTGCTCTTACCCCAGTCAATCATGCCTGCGACGCCATAGCAAAATAATAAACCCTAAATTAACCCCTAACTCCAACCACGGGAGGAACCGATTTCAACAGACACAACATCACTGCTCAGGCTCTGGTCATATGAGATGTGTGTTTGTGTTGAGCAGTGGTGGAAAGTAACTGAGTACATCTACTGTACAGCGTTGAGGTACTTGTGCTTTACTTGAGTATTTCTATTTTATGGTACTTTCTTCTTCTATTCCAAAACATTTGGAGGGAAATGCTGTACTTTTTTACTCCGTTTATCTGGCAGATACAGTTACGAATTACTTTCCAGATTAAATCTTAACATATATTAGTATGACACATTGTTAAAGTTTAAACTAGTGGTTCCCAGTCATTTTGGCTTGTGATCCGGTCAGATATCTATGAGCCACAAGAGTGGTATCACCTTTAAACTCTGTGTGTGTTAAATAAAAAGGCCCAAACTGATCTATTTTTTCATCAGAAAAGAGTGAAAATAAGTAAAATACTAAGAATTTAATATAAATTTGTGTAGCAAAAATATTTATTTTTTTCCTTTTTCTCTCTTATTAATAATCTCAGATGCACACGAGCTGTAGATTGGGAATCGTTGCACTAATCAAGCTAACTGTACATAAAGAAGTTAAAATTTGCTCCAGTTTGTGCAGCTACAGCAGTAAAATGCTGCATACAAATTGGCACATCAATATTAACTATCTAATACTACTAATATGTAATAATAAGGCATCACCAACAGGGGGCATCTTTCTGTGCACTGAGTACTTTTAATACTTGAAGTACATTTTAGTGGGAGTACATCTGTACTTTTCCTTTAGTAGAATTTTGAATGCAGGACTTTAACTTGCAATTGAGTATTTTCACATTGCTTCACTGATATTTTTACCTAAGTAAAGGATCTGAGTGCTTCTGAACTGGAGTTTAGGGAGTCAGTTAACATCGTATTTACTACTTCATTAGAGTAATAGAAATCCCTCTTTTCAGTGATATACAGTTGAATAAAATGTGGGAAATTTGTGATTCACACTGTGTTTGGGCTGTAACTATTAATTATTTTCATTGTCAATTTATCTGTTGCTTATTATTTTTGATCTAGCAGTTACTCAGTCTATGAAAAACCTGTACACAGGTTTCTCTTTTAAAGTGTATACATCAGTTGCAGTGCAAACAGACTGCTGCTGCTGCCATCAAAATGTTTCACAATTTAGCGATATTTTATAAACCAAATGATGTATCTGGAGAAAAAAGGAGAAAATTAGTAGTAAAACAGCAATCAGAACTAAGGTTCCTCTTCGCTAGAAGATTAATTTCTGTAGAGGTTTTTTTTTGTTTGTTTGTTTGTTTGTTTTAAGAAATAACAATTTTTATGTTAGCTCTAGTGAGTTGCATGCTCAGTAAGTGTATTTGGTTAGTTACCTTTATTTCCATTGGTAAGACAAGACACAACAGTCTGTGCATTTGTAGCGAAGTCTTGTTTATTTGTTTTTTTTTTTTAACCTAGATTTTAGGTGGCCTGCCTCCCCGGTGATCCTCAGCGTGGTGTTGACTCCACCAGGGACAACAGCAGCAGGACAGGAGGGATGGATGAGTCCATAAGTCCAGTAAAATCAGTCAAACAGTCTCAGCCCAGAGGAGCCAAAGCTTTGTCCAGTGAGAAGTCACATAAAGAGGCTCCTGCACAGAGAGAGGGTAACAAATCTGCGCCCCGCAGCAAAGAAAACCTCACTACTTCAAAGGATGACCATAATATAGGCAGCCAGGGGAGCCGTGGGCAAGGCAAGACTTCCACAGACACCTCCCAGGAGAAGAGGAGAGGACGGCCCTCCAGGCTGACAAGACTGAGTGGAAGAACAAGTTCTGGGGAGCGAGGCAAAGGCAAAGGGGCAGGCTCACAACAGCAGCTGGTGGTGCTGGCTCCTGATTCCAGGGCATCTCTTTCTGTGGACAGCAGCCCCTCAGCAAACAGAGAGACCAAGTCTCCTGCAGTACCCGGTACACCTGAGAGAGGCCTCGCAGAGCAGGCCAAAAGCTCCATTGTAACTCCTGCAAAGGAAAAGTCCCATGGTGTGTTTACAAGATATTTTACCTGAGATGATTATGTCTTCATCAGCAAAAGTATCTCTGGTACACTGCCTTGTCTTTGTTGTTTGTAGGGGTGAAAGCTGCAGCATTGATGCATCAGTCTGTTGAAGAGGGCACAGAGGTGAGGCCCACTGTGGAGGACGGATCCCTGACAGAGCAACAGCTGGGCCTCCGACAGGCAGAGGAGCGCCTCTACAGAGACTACATCCACCGACTGGTGAAAGTAAGAAAACAGCCCAGTTATGCCTGATGTATAAGAGATATATGGGAGGAGTTGGTTGTTTGAGTGTCTGTCTTAAGGCACTGAAGGTGTCTGTAGTTTGTATAACAGTTCAGACCCATGTAGTGAACGGTTGCCTCTTTTGAATAATTAAAGCAAGAGAATTTAACTTGCACTGAGGCAATAAGTTGTTACATTGATCAGTAAGTAGAAAGAAAAGGAATCAGGAACAGTTCATACTCGTACTCATCTGTTCTTTCCCTTTCACTTTGTCTCATTTCTTAAAATTTACATTTCTTTCTTTAAAAACTGAGAGAACATGCATAAACTGATTGCTTTTGCCTCTCTTTTTGTTTTCACAGCAGTCCCCCGAGTACCCAAACTATCAATACTTATGCAAGCTCTGTTCTGTGCACATTGAGAACATTCAAGGAGCACACAAACACATCAAGGAGAAGAGACACAAGAAGAATATAATGGTATTACCCATCCCAGGAATTTATTAATGCTCTTCTGACAAGGCATAAAATAAGGGTTTACAACTTGATATTTTATATATTGTGGTTCTGGTGTATCAGGAAAAACAGGAGGAGAATGAGCTGCGTGCTTTGCCGCCACCATCCACTGCCCAGCTGAGGGCTGTGGACACGGCCGTGCTAGAAACAGCCAGGCAGCAGGGAATCTCAGAGGAGGACTTTGAAGTACGGAAGGCCGTGGTCGTCAGGATGGAGGAGATTATAAAGAGGCATCTCTCAGGTTGTTTTCTGTGATGTCCTTCAGTCTGGTCTATATTTCTCTCAGCGAGTAGAGTCTAAAAGAAAATATCTTTTGAATTGAAAATTTAGAATTTCAAGTCTTACTGAATTGTGCTTATCCTCAGTGTCTGGTATTCTTCTGTTTTTATAAAGAGCATGTTCTCAGAAGTTTGCAATCTTTCCTAGTGTGAGAAATACTACATGTACTGTACATATTTTCCATTATCTTTTCTTTACTTTTCCAGCCTGTTCTCTCCGTCTCTATGGTTCATGTCTTACCCGATTTGCCTTCAAGACAAGTGATATCAACATCGATGTCACCTATCCTTCCTCTGTAAGTCTGCTTCTGCTGTTTCACAAAATACTGATGTGTTATTGTATCATGTGACATTTGTTCCTGTAGTTGATTTCTCACTTTCTTACTTTTGTCTGTTCAGATGACACAACCCGAGGTCCTGATTCAAGTGCTGGAAATTCTCAAGAACAGCTGTAAGTTTTGCTTAGTGAAATAAAAAATAAAATAAAATAAAAATATTTCCATGAGTTGAGACATCTTTGTTTTTAAGTTGCATGAACATATTTTTCCTTATTGGTTCATATGCCTGTTGGCATTTAAATTAGGCTTAGCAGAGCATTTTCAAAACACACACTACATGGAATTCATTTGGATAAATTGTCCTTAAGGACCTCAACCAAATGGTTTGGGTAGTTAATGCTACCTTGTGTTGCTCCACCTTTATGTAAAGATCCTGCAGTGAATTTGTTTTAATTCTCTGGGTTTGTCTGTATCTTTTCTTTAGCTGAATTTTCTGAGGTTGAGTCAGATTTTCATGCCAAAGTTCCTGCTGTGTTCTGTCGGGATGTTAGCAGGTGAGTGTTGGTTTAAATGCATCAAAGCAGGAGGGTTTGCCTATTTTAATTTCTGTGTATGTATATTTTTGTTAGTTTAGACTCATTGATGTTTAAATAGTTTGTCATATGTGTCTAGACAGAGAGTTTACTTTCATGATCATTTAGAGTATGTTGTTCTTATATTTTAAAATATTTGTTGGTGAAATTGCATTGGTGATTACAAGAATGAACCTTTTTATGACCACGACCTGGTACTTTTAGATTATGCCATCAGAGTCACCTGTGTTAGATGATCTCATTTAAGATAAGATGACACTTTATTGATTCCCTGCAGTTCTAACACTAATTTACAGCAAGGCCAAATTTATGTGCCACAAGATAAAATCAAGACCAAATCTCTTCCAATACAGAAGGGGCACTACATCACATGTAAACCTCTATGCCTAGCTGTCATTTTCATATATTAGTTGATTGTTTTAAACCTATTTGCGTGGGGTTCTTAGGGCTCTGTGTAGTGTAATTTTATCCAACATTTAGTTGCGGTCTTTCTTCACCTCTGTTTCTGCGCAGCGGCCTGATGTGCAAAGTCAGTGCGGGTAATGACGTCGCTTGTCTCACCACCAATCACCTGGCAGCCCTGGCTAAACTGGAGCCCAGATTGGTTCCACTGGTGCTGGCTTTCCGCTACTGGGCAAGGGTAAGGCTGTGACACCTCAGCTGAAAGAAGGAACAATAAAGAACTTCGAATGGGTTTTTGGATTTTTACAGCTGACAGACCAAAAGTAAATGCTTTGTAATGATGATGCTTGTATATTTGCATATTTTTAAAATCTTCATTTTGCGTAGGTTACTCTGTGCATGCTGTATCTTCTATATGTCCTAATGTCCAAAACAGAGAATCAGATATTTTGTTCTATTAGACTAATAAGTGATAAGAGCTTTTTTGTTGCGTTCATGTTTATCTTTGCAGCTGTGTCACATTGACTGCCAGGCTGAAGGTGGCATCCCCTCGTACTCCTTCGCACTCATGGTTATCTTCTTCCTGCAGCAGAGGAAAGAGCCCATCCTTCCTGTCTACTTGGGCCGCTGGGTAGGTGACGTGTTAGGTTCTTCAGGTCTTAGTCTTTTGCACTGTCACTAGGAAAGTGTCACTCCGTGTACACTCAGCAGATAACGTATCTTAAACAAAATTAGTTTTCAGCCCTTTTATAATTTTGTATGCCTCTCCCAAAACATTTTATTAGGTACAGTAGCTGACAGCAGCTAGATGACAAGAAATGGATGCTAACCAGGGGCGCTTTACCCCTAAGGCAGCACAGGGCTCCCCCTCGTCAAACAAGAACAAAGGCCTTTTCTAAACTGACTTATTTCATAATAATGACAGTCGTTACCATTAAAGTGAAAGTCAGGAGGCTGAAAGTTCTGCATGCCTGCAGACAAATACACACCTGAGCCCTGGCATGAACATTCTAATGGAGAGAATAAGGTTCACAAAAGCTGCTCATGTCTCTCCAACAACTAAAGATTTGCTTATTTATCTTATCTTGTTTCCTGTAGTATACTTTAATTATTTAAGCTTAAGAACATTTCCCTGTGAAAGAGAAATGATTATGCTACTAAAATGCATGAACATCTTAACTGTACTTATTTTCAGAGCCATCCTGCCTGCTTCCCAATGAAATAGTTGGTCTCTCTATTGACATAAAGAAGGTAAAATAGATTGAAATTCAAAACATGTCTCAGAAAACAGTTAAGTGTCACAGCCTGGTATAATGTTGACAGTGTACAGGTTGACCCCCCTCCTCCACTTGTCTGCATCTTGTGTCATTTTTTGGTGAAAAACACTTCCACACAGCTCAGGACTGTGTTGAGAAACACAAGTTGAGCACAAGATGTTGATGGAAAAGTGTGATTGTCTGACTAAGAGCAGGCATATTAACCCAGCAACTCAAAAATAAAATCATCTTTCCGCTGCTGATCTCATTAAACTTTTTTAGCACTATGTGCCACACATTTGCATAGTAATGAGGGAAACTGATTTGATGCTGCTACAAATCATTAATTTCTTTAAGATGTAAAATTCAAGATATGGAATGACCCATTTAACTAAGATTGCATTTATTATTTCTGGCATCAGTGTTGGAAGGTGTTTTCAAAAAAGTAGAGGTTATATTTTACCTCACAGCATTTACCACCAGGAAGAACTCTTCTGTAATATTTACATAAGTGTAGGTGGGGGCATTTTCTTATCTCTAGTTTTCCTCCTTATGGTTAAGAGTCTTTTTTCAGACCCTCAGGCTGTTTGTGCCACAAGGTGCTCACAGAGATGATGATAAATGTGATATGCAGAAAGAGCACATATTGAAAAATTATACAATTAAAATGAACGCACATGAACTTTGCCCTTTACTGTCTAAAAACATCGCCTGGAGCCCAGTATGTATCAGTGAGTCAAGTGTCATCACAGCCTGTTGTTCTGGTTAAACCAGATGTGAATTGCTGCATTTAGTGATGCACACCCAGTCCTTTCAGCGTCACACTGCACCGCATCTGCAGTTGTTGTTCATCATAAAGTTGTATCCTAATTGAGGGTGTGATGCCCACATTTCCAGGAAATCTTTTAACAGATAGGCATGGCCTGTCCCATTTTAAAGCTTTCGCTGTGTTTGGAGGACACAGATAGTGTGCCACTCTCCCCTATAGTCAGGATATTACGGCAGTTTATTAGGCACAAGAAGTCCTGCAATAAATCCTCCCTTCAGGAAGGTCATAATGTTCACAATGTTCAACTGTGTGATAGAGGTGTTGATTCAAATGTAAGATCATTTTGGAGGCTGTAGTTTATGGTGCTCTTGAACTGTATTGCATCAGAGTGGTGTTTCCTGTTTTTTAGCCCTACCCTCTGATATAATAATCGGTTGAACCAAATAATAGAAACAATATAAATCAACAGCATCACAAACTACATTGGACATTGAATCAAGACCTCTCTAAAACTGTTTCAACATAAACTGATTATCATCACTAACTTGGTACATAAGTATTAGTGATCTGAAAGAAAAATTACTTTTTTAACAACGTCAGCCTTATTTTCATATTTTTGCCCATTATACTTATTAGCTATGAAATCATTTCACATGTCAAGTTGCAGCCTAAAAAAATACTTTTTTGTTATGTTTGACTTTCTTTTCCTCTTTCAGATCGAAGGCTTTGATGTGAAACGTGTGGATGAGTACCACCTAACTGGAATTGCGTTGGATATGTTTGTCCGATGGGAGCACAGACCTCCAAGCTCCACGGAGGGACGAGGGGAGAACCGAAATGAGGCCAGAGGAGAAAGCAAACCCAAACCCGAGCAGAATAAACCTGAAGATACTCATTATTCAGAGGGTTTGGTGAGTCGCACTACAGCACACATTCATATCAGTCCAGATTTAGATTCAGATTTCATGTCTTACTTTCATGAAGGGCTGTGTTGATTATTCTCATTTTGTCAGCCTGCTTTTAACAGTGCCTCTGTTACTTTCCCTCAAAGACCCGTCTAACTTTGGACCAGGGTAAAGATGTGACCCTGGGCCAGTTGTGGTTGGAGCTCTTACGTTTCTACACACTGGAGTTTGCCCTTGAAGAATATATCATCAGCATCCGCTTAAAGGTGCTCCTCTCCAGGGAAGTGAAGAACTGGCCTCGTCGCAGGCTCGCTATAGAAGGTAAGAGACCTCTCTGCTGGAAATCTCATCTTACTGAATGGATAGATACCAGAAATTCACTCTGTGTGTCTCTTTCCTCTCTGTATTTTCAGATCCTTTTGCCTTGAAGAGGAATGTTGCACGAAGCTTGAACAGCCAAATGGTGTTTGAGTACATCCAGGAGCGCTTCCGTACAGCTTACAAATACTTTGCGTGTCCTCAGAGAAAGGGTACTGGGGGCCGCCAGATCAACAAGAGGGCAGGGAATCAAGGTGCAAAACTGGAAGGCGTTGAGAAGAAGGAGGCTGCATTTGTGAACAAGGAAGAAGACGACGGGAAAGGGGAAAAAAGTCAGAGCACTCAGATGGGGCACCAGGGGTTGAAGGAGGACGACGAGCCCGACAGTGATGATGAAGATGGTTCGGATCCGTCCAGAAAGAAAGATGAGAAGACTTTAGATGCCAGCCTCATGGACATGGTTCTCAATGAGGGAAACAAACCTTCCTTCTCCCCCAATGGCCTGCTGGACAGTGACAAGGAGGGGGAGGAGGAGGATGAGGAGGAAAACAGTGTTTCAGAGAAGGACGGGCCTGTTCCGTCAGAGGATCTGCACTATGTGTTTGATAAGATGATTTTCACTGGTGGAAAGGTAATTCAGAGACCGTAGCAGAGTCAGCCAGAACTACTAAAATCTCCATATAATACTGTTTTATATAGTCTCCTAAACTGTTTGTGATTGGAGCTGAAGTTGAAAAATGAAAAATGAAATCATAGATTTCAAGCTTTTCCACTTTTATAGCTGCAGTGTAGAAGAAGCATCATCTCACCTGTCTGCACTGATGTGTTCATGTCACTTAGATGAGACATTTCAATTTAGGGAGAGTCTTTATTTGGTTTATTGACGCATGATGACAGGGTACAGTTTTAGAGTGGTAAATGATCACGATACATGGCCTCAGTTTTAAGAAAACAGTTTTTTATTTTCAGGCTATGCAGAATTTTTATTTATTTATCATTTACTTTGTGTTGGTAAAGGCTGTCATGTCTAATTGGTCATTCAATATATGGACTTTTTTCTTCCTTCCAGCCTCCAACTGTTGTTTGCAGCATCTGCAAACGTGACGGTCACCTAAAGGACGAGTGTCCTGAAGACTTTAAGAAGATTGAGCTGAAGCCTCTGCCTCCTATGAACGACCGCTTCAGAGATATCCTTGATGGGCTCTGTAAATTGTGCTACTGTACGTAGTGCAGTTCTGACTTTTCTCTCACTTAAGTCTTTCCTGGAGTATAATTGCACTATTTTTTTTGTTTGAAGTTTGGTTCTCTTTTGGAATATTTGTGTGCTTTGAATTAATTAAAAAGAAAAAACGGTATTATATTTCCTCCCAACTATAATATGATAAATAGCATTTAGTAGGTTGACTCTCACTGGCCACAATATCAGTGAATCAGTGTAATTAATATTATGTGACTGTAGTGTTGCAACTAGTTGTAATTATATTTATTACTGATTAATCTGTCTATTACTTTTAGTTTTTACCCCCAAATATTCAGTTCACTATAGTTGAGACCAAGAATGACCAACAGAAGCAGAAAACTGTTACTGTTTCTGAACATAGAATCAAATGTTTTGAAAAAAGTACATATACAAGTAATCTATCTTTAATAGTAACCAGATAACTTTTATTTCAATTGATTATTTGATTAATCATTACAGCTGTGTGTGAGCAAATTTCTTTTTTGCTGTTTGTAGATGAATTGTCACCTACACCTGTGGAGCAGCAGAAGAGGGAGCAGATCCTCGCCAGCCTGGAGAGGTTTATAAGGAAGGAGTACAATGGTGAGCACGAGGCATTCACTACTACAGACAACATATTGACCAGAGTCTTTATGTGTGTTCCTCCAATGAAGAGAGAAACAGACACTTACATAATATATTATAGTGGCATGCCTTCCTCTTGTTGTCCTGTTGCTGTTGTTGCTGTTAACTGTTAATATATCCACGGTAGATTTCAAGATAAAGGCTTTCCAGCAGTTAACAAGACATGATAACTTCTCTGGAAGGCATTTATTATGAAACATCTGCAGGGGGTTGCAGAGTTTCATCAACAGAAGCTCAACACCATGACAGTACAGTTAAATAGAATAAGTCACAATAAATGAACAGAAAATAGAATTTCTTCCTCTGTCTGTACCCACAGATAAAGCTCAGCTCTGCTTGTTTGGTTCCTCCAAAAATGGTTTTGGTTTCCGTGACAGTGACCTTGACATTTGCATGACTCTGGAGGGTCATGAGACTGCAGAGGTAAAGAGACTAAACTCACAAACATGCTGCCATTTCATACAACTCATGTTTCCTCTGTGGGATTAGAGATGCAACCCTTTTATTCTTTCACTGATCTGTCTGAACAGAAGCTGAACTGTAAGGAGATCATTGAGGGCCTTGCAAAAGTGCTGAAGAAGCATACGGGTGAATTAACATTTTACTAATCATCACTTTATAACATTGTGATGTTTGTATGTGTTATGGACTGAATCTAACTTGTTATGATCTCCTATTTTTCCCCCAACATCACAGGTTTAAGGAACATCTTGCCTATTACAACAGCTAAAGTGCCTATTGTGAAGTTTGAGCACAGACAGAGTGGTCTGGAGGGAGATATTAGCCTTTATAACACCCTGGTGAGTGAACAAGGCTCTCATAATGTGCTATCACTGTTACATCAAAGTGCTTAGACATGCGTTTATCGGTAGAAAGTGCTGCATGAATTAATGTGGATGGATCATGTCTGTAGGCTCAACACAACACCAGAATGCTGGCGACGTATGCAGCCTTGGATCCACGTGTGCAGTTCCTGGGATACACCATGAAGGTCTTTGCAAAGGTTTGTGAAAGCTGACCAAGTGATACAGTAACTCTTAATTGTTTTAGACAGTTCAGTTTGTGGTTTTACAATTTTTCCTTCAAGGGTTAGTTAAAAAGTTAAAATAAATAAAAAAAGTTTTATTAGTGTCACAAAATGTTCAGGCAAAAAACCTAACTGTAGCTGACTTTACAACAGCTTTGCTCTCCTGCTGGCTGTTATTTTTTCTGTGGGCTTATACGTTCCTAAATACGCCTGTATGTTGTTGTTAATGTCTCAAAAAAATGGGTAAAATTCCTCTACTTTCACACAAAAGTTGAATTTCACACAGAGCTGACAGGGAAAGAAAAAATCAATAAAAGGACAAGCAGCTCTTCCTATGCAGAAAACGTAGGGATCCACTTTACAGGTACAAGGGCATCACTGTAGATGGGAAATAAATCACGAGATAAAAAACGTTAACCAAAGTAATTGCGGCTGTAGTTATTACTGGTTGAGGGTGAAAAAGTATCCACATTCACTCCAGAATGGATTATAATCACTGACCAGTGATTTCAAGGAGGCACTGAAGTTTTACTGTCTCTGACCCTAACTAACCTGCCTCTGTGCTCACAGCGCTGCGACATTGGGGATGCATCCAGAGGAAGCCTCTCATCTTATGCTTACATCCTGATGGTGCTTTACTTCCTGCAGCAGAGGCAGCCGCCAGTCATTCCTGTCCTGCAGGAGGTACCAGTCATTGATTCACCACCATACCCTTTAAATTCAGAAGAAATAAGCTCTGCTCTACATTAAGTGTTTAGCTTTAAATAAACCAAAGTTAATAGCTCTGTAATTTTTTGTAGATCTTTGATGGAAAGACTGTTCCTCAGCGGATGGTCGATGGCTGGAATGCTTTCTTTTTTGATGACCTTGAGGATCTGGTGAGTCTAATGAACATAACTTTACAAAAACTCAAATTTACTTATTTAATTCAAGGCTGTATCACATCATTTGACATTATCTGAATGTTTTTGCTCTTGTCACATATCTTTTCCCCTCTCTCTTAATTTAAGTTTGTATGAAGTATGTTTCCTTCTATCCACACAGCGTCGCCGTCTGTCAGAGCTGCAGCCGAACACAGAGTCGGTTGGAGAGCTGTGGTTGGGCCTCCTGCGCTTTTACACGGAAGAGTTTGACTTTAAAGAACACGTCATCAGCATCCGCCAAAGGAAACGCCTCACCACCTTTGAGAAACAGTGGACCAGCAAATGCATCGCTATTGAAGGTGCTCACATGGATCTGCTGATTGCTGTCTTTACCTGCGTCCTAACGTTACTCTCAGTGTCTTCTTTTCTACTCATTCGTCTGTTTTTCCCCACAGATCCCTTTGATTTGAATCATAATCTTGGTGCTGGAGTTTCTCGCAAAAGTAAGTGCTTTAGTCTAACATTGTTACTCACAACCAGAATACTGCAGAGGGTAATTCTATTTAATCACTTAAAGAGTTTTATAACTCCTTGTTTCAGTTATACAGATGCCATGATTTACTACAGATGATGGCACTGCGAAATATTGTATATTGCTTTTATGGTTTACCATCACTACCTTAGGCAAAACACTGCTTATATTGTGAATATTTAAGACATAAGGTAACATAACCCACATCCTGTAAGGTCTTAATTGGAGCATTAGACTGTGTTAGCAGTGTTTATGCAAAAGTCAGTGTCTTTTTCCCATTAAGAAGAAAACGTGGCTGTGTATTGAAAACCAAATTGATGCCTCCAGTTGCTGTTGTTGAGCTGAAAATATTGTCTAAACCAAAAATATCAGTAACCATATGTGCTGTATAATATAAACAGAATTCTATTCATATTAATTGAATGTTCCTGAGGCTGTTTGAAGTTTATGTTATATCTGAAAGAATTGGAAATTCATTGAAACCATGTCACAGTTTCAGATTTTTTTTTCGTGTTGAATGCTCATTTTAAAACTGAAAATGCGTCTTTCCCTACACTATCTCTGTTTCCTCCTCCAGTGACAAACTTCATCATGAAGGCTTTTATAAATGGCAGGAAGTTGTTTGGAACTCCTTTCTACCCCATCCCTGGCACTGAAGTGGTACGTCATTCATGACTGATTAAATGAGAGGAATTTAATTCTACCTTGTCCTGAGGAAACTGTTATTTGTATCTGGTCTCTCTGTTGTGCTCTGCTGCAGGACTACTTCTTTGACTCAAAGGTGCTGACAGACGGCGAGTTGGCACCCAACGACAGGTGCTGTAGGATCTGCGGGAAGATTGGACATTACATGAAGGACTGTCCAAAGAGACGCAGGTTGTCCACTCTTCGTTCTTGGATATATTTCTCTCACCACGGTAGAATTTAAGAAATATTCAAATAAAGTACAGAGAGGTAATAAATATGGTGCAAATTTGTGTAACTTCTATTTTATTAGACACTGTGAAAAATAGTTTCTTACAGCGAATCTTTCCACAACACTGCTGTTTCATACATCAAACATACTAGGGAGCGATACAGCGTTGATGTAACTGCCATAAAAAAAAAATGAGAAGGTAAAAGTGAGCATATTGACAGGGCAGCAGGAACATTATGTCATGTAAATCTCCTGGCTGAAGAAAAAGGTGCATTCAGTGTCATTACAAAATAAATAACTAAACTTTGTATTTACACCATGACATTGTAGCTTTCAAGTTAGGTATCATTCGGAAAGTGTGAAAAAGAGTTGTTGTTTAGTAACCACTGATTAGTTGATTTTCATGTATTCTTTTTAATTATAACCAGGCTCTTAAACTATATATGAAATGTGTTATTTTTGTTAAGTTTGTAAAATCTTCCACAGGAACATCACTCTCAAATATACACATTTAACAGAAAGGCTGTTCAATAAAATGAATACCTTAAGGAAGGATAGAGAAAGAAGCACTGATGGCAGTGGAGAGTTAATCAGGAAGACAGAAGTGCAGTTTAGAAGAAAAGACTTGAGAAACGAGTAGAACAGCAGCAGTAAGAGAAATCATTCCCCTACGCTCCGGCTGAGGAAACATAGGTTAATTTAGGCTAGTTTGTAAAGGGATATTTTTTTGTTTGAACCATAGGTTACATTTTTATGGCATGGATAACACTAACTCAGTCTAGGCGGTGGGGGTTTCCAAAGCCACGAATGCGTAACTGTTTTATTTACTATAAATCGCAAGGGGCGTTGACTGACATCTTTATCATTTCTGTTTCTTTGTTCCAAAGTCTTATTTGATTTGAAAAACCTGTACCAGTGTAATTTCTCTCATGTGTTTGGTTGTATTGAATGTGTTATATTTATTCATCCCTTCTTGTTGTGTCCTGAACCTTTTTCTTTGCCAGGATGAAGAAGAAGGAAAACGACAAAGACGAGGACATAAAAGAGGAGGAGCGGGAGCCCAAGGACAGACGTTGTTTTCAGTGTGGGGACATGGGTCACGTACGAAGGGACTGTCCTGAGTACCGCCACCTCAAACAGAGGACCGCCGGAGCACCAGGTACAGATACTAACTTCACCAGTGAAGACATCCACACAAAATGTTTGTTCACAATATTCTTAATGTTTACAGCAGTAGATGAAACAAAACTGCTTTATTTGACTTGTTCTTCCCCAGCTCCTCACATGGTACGAACTATAGTGAGCTCCCAGTCCATCCCGAATCCTCAGGCAGTTGCAGACTGTCCTGGAAGGACCAGGCAGCCTTCTGAATGTGTGAGTACAGTAGACATTACACTGGGGATGGTTCACCCAAGTTAGAATCATGTGTATATACAATCTGGATATGAGACCAGGTGAAAATGGAGTCTTGCTTATTGAAAGTGTGACTTGTGTCTGCTTGGCGATTTTTAAAACCCTCTTTTTTTTTTGTCTTCATAGTCGGACAGTCGACAGACTCCGCCCTACTCACCACAACCCACTGCTGTCCCTCAGAGCTCCTCCCAGTCCTCCAGCTCCCCTCAGCCCTCCCACAGTAAGACCAGTTCTGCTGGTCCCCCGAAGCAGCCTGCTCACCCCCAGGTCCCCCTGCCTCTCTTTAGCTTCCCTACGTCCCTTCCAGGCCAGTACCACCCAGGGACACTCACCACGATGGGGCTTCTTCCCTCCCACCAGCACCAGTCACACCAGTCCCAGGGGCAGCCTCATCACCCAGTCCACATCCCTTCCACCTCCTGGCCCATCCATGGACCGGTCCTCACTACGTCCTCTCCCACCGCCCCCTCCCCACCCGGCCTGAAATTCGCCCTACGTTCTGCGTCAGGGAACGGGAGTCCCACAGCCTCAGGGGGCAACCCCGGCCCCATGAACCTGAACGACCCCAGCATCATCTTCGCCCAGCCGGCGGGGAGACAGCTGGGCATCGGTGGGCCAGGACGGGAAGGACACTGGCACAACCACTTAGCACAACCTGGGTCACTGATGGGGAATGGCACTGTAGTCAAGTCAGGTATTCACTGGGTGAACTTCGGTGGCACCATCTGTGTGTGATTCTGTCTTTAAACAGTAACTTAACAATAATTCCACTTCTGAGTCAGTTTTATGTGCAGTCATTTTATTATTCCATCAAATAATTCTGGTCCCAGTCTGCTGTTAAATATGACTATCCTAAAATATTTTGTGGGTTTAGCTCTCCATTAATTTTATTAGAAATGGGGGGTTTTCAACTTTTTCAACTCTTTAGCCTTATCCCACCTTGCCCAAGCAAGTGAGTACATTTTGCCAAAGTCAGACTTTGGACTCTGTTCATTTACAGTGTCTCTACTGCTACAAGCTAATGCTACAAAGCAGATGTAGAGTCAACAAACAGTCCATATTAGAAATGTCTCCTGGTGAAATACGAGGCCTGGATTATTGTTACGTACACAGAACTTTTCATACAGAGTATAGATTAAATACTTTTTTTCTGCCATTCAAACAGTAGTGCAGAGTTAGTTTTAGGATATGAGAAGGAGGAATGTTTGAGCTGAATTCAGATGTGAAATTCCTCCTTGATCATTTTAGACAGTAAAGGGTTAAATGAGGTAAGATGCAGTTGTTTAGGATGTGGGTAATGGTCCACTGGTGAACAGTTTACACAAACTGGAATTTTATTTGTTTTATTATTTAGATTTTATTGAACTTGTTGAGAGTTACTGAGTGTGTTGTGATCCTGTCTCAACAGAGTCCGGCCATCCAGCCCAGTTTGTAGGAGTGAGCCAAGGCTCTCGGTTATGGGAGCACAATAAAACACCCCAGTACACCCTGTCTCCATCCTGGCCCTACCGGATGCCCCAGAACTTCATCCAGCAGGGCAACGGAGGCTACCAGCCCGGCAAACCCTTCATGGCCCAAGGTCAGACATGATGGTGTTTTTTCCTGCTGAGAAAAATAGATACAAGTTCTAGTACTTGTCACTAATTCTCCATTTATACTGACTTGACATTTTGTTTTGACCTGTCTTTCATCAGGTTCTGTGGTGCATCCGAATCCAAACTTCCCACTGGTCCCCCACGTCCGACATCAAGTCAATCTGAATTTCATCCAACAGAAGAAGTGAACTTGTATCTCCTTTTAATTAGATTTATGGTCAGTAACATAACAAAGCAGAATTATGTACTCTTTGCATCATTTGATCGCAGGAATTTTTAAAATGAATTTTATCATTTTTGTACAGTTTTTATGTTTTATTTTTTGTCTCATTACATTGATTTGTGATACAAATGTCAAATATTTTAATACCCCCATTTTTGAGGGGGTCCAAAAAAGTGTTTTTATTTTATGTGTAAAGTAAGGAGGAAAAATGTAAACCTTTATTTTTATTAGCTGTATTCATACTTTGCTTGCCACAAGATGAAGGCTTTGAATAGACGTTTGTTTTAAAAACAACCTAACATGTCACCCTAAGTATGTAGTGCCAAAAGCAGGGATAGCGAGAAAAAAGGGAAAAAATCTTAATTATAAAAAAAGCTACAAAAAAATAAAGAAAAAAGCAAACAAACAAGTTTGTCATGTCATGTGGGTTAATCTGTTTGTATGCAGTAGTGACTTTAAAGTGCATCGCACACCGGCCACCAAGTTTTTTATTTTATTTTATTTATTTATTTTTTTCGATTCAAACCAATCCACTGCAAATAACGTGTCAGTCCTGCCATGTTGATACAGGAGCTGCTGTAGCAGTGTGTATGTATTAAGAGAGCTGGACCTTGCTGCCACAGTACTTCAATCAGCATAAAATAGACAGTTCTTATGTATTACTGCTTTTCTAATTGGCAGAAATGGCCAACAGTAAGTACAACACCAGACCTCTGACTCACTCAACACATCGTGATGTGAGTAGTGACTCCAGGTCTGGAGCCACACTAACAGTGTCCTGTTTCTCCTTCCCTATATGTCACATTCACTCCTTGGATTGGTACCATCTCCTCTCTCTGTGTCTATGCTGTGGTTGTCAGTTATTGCATGTCAGATGGTGTGGTGCTCTGCAGCGTGGTGTGTGTGTTGTAGTTAACATTACTAATACTAACTAATGACTTCTGCTGTTCCTTTTCAAATGTTCAGAGGCGGCTGGCATGCAGGTGTTGGAGTGGGTCAGCTGTTCATCGCAGGAATGGTGGTTTAATTCCTGGGTCCTGTTCATGTGTCGAAGTGTCCTTGAGCAAGTAAATGACTCCTAGTGAGGAGGCCAGCACAGGGAAAGGAAAGGAAGGAAAGGAAGAATAGCAGGTTGTGTACCAAGTGAATGTAGTATAAAAGTCCTGTATATGATGATATAGGTAAACAAATCCTCTCACTATACACAACTATTTCTATCACAGCAATATATAACAGTGAATTATAGTCCAGTGAGGTGTTGCAGAGCTCTGTTTGGCTCTGGTTTCTCAGCGTGCTCAGATTCGTGATGAGGCGGTCGTAAATAAGCATCGTCCCTCTTCAGCTACACTGAAGCTGCAGAGAGGTGAAACAAGGAGAACGAGCTGCATCTTCAGTTCCTTTACACATCACAGTTTCAGAATTGGTTTATCCTGCACCTGAAAACTGTCTTTACCTCTCCATCATTGTGCACTTCCTCAGGGAATGCAGAGGTTTTAATGAACTGAAGGAGGTCTCTGTAATAAATCTGTAACAACATAGGTCAGAACAAAATGAAGAACTCTGAATTTAATGCCATAAACAAATGTTTTCGACATGACGCATCCCCTGTAACGATTTCAAACCTGTGAAACACACTGGTCAATCTGATAAATGTTTCCATTTTTAGAACTCCAATGCCTAAAAATAAGATTTCTTGTGCATGTGGAGTCTATTGTTGTTTCCTTACCTGGACTGGATCATTTTTATCAGAAAAAATCTGGAGAAGCAGAGAAAATGTTGGTAATTTCAGTGGAACATCATTTTTCAGAAACAGGTGAGTGATCTCAGGTCGATTCACTGTCCCGCTGAAGGAGGGATCAAGAGCTGCCACTTCGTCCTCTGTTGATCTCAGGGAGGAGAGCTGCCAATCAGACAGCTCCTCTCTGACAGCCGAGGAGAGCTCGGCCTTATCTCTGTCCTCAGGCACACCTCTCTGGGAAAAAGACCAGGAAAACCTGAGTTTATCTTCAGTCACGGCGGCAGTGGTTCAGTGCTACACTCTGAATCTGAGATGTGGATCATTGATCTGGATGATGTAATGCAGATGAACCAATGAAGTGTGAGGGCATTTGTGCAATTTTGCTTTGTATTCATTAGGAAATAACCACTTTGTTTTCATACCCTAAAAGCTAAATTTTGCATACGATTATAAGATGGGATGTGCTTGGAATCAGAAACTTAAACTGAGATTAATCTGCACATTTGTCCACTTATTCTTCCAGGTTATACACACTACGTCATTCATGGCAATTTTATGTGAGTACTATATCACTGAAATCTGTCTTTTTAAGGTTATACTCCACAGAAGAACCTGTGTTTCCAGTACTTCAGCCGCTCTGTGTTCAGCGTCATGCTGTTGAGTCTTCGGGTGGATGTAGGACCTGGAGCGATCACCAGAGGGTGCTGTCACGCACAACCTGTCAGGAACCTGAGGAAAAAGATGGTCACCATCAGGTGAGTAAAGCCTCAGAGCACACGTATGCAGTGGTGGGAGAAATACTTACTCTCAGAAATACCAGAGTGTAGTAATACTGTTGTAGTAAAAGTCATGCACAGTACTGAAATATCTGTATCAACATGTACTCATCATTTAGAATAGTCTGTTTCAGAATAATGTACAGTATATTACTGGATTATAATTACTGGTGCATTAATGTGCTGATGTGTTTAGTTAGTTTCCAGCATAAAACACTTTGTAATTTAGTTTTGAAAGTTCCCATATAAATACGTTGTTATTACTTCCTCTGAATATTTTACCTGGTTGATCACAGCCCAAAGTCCAGAGTCCACTCTGTGTCTGTGAGACCTGGACTCCATCACATCTTGTTTTTCTGGAGTTTTCTCAAAATCATCACCTGCATTTTCAACAGGAGGATTTTCTGCTTCTCTCTCTGACATGTCCTGAATATCTCTGTTCAGGAAAAACACATCAACATAATGAGTTGTACCTCTGCTGCATGTTTGACACAAGAGAGCTGCATCCAAAGGGCTTCAAAATACACAACAAATAATAATGTGATAACAAGGAGAAAACTCCCATATACAGTTAACCTATGTGTCTGTCATAAAAGGAATTGATTCAAAATAAAGGAAGATAAAAAATAAAAGCAATAATTAGTGATGCCACTGAACAAATCCTTACTTTAAGGGTCAATGCACATTGACATCATGAGATTATTATTAGATAATTTTTGCACTCCTTAATTGACTGTCATCAGTCAGTAATCAAATAGAGTCTCCTGAATCCAAACACCTGCATGTCACAATCATACAAATAAATAATGAAATACAAGGAGCCAAAAGTAAAGTAAAATTAAAATCAATAACTTACAATAACTAATCTTCATTATACATCCATTATTTTCATATTAACCCTATCCAGCCTTGTCATTATACTCACTGCTGTGGCTCTTCAGTGAACTGCTTGACTTGTTTGCTGCCTACGATCTTGACAACAAGTCTGGGGACCACCTTTGTTCCAGACGTGTTTTTCTGAGCCATGATGCAGCCGATGTGATCGGGATTCCCTAGAGACAGACAGACAAAGCAGGAGATGCATCAGTCACACAGCTGATTGAGGGCTACACAACTCAGACCTTTGTATCAGGAACATCTTTGGTCCTGTTTTTCACATGAAGCCATTACAATTTTAAAAATAGGTTCCCTTCAGTTTGATCACGACCTTCTGCCTGTATAATGATCCCTTACTTACAAATGTACTATTATTCCATTTCCATTTTCCAGTTCTTTCTCATTTCCCTTTTACTTTTCTGTGACCAAGTGGATCCTGTTTCTTGCTCTGCGTCTGAGGTGTCGGGCTTCCTGTTTGCTCTTTCTGCACCATGGTTACCTCTTTGTTCCCGCCCCTGAGCTGCAACGCCCGACACACCACAGTGCTCTGCAGAGGACTGGGCCTCACTTCAGCACACAAACGCTGGTGATTTATGAGTGTGTTTTACATTAGAGTGTGCTGGCATTATGTTTGTGTGAAAATGTGTGAAAAGGCAGAGGAGAGAAGTGACAAACAGTTAAAGGTTAAATAAAGTGATATTCATTTTATGACCAGTTACTGTAGGTATTCCTTTCCATCTCTGTTGTGAGCACAGGATTGTGTCTGATGTGTGTGTACCAGGCTGCAGTGTGAACCATTATCTAAAGCACTAACAGAAAAATAGCCATTTATTAGTAAGAGTCCTACATTAAAATGGATTAAGTTGAATTAGTTATAAAACATAGGCCTCGTTGTGGAGATTGGTCCCTTTCAGTGCTAAATTATGACCTTAATGCATCAGTAATGAACCTCATGCTCAGGTTGGTTTTCCACGAGTCCCCTCTGGATCTGGTCCAACACATTGGGCTGTTTAAAACTTTAAACCTGTACATGAACTCTTTGTTGGTGGTGTCTGAGAGGAGGATGCTGTGTAAACTGCATAGTATCCTGGACAACAATGCTCACCCTCTCCACCAGGTGATAACCTCGAACAGAAGCACCTTCAGCAACAGACTCATTCCCCCCCAGTGTAACACAGAACACCAGAGGAAGTCCTTGCTTCCTGTGGCCATCAGACTGTTTAATTCATCTACCTCTGGTCGTGAGAGGGACAGTGGAGACACTGTGTCCTGAGGCCACAATGCCACTTATCACTTTATATGCCGTTTCACCTTGTCACTTTACTTCTTGTTCTTGTACTTATTTTATTGCAACTATGCTATTAAATTACAGTTCGTATTGTTGTATATTGTATATACCTACGTTACTGTAATCTTTGTGGCATTTGTTGCATTTAGCTACTTGTTTATTTATTTTATGTTAGCCTTTATTTTATTAGCTTTATTCCTATTCTCTTCACACTGTATTGCTTTTCCACCTCTGTATTGCAACTGGTGCACAGCAATTTCCCTCGGGATAAATAAAGCTTCTTGAATCTTGAATCTTGAATCTTGAATGAAGCTGCTTTGCTCAATTTTTAACCACCAGAGGGCAGAAGAACTCCACAACAAGGTCACGGACACACAGCCTGGACATATTATCACCTCATAAAGTTGATATGTGTGTGTTGATATGTAGTAACTGATTCACACACCCAGCAGTTACAGGGCAACATTATCATTCATCTGGAGTAGTGTTTTTGTCCACCTCATGAATGTCCAGTAATCACTTTCCTAGTTTGATCTCCACTAACTCCTGGGAAAATATCTGGCTCTGAAGCTGCTTGATGTCTCTGACTGTGTCTGTCTGCTGTTTGGTAGTGAGCAGGTAGTGCACAGTGGGTTTATCAGAGCTGCCTGCTGCTGCTGGAAACACACAGACTGAGTGATAATGATGATTAGTGGAAGTACTGTGCTTCAGTGATGTACAAACTGTTTTTCCTCT
Organism: Lates japonicus; assembly: GCA_033238685.1. Lineage (NCBI taxonomy): Eukaryota > Metazoa > Chordata > Actinopteri > Centropomidae > Lates > Lates japonicus. The sequence goes on from BRZM01003569.1 coordinate 34,360, forward strand.
CCACCCCCATCCAGCTGTCCAACTCTTGTCTTTATGTGCCTCCAGCCATCAATTAACAAGGGAATCACCTGGTTGAAGTTAACTTCAATTTTGCCAAATCATTAATTAGACAGAATTTTCTAATTAAATTTCCAGAGGTGATAAAGACACAGCTTTGATAAGAGGCCTGAGCAGAGATAGAGAGCCTAATTACATAATTACTCTATACCTGGAGGAGAAATCTGAGTCAATAAGTTTTGCAACCCTTTAATCTGTTCATAGAATAAAGCAGGAGGTGGACCACTGTACAGCTTTAGCCTGAGTCTGGCACACTGCCAGGTACAGCCGCTGGAGCTTGGCCTCTCTCCATCTGATTTGCAGGAATTAAGTTATTAAATGGTCTTAATAAGTGTGGAAATGGGCACTCATTCTTCTTGGCATTGTCAGTCCCCACACGTCACACACCTCTTTAAATGTCCTGCTGCGGCTGTAGTGTGAAAGTCAAACACAAAGTCCGGATCTTAATGATCAAACGAGCAGCAACAAAACAGCTGTAGGATGTTTGTTGCTGTGAGGAGAGAGGCGTCAACACCAAACCGAGAGCCTGTTTACTGACAGAGGAATCCTCAAAGGCCCATCTGGTGCTTCTGTGAAATTATGTCCACTGTGTCTGAGCTCCCATGCTGCTCAGTAATATTAACAGCAGTCCAGGAGAGCAGGGGCACAGAGAGTTACAATCAACTGTTTTCCTTTTTTGGTCAAATTTGTTAAAATTCACAATCAACTTGACGTTTTGCTGCTCAAACTAAACTAACAAGTAACTACAACTGCTGCCCTGCTGTTGTATTCCTCTGCCAACCCCTCCTGTTACCATTCATTTGTGTGTAAATTCTTTAGTTATGGCCAAAACTGTTTTTTGTGCTGTCACAGTGACCTTGGTCTTTGACCTTTGATCACCAACTTCTAATCACTTCACCTTTGAGTCCAGGTGAACGTTTGTACCAAATTTGAAGAAATTAATTTAAGGAGTTACTGAGATATCACTTTGACAAGAAACCCAATACCATGATGGGTGTCTACATATTTTTAGCGTTTGCACATCATTCATACGTTATTTGGTGACAGGTAGCAAGTAGCATCAAACAGCTTGCTGAGCTCCCAGGGTGTAGTTTGTTGAGGCTCCTAACTTAAATTGTGGACTAGAGAAAAACCAGGACTAAACCTCTTCTCACCCACTTGAAAATCTGAGCTACTGGTGATCCCTAAGATCATTAACCTGGGCCTTAGATTCTCATGTGAAACCGGTTGAGGGTTATTGTATTTTCTGTGCATGTGTGTTTGGTGAAAGTTTAGATGAACAGGATGATGTGAAACACTGAGGTAAAATGTGTTTAGCTCTGTTTAGTCACCTCTCTGTGTCTCGCAGATCTGACTGCCAGCCTCATTTATGCACTTGGCTCAGACGATCTTTTTGCACACAGGCTTTAATTGATTAGCAGCCCAATTAAAGAGCAGCGATGGGGGCTGGGGGTGGAAGAGAAGGTGACAGAATCACGGCGCTCTCCTGTCCTCTCGAGTAATTCTTTTACTGAGTTTCTAAATCGGGTTTGCCTCAGACTGATAATGGATGTCTGGGCTATCCAAACATGCACCCAAATACCAGCTCAGCCCCTCAGCTGAGATAAAGCAGACAAATTACACAAGGAGGAAAGTACAAGGAAAGAAAAAAAAAACAGAACAACTCCTGAAGGGTTTTATCAGATGTTTTGGAGTGTTTGTGTGTGTAGAAGTGGTTGCTCCTCCTTGTTTGTCTGTGAATCAGTGTATGTGATTTTGGGGTGAGAAACGACAAAAGCCTAAATTGGAGATACATTTCAGAGTGATGAATTGATCATTTAATGGGTTATCTCTGTCTCGTTAACCTTCGCCTGCGTGCAAATGATGTGTTGGATTAAACAATGGGGTCTGAACATGGCAGGCACTACATCTCCATAGCAGCTGTGTGTAGAGTCACATTGATCAAAGCTTCACATCCATGATCTCCAACACTCCTGCTGCGCTCTGAGCCATCCATCACCAGCTCCTCCTCTGGTTCAGATGGCAGTGTCGTTTAACATTTTTATAAATGCCTCCTGCTCGACATACCTGCACAGGAAATATGTGACATTATAATGTCCTTCAGCAGTCTAATGGTCACATGTTTGGGACGCCAAAGGACAAAAAAAAAAAAAAAAAGTTGAGGAGAAATGTAAAAAAAAAATCTGAGTCTCTGGCATCATGGCATCAGAGAAATGTTACTGAATTCTAAGGGTTTATCTTCTGTACAGTGAATATTTTTGGATACTTGAAGTTCAGCCATAGTTACACTGAAAGTTGAAAAGTTAAAGTTAACATATTTTATTGTTACTTAGGCTAATGCTAGCATTCAACACGGCTACTGAGTTTCCATAATGATATTTAGTACTCTAACTTCTTAGCTTATAGATCAGTTAAAAAGACTTAGAAGTCATTAAAAACCAGAGGTCATCTCTGATATGATACCTGATGGAAATATCAAGAATTAGAAACAGAGTTTAGTGTGTTTGTTACAGCGACAGCACTTCCTGCTCCAGAAGCCGGGAATCATGGGTAATATACACCATTCGGCCATGTGGGGCTACACAGTCAGAGAGGTCAAGAGATCGATAGGTTTTGTTTTCTGTGCATGAAAACCACTTAACTGCTCGGTCAAGGCTGCAGAGAGTGCCAATGCTCAGCAAAGTTACATTGTGTTGCTTTAATGATGCCTTCAAATAACAAAAGAGGTTATTTTCAAATTGGTGAGTCAAGTCCACAAAAACACTTACGATACAAGTTTTTATTTTAACCAGTAACCATTACCTCTTTTACCTCTTTGTTTTCTTCCCTGTTATCAACCTGTGAAATTGCACTGGTCATGTTGTATAGGTGTCAGTATAAATCTTGCTAACCTGAAATTCTGACATCCCTGTAAAGCTTTTTTTCATTTCAGACGTGTCATCAACTGATGTGCTGAACATGAGGAAAGTTTGACCTGCTGGTGGAACCAGATGAAAGGTGAGGGTAATTATTCTTATGGTGGACATTAATGTCTATATCAAAGTCCACTGCAATCCATCTAATAGTGGTCATGATATTTCACTCTGGACAAGAGCATTGGACCAACATTGCCACCCTGAGACTGACTGAAAGCCACAAAAAATATCATTCATATTAAGAAGAAAACAAAAATGCCTCTGATAATGGTCATATTATTGCACATATGACAATATAAACTTTCATTGCTATCACAGGCTGCATGAATCATCAGTGGTTGAATGTTATCATTATTCAGATAACATTTTGTGGTGACAGCTATCATCTGTTTATAGTCTCGGTCCTGACCTAGACAGAAATCACCCGCTACGGCAGGAACTGATCCTTCAGCGGAGGTCAAAGTGGAAATTCATCCCTCGAGAATTTATAAACTGGTACGTTTAGGTGAGATTTAAGTATGTTTTTAAAAATGTTGGGAACTAAAGTCTGACCTCTCGCTGAGCGGAAAGGAGCTGACCCCATGCTCAGGCAAATAAACAGAAAAATAAACAACGAAATGTAATAAATCAAAGGCATGTATCAGTACAGGATTATAAATCTAGTTTTTCATTTGGCAGGCTGCAGCGTGGCCATGCCTCTCTATTAAGGAGGTGTCAAACGTGATAGGAGGGCTCTGCTCCGCCCTTCAGGGAGCTGGAGCAGCAGCGACACTCCACTCGCACTGTTCCCCCCGTGTTAAAATGCAAATTGGTTTTTCCTGACCCCTCCGTAGTGGACAGGGAGGGCCTGTAGCTTTCAAAGTGACCTGCTTTTTGCCTCAAAAGGCCGCACACTATGATGCAGCAGGTGCTGACAGGGCAAGACAGCTTAGCAGATAATATCGTCCATGGCAACAGAGCAGCCAGCAAACCAGACAAAAACACCAAAATACACTCCCACACAGCATATATTTAACCCTGTGCAGTCTGAGGTCACTTTTGTAATGTTGCCTTATATTGTCAAGGAAATAAAGCCCTGTTATTTATGCATTACAAGTTCCTTATACTTCTCATTTAAGGTGGGAATCAGTCAGTCAGTTGATTTAAGGGGTAAAAGGGATGGATGAAGGTCCCCTAAATATAATTTGTATGTTATTATATAATCATTCAGCTGGCATTAAGTCCTGTTTGTAGAATAAATATAGTCAGAAATTTTGAAATCCTACACATCCAGACTTTACATTCAAAGATTCAAGGGACAATAAATCGATATAAAGGAGGGTGTTTACAGAATAAATGGTTGGATGATTTTGAAGTTCTGACCTTTTGGAAATTTAGCTCCAGTTCTTTACAGTTCTTTCCTCAAACAATAATCAAAATATATCTTCCTGCTCACAGCTGACAGAACCTTCTTATCATGAGCGGCTTCTGCTGCTTGGTGTTGGCAAAGATCTATCCAAATGGTTGCTTTGTTTTGATTATTATCTTTTATCTTTAGGCATTCTTTACTTCTTTTATATAATTTCTCAATCAAAGGCATGTAAAACCAGCTGGACATTCTCAAAGCCTTTAACAAACAGAAGATGAAAGCGGCTAATTAAAACTTTTCATATGGAGGGCTTGTAGTCTCATTGGCCTGCTGAGAGATCCTGCAGTGCTCTGCTGGCCTGACAACACTTATTTATGTGCTTAAAAGAAAAAACAGTGATAAATAATGCAAGAAATAACAGTTAAAAATCCACTGTAAAAGATGAACACACTTCTCATATTCTTTACTGTACACCAGGGGTTTCTTCAAAGAAAAACACTTAGTGGAATATTTTTTTTCACTTTGTTGCAGAGTTACATACAAGTTACATTTTTGTTTTTACACTTTGGTTTTTGTGTGAAATATAATTATTGAGCTGGTGGATGTTGTTCCCTTTGGACAGTGTCAGGCTACATGGTCTCCAGTCTTTATGCTAAGCTAAGTTAGCCGGCTGCTGTTGGTAGTTTCATATTAGATTACAGATATGAGACTTGTATCGACCTTCTCCTCTAACTCTCATCCAGGAAGTAAAATAAAGTAACAGACTGTTCCTTTAAATCTATAAATTGCAAGTTCTGGTTAATTAGAGTGGGTTTAAGAAAACCTGAAATTAACTTATTAAACTCTGAACCATTAATCTGTAAAATTGTGAAAATGACCTCAGGCTCCACAGTGTTTAGAGCTCGTCAGGGATCATAGTGTTGATATTAAGTTCATATTGAATATCTACAGACTAATTCCTCCAACAGTCACCTTCCTCAGATACAACTCAGTTTGCCCGATGAAATATTAAACTAAAACATGTTAGTGGGGTGAGCCCAGAGGAAGAGGCTCCTGCTCACAGCAGACTGACGTAAATCTGGTCTGAATTTCTGGAGCTGACAATCATCTACAGCAGAGGGCCTTTCTGGGCTTCCTCTGCTGCCTCTTATCTATCTGACAGAGGATACCCAGGAGACAGACACATATAATAAATGTGTGAGAGTGTGTGTGTGTGTGTGTGTGCAAGTGTGTAACCAGAGACTATTTCTGTGCAACTGCACAACAAAGCCGCTCTCAAATGTTGCAGAGAAGAGGAGGAATCATGAGAGGAAAACCTGGACACACTGAAGTTCAATAATGTGATATAGAGGTCACACTTGCCTCCATTAGGAGACTGCCATTGTGGTTTTTAGAACGTTTATTACTTCATTCAGTCTCTGATGCACAGTTTTCCATATGGCATCTTTTAATGTTTCTATCTGTTAAATGTTTTTAAACATATTTCTTATTATGTTATTTTCATACTTATGTCCAAATGCACCGAGCTACCATGGAGGGTGATGGCCTGACCATTGGGACAACACGGGGTTCAGTGTCTTCTCCAAGGACACTCCAACATGTGGACAGGAGAAGGATCAAAACACCAACTCTGTGGTTAGTGGAAAACTTGCTCTACCTCCACTGATGATGATGACATTTGATTTGAGATCTGGAAATGTAATGACACCAAGAGCCATCTGGGTAGTATAAGTATAAGTCTGTCCATTGAAAAGGAAAAGGTTGAAAGGTCCTGTGATAGACTGGTGACCTGTCCAGGGTGAATCCCTCCCTGTAACCCTGAAAGGAGAAGTTGTATGGCTAATGGATGGATGGATGGACGCTGAAAGATTAATTAACTCCGCCTTAAGCAAGCCTGGTAGAAGATAGCAGCAACAGCTCCCAAATCTTCCCTCATAAAAAGGGATTTAAAATTGAATGATGCTTGTCCTGGGATGTGTTTGTTGACAACTCCTTCAGCCCCACTATAATGTGCATACTCACAATGAAGGAGTGAGTCGAAATGATGAAAAGGTTTATTAACACTGTTTAAATATAAAGGTCCCTCTGTAAAGTCAATCTAATCTAATGGTTGATCTAATGGTTCTAATGTTTAACGGACAGATTGGGTAAAACTAGAATTTTCACCTTTAAAGCTCCTCTGAGACGACCTCATGCCGCCTCCATTTTTGACACTTTCTGATACTGAACACAAACAAATGATGTTTTTCAGTGGAGGACAGTTTTGACATCCAGCTTGTCACTCCAACTTCAATCATCGCAGCTCAAAGGAAACAAATAAAGCATGGCTTTTTCACTTATTGTCTGACCTTGATCTGAAGGAACATATCTTCACCTTCAGACCCAGTAAAAAAAAAACAATCATTCTCGTCTAGCTATGGAATGACACCTCTCCACTCTGGACTTTGAATCATCTCCAAATCAATCAATTAGCTCCTTCTGGCCATTCATCTCAGAGGAGAAAAGGCTCAGGCTGAGATTATTTATCTGCTGTCAGGACAGTTGCAGGCGGCCGCCGTAGCAGCGGCAGAAGCTGCAGGTTGGTCGGAGACACAGCTCGGGGATAAAGGTTAATAAGGACATCTCCTCTTTACCGGAGAGACAGCGCCGTCACTTTGCCGGTGAGGGAGCCTCGAACAGGTCTCTGCCCCATGCAGCGCAGGAATATTTTAGAATATTAATTGCACACTTAGTATGCTGTTGTCATATGGCTTTTATTAGTATTCCATCAACTCAATGAGGCGTGAAAGGGCCAGATGCTGTGTCCTCATCTATCCCGCATATATTCTTGTCTTTTGTCAGTTATTAGTGCAGTGAGTGTCAGTCTGCTCATCACTTCAGCAATCTGATGTCATGTATTTATTAATTGGACCAGTGACTTTAAAAATGGATTAATAACACTCAGGTCTGATCTCCATTATCGGAGTGGGGTGAAGAGTGAGCACGGTGACAGTTTACACCCTACACAGCTCATTGTTGTCAACACACACACACACACATTAGTATTACTGTACTTCTGAGGACAGTATGAACTTATAATAACTCACCTGGAGGCTCACTCTTTACATTATCACCTGCTTTTCCTAATCCCAGTGCCCCTCCTAACCTAAACTGCCATCATTTTTCTGACTGTCTTTGGATCAGTTTCAGGGCATCTACATTTAATAAGAATAATAATCAGTGAAACACATGATCATCTACTCCATAACAGATAAAACTTGTTCCTCATCTTGCTGCTGTAGAGTGAATGAATGAGCTCAGACACATCTGTATTTCTGTGTAGCACTTTATTCCTTAGCACTTTAAATCACCTCGGTGCTTAATTTTTAATTAAGCTGGAGGAGAGTCTCTGTTTGATGCTATTTTACCTCTTTCTTCACTGCTGTCCCAAATGATGGTGTTTTTTATTTTAAGAAAAGGCGACTATACTTTGTAGGAAGAAGATATTGTCTTGTCGGAACAGGAGGAGTTCTCTTGTTAGAACAAGATCAATTCATCGCTATAAATTCACAATTTATTATCATTGGATTAAAAGTAACATCTTTATAAGACTCTGGGGGTTGTGTACCGCTTAGCTGCATCTGTTTGTTAAAATTTATGTTGGTTATAGGTTATTTTTTTAAGTGATGACTCTCGTGTGTAGATTCTGGTTTGTGCTTTGACATCTTGTTTAATGACTGTTTCCAAACCAATTTCCTGACGCTGACGTTCTCTGGCTGTGTAATCATGTTAAGGAGGCATTAATTTACTAAGTTCTGTTCTCTCCTGCTCCCTGCCACTTACTGAGTGGAGGTCTTCAATAACATTATAACTCTCTTTTACTGCACTCCAGAGCTGTGAGCAGGTGGGAGGAGCAACGCTTCCATTTCTCCTTCCAACACTGTCGCATCGGGCAGCAGGTCTGTGAACGGGAAGCAGTATCCTGCTGCGGTGCGATGAACGCGGGAACGAATTAAAGCAACGTTTGGCCTTTCTGCCGATTTGTAAAGGTCAGTGATATCACGAGAAAACTCTACATATCACAGAGGCTATGGTACATTATTAACACTGTTTCTGTGTCGATGTTGGAGCACAGTTTTAAATTTTGAGCTCTTAGCAAGCGAATTAGCTCTTAACATCTATGCTAGCGTTAGCTAACGGTTGACAACGGAAAATTTCTTCTTGTCAGTTTAATCCTTTAAAGTCTTATAGTTGTCCTCTGCTGTCACTGTGTAGTTTGAAATACATCGCAGCTAGTGAATATTATTTATTTATTTAGACACCTTATAAGTCTAGATGTCAACTTTATGTTAGCAAGCTAGTTTGGAGCTAGTGTGTATATTGTGCTATTCAGCCTAGCTTGATACCTTTCTGCCTTTTTATTTCCAGGCATTGTTGGTGTTTCTTCTTGCCTGCCTGTCTTCCCTGTGCTGAGCCCTGGTTTTGATCATCTACACAGTAAACCCTCCTTTTCTTACCTGTCTGAGCACCAACAGTGGATCAGGTATTGGCTATGATGTGACCAAACTGCTTTAAATGTATTTTCTTTGTAAAATAAATGTTTCCGCTATTGGTGATATACAGATGTTTAATTCTAGGGAAAAAGAGAGCACTGGAATAGCATCTGAATCGATGCCCTGAGCTGAAGTGTCAGGAGAAAGGGGTAGTTTGATGCCTCCAGAATTTGGATCCCCTGTGTGTTTTTTCATCAAGCATTTGCTGGTCCCAGCTTTTAAATTCTTGACATTTTCTGCTCTTGCTTGTTTTATATCATTGTAAATTGAATCCTAAGCCTGTAAATTCTTTACATTTCAGTTGAACAAAACAAGCCATTTGTAGACAACACCTTGGGCATATGATGGTTTTTTGTTTTGTGACATTTTATAGACTAAACAAGCAATTGATTAATCTAAAGTCATAGATCACCGCACCAGGTTTTCACTGGTATTGTCTAGATTTTCTTAAGATAAAAACCTGCCATCAGAATAATTTGAAAGACACACATCTATTTGTAAACATAATAGCTTTAAAATAAGAACACACTCACACACACACACACAGTGATGGTTAGAGTCCCTCAGTTCATTAGAGTTTAGATTGGAATCTGTAGCGGTGTTGGTTGTGGCAGCTGTAGTTTGTCCCCTGTAGGATTGGAGAAGAGGGAAAATTGAAACCACAACCTTTGAACAAGCAGACATTTAAGGCCTTGTCAGAGTGAGATAGGGCTCCCCGGCACTGCCAAACCCTGACGGCCGGCTCCATCACTCTCAATATCCTTCCTCTTACTCACAGCAGCCTTCCCTTTAAAACAAAAGGAGATGAGGAGAACAGATAGGAGGGGAGCTGCAGCTCAGCAGACATTTCTGCACCCCCCCCCCTTTCTTAGGTGACACCATTTCTTACAAAGTCAGAGGAAAGATGAGAGCTGACACAGTTTCACTAAGGAGCGAAGATATTGAGGCAATTTTTAAAAAACGTGCAAACTGTGTCTTATCAAAAAATAATGTATAATTTATAGAAATAAAATGTAAACAAGAGAAACCTAGTCTGAGCTGTCACACAAACAAATGTGGCACAATCCACACCTCACACTCTGCGTTAGAGTGTGTTATTAGCTTACTGCAGCTAACAGTTGATATATTGGTCAAAAACCGCTTCCTGCAGATAGACAGAAGCCTGAATTTGGTCTTTCTATTGGCAGAAACCAGCATGAAACTATGCACCTGAAATCTGTGTTGACATTATTTAAAAATAGTTGTACACATTGCTATTTTCAGTGGTTTAAATGTTTTTTAAGCCTATTATCTTGGTCACAGCATTTGTTTTGTTGGTTTCTCCTGCGCCTAGCTGAAGTAGTGACAGTATAGTATTTTTAGGATTTTAGGATAGACAGTGATACTTGTTTTTGTTTTTTAAAGCCCTCCATTGGGATTTAGGCTGGATCACTGTCGTTTGGTGCTCTGCTGAGCAGGAAGGCAATGGTAGACCCTTCCTTAAGCCTTTCCCACACTGCTCTGGCTCAGGAAGTAGGTAGTTCAATCCCTGGCTCCTCCAGTCTGCATGTTGAAGTCTGTAAGCAAGATACTGAACCCCACATTCTCCCCATGTAGCATAGAAACGCTGAATGAATGCGTGTGTAAATCTAGTGGTACGTTTCATTATCAGTGTACACTTTATGCTGGGCATCTCAAGGTAATGATTAAAATAATATCACAATGAAAATACTGTCTGAAAACTTAGTGACGCTCTTGAGGAACCAGGTCTACATAAACCATTAACTTCTGTAGTCTACAAAATACCATCTCATGGCATCATTCCACGCAGCTCACAGATAATTAACACCTTCCAGCAGAGTCATCTGCTCCTGGCTCTGCATTATCACACAAACATTGATGTACACAATAAGACACACCCTGCACCTACTCAACACCAAATGCACCAAATTAAGATGTTAATGGTTGTTGGATAGATCATTGCCGTTAATGGCTCTGGCTCCAACACAGAGGTAGAGATCCCATTTTAGTAATATTCCTGGTTGCGAGGTCAGTGACATTCTCATGCAGTCTGGCAGCTATTTCCATCAGCATCACTGTAATAAAATTACACAAATGTAATTGCTGTGAGTAAATCTACATTACTGAATATCATTTATTTACTGTCCTGACATCCTGTTCTGTGTGACCCTGCTGTTTCAGTCCCTCCCATCGTTATCCTGCATCAGTTTACAAAGATGGTGCGGTAAATGCCAGGAGACGAATTGCGGCCTCAGAGGAGCGTGCTCTCTCTTCACCTTGAAGGAGCCCGGTCTGAATGACACCCGATGGCAACGACGACGATGACAATGCCAAGGTCAGATGTTCATCCACGTAAATATAAACTACAGTGAGATTAAACTGCTGCAATCACCACGGTTACATAACAGCTACATAAACAACAACAACAGTCCTTATCATGCAGACACTGACGAATGGCATCATTATGGAGAATGAGTTGGAGTCACATTATGAACAAAAAAGAATCCTTATCTTATGATTAATTGACTTTGTATTGTCAACTTCCTCCTTCAGCTCACCTCCATCCTCAACATGATCTAGCAAAGTTATTGTCCCTTCTCTAAATGTGTACTCATTGTCGATCATATTTCACATGTGAAACGTTTGGCTATAGCACTGGGGTGTAGGCATGATCATATCTAAACAAATAAAATGTTTGCAGCAACTAAAACTAGTTGGCTAAGTTTAAGTCATGATAGAACTTTTAATCCTGAATAACATGTCAGTATCCGGAAGTCATTTCGCTTGTTATCACTGCATATTATTGCTTTTTGCGTGTCATTTTGTGCCATGTCACTTCTGTACTGACTAATCCTAACTACAACCATGATGGCATTATTATAATTGACACATGGGACTGTGCAGCGTTAACTGACAGACAAAAAGCTTAAAATCCATAGACATGACATGAAAAATGTCTCTGAAAGTGGTGTGCTACTTAAACACAATCCCATGGTAGCGTAGCACATTACATTAAACAATTATTTTTATGTAATGACATGTCTCCTCTATTTAGTAGTTGTAACCCTTAGGGGAAATGCAGTTTCTACGTCTGGCTGAGGTAGAAAAGTTGGTGCATTGATTGCAACAAAGTGCAGTGGAAACAGACCAAATGAATAAATCAAAGTGTAAATGAAGCGTGTGACTTAAACATCCTCTGAAACTTCCATTGAAGAGATACAAATATACGAAACAAACAACATTATTCATTTATTCAAATGTCATATTTTCCATCATGATTTCTAAATCTTTTCACCATTTGAGTTTTCAGTTCTGCATGTTTAATTACACAACCTTTTTGTGCCATTTTCTTCTGCAATGGTGCCACCAATTTTTTCAACATTTGGTTAAAATTTGTGCTAAATGCTGGATGAAAGCCTTGCGGCTGTTACTGGTGGTTTCTGTGTTTCTGATTCAAATTTTGTACACGTTCAGTGCAGATTCACTGAAAATGACCTCAGTCTAAATGTACTGAGGTGGTTCAGGGTGATGTCTGTGTGTTGAGACTGGGGGGAATCTCCCTCTGTAACTGAACAGGGGCGGCCCTGTCTGTGCAAGCCCCGGCTCCTGCAGCTCACCATTTGTGATAATTAAATTTTCAGAGAGCAGATTTTGTCTTTCTGACACATTGAGGGGAAGCTGTGAAAAGACCATTTTCCCTGCCAGGACGTCTGAGGAGGGAAAAGCAGCAGAAACTAATGTGTTTCATCAGGGAAAACACAGCCTGGAAAACCTATTCAGAACAATTCCATTTGCCAGAGGTTTTCCATTATCACATCTGTGATGGAGGACACCGGGAGGGGAGGGAAGATCACAAAACAAATCTTTTCTAAAGCAAAAATGCACAAAGCAATAAAGATATTCTGCCAGAAACATTGACTTCTTAAAAGGAGAGCGGTGGCTTTTTTGTTACCAATGTTAAGTTGCATAGATTTTCCTGATTGTAATTACACTTAATAAGATTCGTTAGACATTTTCAAGCATTACCTTGCATTTATTTTTATTCTTGATAAGTAAATTCAGCCTAAATATTAATTGAATTTCTGTTGCAGTTAAGCAGAAAATTGCAGTCTCCATTACCACCAAGAAACGTTTGATTATCCTGACAAATCAGTAATGTGTAATCAGTTTAAAAATGAGTCAGAATAGTCCCATGCGATGTCAGGGAAACCCCCCATCATGTTTTAAGATGCAGCAGCAGAACAGAGATCAACTGTTTAATGATTCATGACGGTAGCGACTGGAGAACTAGAATGACTTTGCTGAACGAGCTGAGACAGGTACCCTTGGAGTCAACGGGAAGGAGAGAGCACAAGGGGAATGCATTAATGTGGTATTGATCACAGTGACAGTACTATCAGCTGAGTCGAACAGAAAGGTCGCAGTCACTCTCTCTGACTTTACCTTGTGTGTCCACCTCTCGCGCTGATGGACAAAAAAAACCCAAACCTGAATGGATGTAAATATGGATCAAAACGGTCTGTGAGCTGTTTAGATTCTGAGTAGAATTAAAAATAATCCTGTGATGTTTTAGTCTGTGTTACAAATCTGATGTCATGTCATATTTACAACTTTAGACACCCGTCAATGACCCAGAAAAGTAGGAATTTGTTATCTGCACTGGCCTATATTATCTTCTACACCTTAACATTTAACTATTTTCTTGTCTTTTCCTTTATCCCTCTCCTCTGAGTTCTTGGACCATTTATCATGCTAGAACCAGCATGTCAGGCTACACTATTGTACGTTCAATCAACTGTAAAGCTCTCTGAGGTTAGAAAATTTCAAAATTACTTGGCTTGAAGTTCTGGATCATGAAGCTCATTTGCACTTCCTTCTTTCCTAAAAAACTGGAGGTTCAGTATCACATTACACACAGTTCAGTGGTTAAGTAAGAGCTGTGTAAAAGTTTTTAAAAAAACATCCACAATAGAAGAATATATGAGAGTATTCATGGGAGCACAGTATCATGGCAGAGCAAGGCAATTTTCATATGAGTGGCCAAGTTGAGGCCAGTACTCACCTTGAGGTGGCACAGAAATTCGATTTTTATTCAGTTTTTTTTCTGTAGGTGGGGAGCTGTACAGAAGTTAGATTATGATGTTTACTTATGGTCATAAAGTGTATCGAAAATAAACCTCTAATAGTTTGTGGATGTGCAGGCAATAAGAGAGAAGCAGTGCCATTTTCTTTATTTGCTATTATTACTACTCTTATTAATAACATTGTTAGCAGCTTTCAGTACTTTTATAACTTGTACCAAAATCTCTTCTTTAGAGTTTGGTTCCTGTTTTATCTTCACTGTTTTCAGACCCCTCCAGAGGAAACTATAATTGCCTAGCTGTTGCTGTGTCGGGTGGCAAATGGGATGGTTGGACCCCGTACCCCCAGAAATTACCATAGAGATGATTCTGCACCTCATGATTTCCATCCAAAGTTCACTATCAGTGCAGGATGTTGTGTGTCCTTCATGGAGTGAAGCAGAAAGTAAGTGTGTGGAGAGACTTTGCAGTTGCAGAGTTTGCATCTGGTTTTAGACCAGAAATTAGCTTTTTATTTCACTGACTTTAACTATAACACAGATAGCGACTGTTGTGTGGTAAGCGCAGAGTGTAACATGGGGTTTTGCAGAATTGCTCAATATAAATGTTGTTATCTGATAATAGGGTTGGATATAGACAGAATGCTCTCTTGCCTGAAAGACCTTGTGATTACATCTTGACCTTGTATTTTTGGATGTCACCGGAAAAGAAACGGTTTTTAATAGAGTCAATAGAGTCGTCGTCTTCTTATTTTTATTGCTACTGGTGAGCTGAAAAGACATAAAAGCGCATCACGTCTGCTCCTGTGAGCCTTGTGAAACTGTAATCACTCATCCACTGGAGGAAAGAGCAAACTGTTGGTGCTACAGATCAGTTATTAAACAGAGATGGTTTGGATCATTAGGCATGCTGAGGGGGACTCCCTGTGCCAGATGTGCTGCGCCTCTGGTTCAACTGTGGGACAGACACATCCGAACATTAACTCACACACTGACAGCACCGCTTTATTGCTCATCACTGAGAGTAATTAGCTGAGCCGTCCTGGAAAACCCTCTGGGAACTTATTTAGGAAAAAGGGTGAATCCCCGTTAATGTTCAGGTAAAAACCCTGTTTCTGCCTGGTGTCACGTCTGAGGTGAAAACAGCACTAGAATTACAACAGTCTACTCTATGTGGCATTTAATACTGAGGGACACACTACAAAGGCTTATTGACAGGTGCATTAGATCACAATCCTCAGTCCTTCATCAGATAGATTTCATAAACTTTTTATCCATAATCAAAGTTTTTGTTTGCTCTAACTTTAACTTCCAGAGCCCAAGTTGATGAAGTGAAACTCAACAGCTGCAGGCTGAGCCAAAAACAGAATAATGATCTTTACTTTGCTCTATCATGCTGTTTTACTCTCTTTCTGTTAAGTTTCTTTTATTAATCAGCTTGAAATACTTTGCATCTTTTACATCACTTTTGTGCAGCCTCTTGGACAACAAGTCCTCCAACCTAAATAACGAATATCTGTGTTAGGTGCAGTGTTTTGCTTCTAGTTCAGTCTCTAATTTGAGTTCAGTCTCTAATCAGTCTGCTCTGAGGAAGTAGCACTGCTCAGAAGGCGTATTCTAACCTCTGGTAAAGTCAGTGCAACAATGGCTGTCCCTCACTTTCCTGGAAGATGTACTCTTGATTATTAAGATGTATATACAATTTAACTAGTGTTAAATGTATCTCATGTCACATCACAGGCAGTAAATGTTTAATAAATGAAATAGGAAATTGTCTTGAGCTCAGTTGTGGCCATTCTGTCGGTACTTTTCATCTGATCCCTCAGCGTGCAGCCACTGCACCTGGCATGAGGTCGAAGGTGTTCGCCGCGATACAAAAGTTCAAAGGTGAACAGGGAGTTGGTCTTTGCCAAATGTCAGCTGGTTCTCCACATAAAAAGACCACCTGGCAAAAGTAAAAGCAGCTGCCCTCAGCAGGACAGAGGGACAGTGAAATACCTCAACTGGAAACACTGCTCTCCAGACTTCAGACTGAATCAAACACAAAAGACAGCGTGACCTGAGTCTGTCAGATAAAAACAATCCAACAAAAATAAAATAAATAAATCACTTCCTAAATTTACACTCTCCTTTCTTTTTCCATTTGGAATATTAAGATCACAATACAAACAGCGATGTCCATTTTTGAAATTAATCTCTTGTTGAAATGAGATGCCTGCTCTGATGTGATTAATGCAATAAAAATAGTCGCTGCTCATCTGATCAGAGGGGAAGGATCATGAGAGTTAAATCCAGATTTTGTGTCACCTGTAGCTGCTCAAACCAGACATGTGCTGTCACAAAGACATTATGTTCATGTTTACAGAATACAAATCAGAATATATGTCTGAATATAAATTGGTTTCTATTTATAAGATGTTTAATTAATTAATTAATGTCACTCAGGTTTTTAGATTTGAAGAGAGTGAAACTGTAGAGAGGAGGAAAGGAAGGAGCAAACAGGGAAGTAACATCACTGACAACGTAGTGTCTTATTCACAAAAAAAACAAAAACCATTGCCTCTGGACATTATCCACCCAGTTATTTTTGCTTCCACAATGTAATTGGAAAAACTATTAAGTGCTATTTAAATGCAATTACTAGGAGCCAGGGTTGAGGCTGCACATAGGTGAACATCACATAGATTTTTTATAGACATTCAAGTGTTTGTTTACTTTTTGAATATTCAACCAAACCACCATCTTTCCTGTGCATTGACCACCATGTAGCCAGTTAAAGTCATGCATCACTACTGCTCAAACAAAGCTCCATAATACATTTGTTAGTTGTAATGTCTTATTTTGTGGTTAATAATAACCCTAACACTATCTTTTGAGCTGCCCCTTTGGGTGATGTTTATTCTCCTTCAGAATTACATTTACTCATCTTTTTAGCTCTTTAGTTCTTTAGTGATGAAAACCCAGAAAAACTAAGCCAAGTGTTTTTACCAATAAAATTTGTTGTAGATACATTTTTTACTTTTTTTATATTTATTGGAAAAACAAGGGAGTCAGAATGTCTGCTGACAGCAATGACAAAATTATCCGACATCTCCACGACTGAAGATACAGACAGTGTATTTTCTGTTTTGTTTTGTTCAGCGGACGTGCAGACAGGCAGCCAGTGGGGATGTGGATAAATCCTTTGACAGAAAACTGTGATGCTGAACTTCAAAAAACAAAACTTATGCCAAACCACCAAAACACAAAAATCTATATAAATGTCATCCTGGGTGTTCTGCTTTATTTAACTATTATTTCAGTGTGCTTGTGCATTTTACTGGTCAAATTAGAGAGCAGGCTTCAGCGTAAACATGAGTTAGGAGACGAATGTCCCTTTGACCTACAGTTTGAAGAGGATGCTGTGGATTTGATATAAGGCCTCAAAATACATCAAGCCAATTTCATTTCATTGGAGGAAAATCAATATGGCCCAGTGTCCTATTTACCTGCACAATATCCAGGGAGGAATGGAGGAGTAGATGAAGGTTGACCTGTTCCTGACATGATTACACAGATATCCTCCAGATGACTCGGGAGTGCTGGAGCTACAGGGCTGGTTTTTAAAATGAAACACTGACAAGATGCAAGGATAATTTTGAAGTTTAAATGGTATAAAATGGAAGGTTACTGACAACAAGTCTGGTTATGTTGTGTGTTTGTATTTGGGGGTTGTTGTCTAGTCCTTGCAAATTCAATTTCTCTGCCCATCTGAAAGTGTTGAACCTGTTTGGCTCCTGTAAATATCTCTGTCCACAGCAACAATTATTTTGTAACTATCATGCTCTGTCGCTTTGCAGTTTTTGGTTAAATGCTGGGTTTTTTTAGAACTGAAATGATTAGTTGATCAATAGATTAGTTCACAGATAACTATTTTTGATAACTGATGAATAGTTTAAGACAAAAATACCAACTATTCTCTCATTCCCACCTCATATATGTGAATATTAACACGTTTTCTTTGGCTTCTGTGATTGTAAATAAAATATCTTTGGCCTGTTGGTCAGCCTAAATATGTCCTTTTAGGCCTTTTGGAATTGTGTTGGACATATTTCATTATTTTCTCACATTTTGTGATCTACAAATGATCAATGAAAAAAGTAACTGACAGAATAGTGAATAATGAAAATTGTTAGTTGCAGTGGTAAACAGTGAGAAACTTCATTATATTATTAGTGCCTTGCAGATCTGCAATTTTGTAGTATCTTTATTTGCATGCATGTAGAGGCTTGTCAGTGACTTCACCTGCTATACTAATTCTTCTAGTATGCTGTTCTTGCAATTGCTCCTTTTTGAGGTGTCTTATTTTTCTTCCTTGACTGCTTTATCTAGTTTTTCTCCTCAGATTCCACTAAATTTAGAGCCTTTTATGAATACTGTTCCAACTTTCATGAGCAGCCTCAGGCCATCACCGTCTTCACACACTCTCACTTTAATGAGGAATAACACAGGTTGTTGGAAAGGATCATGTTTAAAGAATGTGCAGGTCTGTACAGTAAAGGCCAAAATATAATGATTTTCAATCTGTAGAGTGGGTATCACTCACAAAAAATACTGGATCGGATCCTTTGCTGAGATAAAGATAGTGACTCCACTGCAATATAATCAGGGTGATTTTCTCATACTCAACAAAGCTCCAGAGATAAATGTTTTCCTTAGCTGAGTAGTACTCCTCATGATGAGTCATCTGACCTTTATGTGCACAATTGTTGGACTGCCCCTTAAATATGAGCAAAGACATAAACAAATGTTTCAGGAAACTGCTTTTTAAACCGGGATCGAGTATTCTTTGCTTAATACCCTATCCAGTTTAAGTGACCTGTTGGTACATCACGCCAAATATTGTTCAAATCCACAGAACTTAAAGCAGTGTTTCCAAGTGGTATTACTGTCTGCACCGCTATCACAAAGACCAGACTGTCAAAAGATAAGACTGTTCAAAGCAAGAAACGACAGTAAGAATCCCAGTTTGGACTAGAAACCCTGATCTGAGTGCTGTGATAAAGGCAAGAGTAAAACACCTGGTTGTATTAATAAATAGGCAGATTTTGTTACTTACTGATCTAGTAGAAATAATGATACCTGACTGTCACTCAAGTGAAGGCCTGCCTTAAGTTCACTCTTTTTTTAATTTCTATCACTCGCACTGTTTGCCTCCTTCCACACCGGGGGGGCTCTTTTTTTTCTACAGTTAATCCAGTTGTTCCACCGACCGCCATTTCCACTACCTGGGGGAAAGCTATTGATAGCTACCAAAATAAAAGTGTTATCCTGTTCTTGTTCTGTTCAACTTCCTTCACATTCATTTTGTGGCTGCAGTGGGATTTACTTGTGAACAGTGGTCGACGCACTTTCTTTGTGCCGTAAATCGAGCCTTCATCTTCCCGTTTTTTTCCTAGTGGCAGCCAGAATCGTATAGTGAAAGCAAGGTGCATAAGGAACCAATCTAAACTATGGTGGTGTCATTATTGTTTAGCCATTATTTTTGTGCAATCAACGGTTACTTCAACACCAAATATGTCAGGGTGAATTTTGGTAAATCTATGTAAAATGATGGACATGTAGAGTATTACAGATGTCTGAATATTGCACTCAGTGTAAATATTGTAGCTTCAGTGATGAGCTGGAAGAAGCTACTGCAGAATATGTATCTGCTCTCAAGAAACCACATGTGATTACATTAAAAAAATGTAAAAAATGAAAAAAAGGCAGTAAAAAGCAGGTCCACACTGATGTTCATTTCATGGAAAAAGGACAAAAGGTTAAGCATAGGGATCATGGAGAGCGTGTGCTGAAAGTGAAGCCACTTCCACACCTAAGAGTTGCTGAGGATTAGGATCTGACATGAGAGAGAGAGAGTGGGTGTATGACCTTGATGGTTTTAGGGGGAGAAAATGACTTTTCATCCACGGTGTCTGTGGAGGATGAGGGGCGACGAGCGACACAAGAGAGCTTAATTCAGCCTGCGGGATGGAAGGAGGGGATGGAGGATGCAGAGAATGGATGGGGGGAGAGGTGGAATCGAGCATTTGTCTGGCTCGGGTCATATCTGATTAAAGTATATGAGTCCAGTATTAGGGGTAATATTCATCAGGCAGCCAGATAAGCCAGAGCCGCACAGACAGAGATTCTTTGTTATTCAGCAGGACTCGATCACAGGCGTGTGTCGTCCACTGCCATCACAATCCCTGCTGATTAACAAAGGAATAGAGAGGATGCTGTGTTCCTATTTCTCTCTTTGTGACTCCCTTATATCTGTTTTTCTCCCTGTCAGTCTCTTTTGTGCCTTTGTCTATCAATCATATAGATTCATCGCCATAAACAAAGAATAATTCCCTTAAATTGATCTGTGTGCTCAGTGTTGCTATTTTTTCTCAGTTTAGTGCTTTGGACCCTTCAGTTCTTTATCTCAAATCAAGATTAGCTCCAAAACACTATATTTTCTCAGGTATTTAAATAAGGTAGGTCCAGTAAACAGTTAACCAGGAGAGAAGAATGGCAACGTCACCTTCCTGTGCCAGAACCAAAATGAAAATTAAATAGAAGCATAGATGAGATGGAAACTAATGCGCAAGTTGTTGTTAATGCACAGAGGTTTGACCACTTAAACGCTATACATATTTTCCTGAGTTGTATTTTGTGCATGTGCAGAGTGACGCTTGTACCACAAGTACATGTGCACTGTGATAGGAACCCCTACTGATGGTTTCATACGATTCTATGAACAGATATGTCTGGTTAGAACCAAATATACAGGAGTTATTTAACAGCTAAAACACTCAGACTGAATAATGAAGTGAAAATGAAATCACTCAAGTAAAACATTTCAAATTGTCCCCTCCACACTCTCCTTACGGAAAACTTAGACATGTATAAACCTCAGGTTTTGCCCTGTTTAAAACAATCTCTGGTGTTTTGGCAAAACAAATTAGGTAGGCTGAGGTTGAGCTGTTGTTGCTGCTCAAGTGTGGTCTCTGTCTTGAGTCTAGTCTTAAGGCGTTTTGTCTCGTCTTGGTCAAGGGTCTCATCTATTACAGATTTTCATCTCAAGCGAGTCACATCTGAGCATCATTATGACAGAGTGGAGAAGCTGCTCTGCCGTCAGAGACTTTGTTCTTTATTCTGGCTGCTCTGTTCTGTACTGATTTACCAGTGTATCTTTTCCATTGGACATGTTGTTTTATGCACAAATATGTGGAAAGGTGTACCTCTATTAGCTTAACTTGTAACCTCGTGCAGGGAAAGACTGCACTGACAATCTTTTATTCTCTAAATATAACACCTGCAGAGTTGGAAGCACACAGCAGCCAGACATACACAAAGTCCCTCGAGACAAATTAACAAAGTTTTCGGGAGATTCATACTTTGCATAAACCATTCTCACATTCCCAAGTGAGTATCAGACAGAAATACCTTCAGCAGCAAATATCTTGTAAGTAAACTGTTACTGTTTATAGGACAAGGGAGTAGAATAACAAGGACTAGACTACACAATATAAGACCAGTAGTTTTTCATTTTAACTCATGCAGAGTCGTATTTCATAGTGGAATATTGTGTCCAGGACGAGGTCCCAACAGATTTTTTTTCTCTTGCCTGTAGTTTCATCCACTTGTCTATGAAGTGCTCTGTGACATTTTGGACACTATGGTTGGTTTGTCTCTCTCCACTCCTCCCTGATAACTGTAGGTCGTGAAAGATCACAATCATGATCGGTCATGGTTCAACATGGAGTTTGACATGTCTTAGCCAATCACAATTTAAAGTGCTACATCCATTTTTTGTCAGTATTCGACATGTTTGATTCTGTCACACCTTTATCACATTTAATAATTGCACCGCTGAGCAAGCTAAGCCACAAGAAGATGACATCCATTTTTAAACTATTGATGGTCAATGTTGAAAATCTTTTTAAAAAATGTTCCCTTCATTTCTGACAGCTGAACCCCTGAAGGCCTCGGTGGCGTCCGCAGTGACTCAGTGGATGCCATGATTGATTTAAGGGTCAGTGAGTCCAATACATTTCCTCTGAGCTGATCTTTGAACGGCTGATGTGATCTTAATTGAGTCTGGTTCATCTTCCCAGGAAAAAAGAGGGAGAAAGAGGAGAAATACACAGTCTTTCAGATCCAGAGAGGTACAGGGAATTTCACAGAGATAACTGGCAGCACTCTGATGGTTTTCAGGTGGTTCACTGTCCACACTGTCTAATGAAAGAAAAAAATGTACACTTTTCTTTGTTCTGTTTGTTTGGCAAACAACATTCAACTGTTGTAAGATGACAAAAGACGCCTATTTTACACCTGTGCAGTCACCTGACAACAGAAGCTAAAGGACATGTGAGTAACACCAGTGCTGTGTGATCCACTGATCCAGCGTACGTTTTGCTTCTTGACTCTGCAACTACACAGAAAGAATCAGCTCTGTCTGTAACAGATGATTACGTATTGAGCGATGGTAGCTGTGCAGCTCTGAGGATGACAATATAGGTCTGTCTGCCACTTTGGCTCAGACTGAAATATCTCAAAGACCAGTCGCATAACTGTCATGAAATTTCCTACAGACTATCACGGTTCCCTGACAATGTGTCCTAAAGACTTTGGTGATACACTGAATTTCCTCTGGCGCCACTATCAGTTTGACATTTGTGGTTGTGTGTGAAATGCCTTCATACCTGTTGGATGTATTCATGTTCCACTCAGGTTGATCCACTGTACTTAGTGCAAATTAGCAAATATTAGCATGCTCACTCACTACGCTAAAACTTTGATCATACTCTGGGGTGGATGCAGACACATGCTTCACTACATACTACAATCGGGTATGTGTACGTGGAGGTGTTCCCTTTAGAAAACATGATGGTGACCTGCTGACACAACCCGAGCTCCGCTGGTCTCAAATATTTGTTTGGCTATAAGTGGGCAGTGTTCTGTGGACCAAATTTAGTGAAACACAGTGAATAAAATCTCCAAAACATCAGCATGTAGCACTGTCATTGTGAGCACATTTAGCATGCTGATTTTAGCATTTAGCACAAAGCACTGCTGTGCTTTATTTCAGCTTTGCAAAGCTGTTGGCATGTGGCCTAAACTTGTCTTTACAAAAGGTTTTCTGTGGTGAAAAAGGCCAGGGCACTGCACACACAGGAAGCCACCAGTGAGGAGAACAAATAAAATTAGTTTTAATTTGTGCTGCTTGTGTAACTATAGTTTCTCTTCATTTGAGTCACAGAATCGAGGCAGAAATAGGCCACAGTTCTTGGAGGTGTGTAGGGGAAATAACTGGAAGATTTGTGACAAAGAAATCTCAGCAAGACTCCTGTCTTACAAAGAACAATCCCTCCAGTGCGCAGTTCAGAGAATTTCATCGCACAATTTGACCCAAAGATGACTGCCTTTAGTAATAAACTCACAGATAATTAATGCCATCTCTCCAGTCCTACTACTACTTTTCCCCTGCCAATCAGAGTCTGTTTTAAGCTGCATTCTTGTCATTGTTTTTTTGACTTTTGTTTTTTCCTCTTTTAGGAAAAAAATAATTGATTTGGCCAAATTAGTTTTTCATTCCTTAATGATACCTTTTTAAACGTCTCCTCATTTCCTACTTTTACCTAGTTTCAATTTTTATTAACTCCACTCTTAACCTTTGTGAAAGTTCCTAATGAGACTGTATCAGATTTAAATTGAGCTGTATTGAAAGAAATGATCCAGTCTGACAGAGTGCCATTCCTTTCGCCATCTATCTTACAGTCGCCGTTGGAACTGTCCATTCCTGAGCGCAAAAACCACTCACTGAGGTCTAAAACAGCAGACTCTGGTCGAATAAAGACGTGAACTCACCTCATGCTGCGGAGTCTGCTGAGCATCGCCCCATCTGAAGTCGACAAGAAGGGCGAACAAGTGGATCTCAGGTTCTCCCATCAGCTCCGGACACCTCAGAGCAGCGGAGGAGGAGGCATCGTGACTCCTGCATGTTCACTCGGACCGTCCTCTCCAGTCTTCATACATGCTTCCTTCACCAGGATCAGGACGGAGGATTCACTGTGTAATTATCATCATCGCTGCATGTGACATCCGCGGGGACCCGGGTTCCACAGTCAAAGATGTTTCTCTTTCATCCAACATTTAGATGTTTTTAAGCTCGGGAGGAAAATGCCGAGACGTTTTCTGACACGTGTCTTTCCTTGTTTGACACTGTAGGCTGTGGTGCTCTGCCTCTGTGTTGCTTTTATTTTACTTTTGGAAATAAACCAAAGATAGGACGCACAAAATTCCTTCTTTATTCGTGCGTAAAAGCCGCGCAGCTCGTCAACGAATGACGCGTTGTGCGTTTCATCAGTGAAAACGAGGTAAGTTTTCAGAGGCACTGATGAGCTCCTGTCGGACGCTGACTTTGGCATCTGAGGGAACCTGTTGGATTATAAAAAACAATAACCAGTCACTTTCAGGGACGAGGAGTTTGGAGAGTCTGGTGTTTCTCAGTCTGGTGCGTCTTCGGCGGATTCTTTGCGACCCTGCAAATTCAATCCTTCCTGTAGGTGATTACATGGTAGAAACAATGTTTTTATGCAACGCGAGTGCCATAAAGGACTGGAGCTATTTTTTGTCACAGATTTTGCCTTTGATGAATAAAACAACAGGCTTGGTCAGCATCGACAAAGCGGAGACTGTGACGACCACTGTGGTGACAGCTCTGCAGCCGGACAGCGCCATGAGCGCGAGTAACCCGCCTCTCAACTCCAACCATACCTCGGGCATGGAGCACGTCTTTCAGTACTCTTACTCGGAGAGTGACCTGCTGTACACGGACTACCGGACACCTGTGCGAGACTCCATCCCGCTGCCCAAAGCGGTTCTCTACCTGGTCATGGCAGCGCTGGTGGTGGTGGCAGTGGCGTATGCGATAGTTGGACACCTGGTCAAAGATGTGGTTAACGACTTTGTCGGTATGTGACCCCCATTGTGTGCATACATGTCTTCTGGGATTACTAAAGGGAACATGGGAAGAATTGGAATTTCTGCGAATAAAACGTGATAAAAATAAAGTATTTTATTAGAACAGTTTATCACTATTTTACACTGGCATAACTTTTTATAAAATATTAGGTGAAATTGACCTTTTATCAATTTTGCATTTGGATCCCTGGGACCCATTCAAGGACCCCACCTGGAGCCCACTGTGAGAGTCACTGAATCACAGGCTCAAACAGAACAATTACTGCTTTAAACAAACAACACAGAACCCACACATCTTAAATAATAGATGGACAAAGTGATCTGGGGCTCTCTCAGACAGGTTCTTTATTAATTGAGTGTGTACAATGACAGTTGTTTGGAGAAAGCAACTAGTAAACAGCAAAGAGTATTTTGCCATCCCAAGTACTTTTAATGCAGATGTACAGGAGCTCTGCTCTCCTATCAGCTCATGACCTTGTGAGGGAGACGTCCTGACAAACTACACTATCAGCAAGTGTCTGAGAAATGGAGAAGAGGTCTGCTGTTTTTCTATTTTTGAAGAGCTTCCTGTGAGCGATACATAATGAATGAATGAACAAACAATGAGTGTTATTTTTAGAACTCAGTGTGGTCTCATAGTGCTGACTTGACCTGATAGTCAGCTCATTACATCAGGTGATTTCAAGTGATATACAAGATTTCACTCAGTATTGTTTCTGCGGGGGGACAGATGAGGACGGGGAGAATTTTAAGTTAGCTGATGCCTGGAGCTCTGTGGTTAAATTTTGTTAACATAGTTCAAGAATGCAGTTCTTGAATGAAATCTTTGATGGGACTAATACTGTATGTTTTTGGCATTTGGGGGCACTGCAACACAGTTTTGGTTAGCAACAAAATTTGGGGTGGAGGTAATGTTCCACATTTTTTTGATTTGGTAGTGCAACAACAAATTCTGAGACTGTAACAACAAATTTTGGTGGCACTGATCCAAATGTTTGGGGTGGAAGTAAGTGCAGTAAACTGTGTGATTATGGAGGTCAGAGGCATTATACAGATTTTGAGGACATTATTAATCTTATAAATCTGAGATGCTCCAACAAATTTCTGGATGGTGACAACAAATTTGTGGAGCACTGTCAAAATACAAAAGTTTTGGACTTGAATGCAACAAATTTTGTACGTGTTACAACAAACTATTACATTTGAGGGGTGCTACAACAAATTTTGGGATCATGACAGCAAGTCTTGCATCCATTACTTTCATAAATTAGGACACATTGTCACGTGGTACTGTTTTTTATGTGCCTTTATATTGGTATGTCCATAAAACAGAACAGATGTTCTTCAGGTTTTACAAGATTTTCTAATAAGTTGTGTTTAATTGATGCCTTGCAAATTTTAACACTTGGATAAAGCTCCAGAATACTTGAGCCAGCCCTGCTCCTTCACATACAGGTACATCACTAATCACTGTATTTGAGGTTTCTCTTCTTTCAGTCACATCATCACACCTGTCCACTTGTGTTTAAATGACTTCTGTCTCTGGCTTCTTGCTCTGTCTTTTTCATTTCACAAGAGACAGAGTGAGCCTGTGTTCAGTCTCTAACATGCCTGTTCTCTTGCTCACTTCATGTAGGTGGAGGCAGGTCGATTGTTGCTGAAGGTGATGGCGGTGAAACCAGTGAACCAGGTAAAAAAACAAAAAAAAACAAAGCTCACATGGGTCACAGTCTGCAGCACTTAGCTTTGCCACAGAGACATGCTGACCCCTCTCCTCTTCTGGTCAGCAGTAAGAGCTTATCCGTCTGTCTGCCTTCACCTCACCTGGCCTTCCCACCTTCATATGAAAACTCACACTCACACACATTTACACAAACACACAGGTGACAGAATGTTTGGTCTCCTGGGCATTTTGCTGAGGAAGTGTAAATGTGGAGGATTTGTGTCTTGCAGCTGGAAGGTTGAAAAGACACTGTCAAGTCTCCTGGTCATAGCAAGATGCTTCACTCGTCTGACATGGTGCAACATGCAGCAGATGCACAGTTGCGTTTGTTTAGACAACACTACCCTTACCCTGGCACAGAGCCAGTTGGGTTCACCGCACAGCAGGCTTGATTAACTGAACTGTAAGGACGGCAGTTGACTTGGCCATTTTCATACATTTGACTTAAGTCTTTGACTGCCAACTAACCAGTATTATCCCTTTGTCTCTCCTCAGATTGGGTATTTGGGTCTCGTCGAGTCACCAGCCGCAACAAGACTGAGATAAACTGCATCACCAACAACATGAACGAGGTGAGTGAGTTGGGCGAGAGGCCCCGGCTGGTGGAAATGAGCTACATATCCCTGAACCACACTAACTGCCTGAGCGCCAACAGACCGGAGGACATAGTGATCACCATAGACGAGACGTTACAGCAGCATCCTCCAGACACTCACTCTGGGACTTAACTGTGACCTCCTGACCTTCCCTGAGAGAAAAAAAAATAACAATAAAGCAGCATATTTTGCTTGCATTTCTTGTTCAAGTGGATTTACAAGTCTGTCATGAATCGAAGCTCTATCCACTGTTTCATCACCTGCAGGTGGGCTGTAATACCTGTGTAATGTTGGGCCAAAAGGGACTTTGAATTGTGAACCTGTGCTGGAACATTGGAGGCATCAGATGCTGAATGTGACTGGACTCCTCTCTAAGGAGATAACTATAGAGGACGGCTGTGGCTTTTTTTGGACGAGATGTCAGAAAAAAGTGTTTTTTTTATTTTCTTGTTATTTTTGTCTTCATTGTACTGCCCCTTTTTTTCAAGTGACCCCTTAAGCTTTAATGTGAAAATACCACCCTGTTAACTTTAACCACACACAGTACATAATCACTCTAAATATACAATACACGTTGGTCAGTGCTTATTGTAATTTTGCTGATAGCAAACACCTCACCTTCATCAAAAACAATCACATCAATATTTTTTATTTTCCCTGACGCTGTGAGACACTTAAAGTTTTTTGTAATTATCGTACACTTTGTATCAAGCACCTCAAACGACACAGGTAGTTTAGATGTCTTCTTTTTTTGTGTAATAATGCTGTAGTTACTAGGGGCAAAAAAACTACACTTGATGATACAATTAAAGTATTTTGTAGTTTCATGTTATTAGCTTAATGTGAACAAGTGCTAAATCACCTTTAAGAGCTCTGGTTATACCTGATTGCAAAAAAATCTAATATAAAAGTATCAAAGCCATTGTTCTTATGTAAAAAAAAAAAAAAATCAAGAGTAATTTCAGTTGTTGAAGGTTTATGGTTTCTTGATATCCACCTCTCTGGTTAAATGTCTAAACGTGGCATCACCTCTGAAGCTAAAGTGTTGATCATCTTTTTGTCTGTTAATATTTCATGTGAAACGGCTTTTGTCAAAGCCTTTGTTTACCTTTATTACCTCACTGTTAAGGGCTACGTAATGCTGCTGTTGAGTCTGTAACACCACTCAAAGCTACAGCTAATGGGGCTTGTTTTTCCGTGCATGCTGGGATCATTGTACTCTGCACACAGCTACTGTAAACTTGGGGCGATGTGTTGAACTGCAGCGGGGATTCAGTGAAGGCTACAGAGGAAATATTAGACTCTTTAAGGCAACTGGAAATAGAATCACAACAGAGAAAAAAAATTAACTCTTGTACCTGAAATTGTTCATGTCTGGACTATAGTTTAACTCATTCAGTCTCATATATTTTAATGAAATTTGGTAAAGCAGTGGTATTTGAAGGCATTGGTTTTAAGGGCAATATAATGGTGTTAAACTCTGCAGCAGTGATAATTTCTCAGATTTTAAATGTAAAAAAAAAAAATCTAAATTTGAACCTTGAAAAAAGCCTCTTTTTTTCACCGCACTGATGCCGTCAATCACTGTTTTCGTTTTAAGTCGTCTAATAAATACTCATGGGCAAAGTGCTATAGTTCATTCGCTGTTTATTATTTTCACATACTTAACTGACTTAGCTCTTTGTTTTCTTTATATCAGTTGTTTATTTAAGATATTAAAAGTTCAGTCAACATCCTGTTTCTCGTTTGCACTCTGCTGCCAAAACAGTGACACAGGAGACTGAGTGTGATTGACAGGCATCAAGTTGATAGGTGAGGTAACTAAAGTTGCACTGTTATTATAGTTTGATTTTAAACCTGAGTTGGGACCACATATTACTCTCTATCAGCTTGCCATGAGTCAAATGCCCTGTTGATGTCAACTGTAGTTATCCCCTGGCGTCGGTCAGATTTCTGTTTGTCCAGTTGGGCTTCACTAGATAAAACGTCTTTGTGCTGTCGTGGAGTTTAGTGGACTCCATTTCTAAACTAACGTTACAACACTAGTGTTGCATAGTGTTGGTGCTGCAGGTGAGCAGAAGAAAGGCACTGAGGCAAGGCACTCAGCATAAAGAAACAAAATAGTATCAATATAATAAATTTAAATGAACCTTTTAGGCACGACTTTATAGTCATAGTTTTCTTCACTTGAATTAAAATTCACAGTAAGAATGAAGGGCACTCTAAAATGTCTATGTGAGGTCAAAGGGACAACAGAATACAAATGTTATTTCAGTGATGTCCTCCTGAAGCAGTAAAGCATTAAAATGACATTTCCTTAAATCAGAACAAAGGAGAAAATCACTGATGCACAGCTTAGAAGTTTTAATATAAAACCACAAGATCCAGAGATGGAGCCGGTGGAACGCGACCTTGAAGACACATGCTGCAGTATGTTTTCTCCTATATCCACCCCCTCCCTCAACAACTTCACAGTCTCCGAGGTTCTTCATTGCAGTGACCAACTGCTGTGAGGATGCAGTGGAAATACTAATGAGCACGGCACACGGCTCACATGTTTAATACCACGCCAATGGATAAAGGACATCTGTGTCATGAATTTCTACTTATGGCTTCAAAACATCTTGGGCCAGCCCTACTAATGTTTAATATTTTCAACCATGCTAGCACTAGGAATGGCAATGTCAGTCCTTCAAACCATGAGGTTGATTTTTGTGTTCTTCAGTGAAATATCTCTACAGCTAGTCGAAGGATTGTTATGAAATTTGGTAGAGAGAGGTGATAATTAATTCAGAAGAGTAGTATGTATCTATGTATCTTTGAGACACTGGGTCAATTAATCTGACACTAGTCCACACTTTTCTGAAAAACCAGTCTCCGTACATCGGATTCATTCAAATTCACCTTGTCATTACCAGACAGGATAAAAATGTCTCTTGTCGAGCAGCGGATGTAATTAATTTGACAGCACACACATCACAACCAACCCTGGGTCTAAATTTTTCATCACCTTGAGGCACCTGAAAAAATTTCTGCCCTCCTGTATTCTGAGGACAAACTCCAGCGTGTTACCCACACTGCTGGGTGTAGTTGTTGCCTGTCAGCTGCCTTCCCCCTCCCGTTAAATAGGTGCGTGACACAGGAGCTAATGAAAGGGCAGCGAGGATTGCCAGTGACCTGCCCACCCAGGTAACCATCTGTTCCAAAAACCCTTCCCCTCGCACGCTCAGTGAGACCTCCTGTCACCTCAGCACCTTCGTCCCAGGACCTGTCTCTTTGCTTGACTCGTCCTGCTACTCACTGAGCCTCCACCAGACAGGGCCTCAGTATCCGACAGGCTCATTCTGTACATGCTTACTGTGAACATGTACACCCTCACACTTTTTGTCCCAAGAAAATCAAACCATAAAAGTTAACATTTTACAATTCGCCATCCTTTAGTACAAAACAGTTTTTGTAATGAATTGAGTCTCGGATTAACACTACAGTTACTTTCACTACAAGGGGATCTTAAAGTAGTTAATTAACATTTTTTGGGGGGGGGGATTGAAATTGGGAAAACCATAATCTGTTCTCACTGAAACCAGGAGACACTGCACAGAAATACTGGGCTCTTGGATAAACTACAGCCTAAAAAAATACTTTCAACATGAACCATATTTTTCTTCAACAGAAATAATTGTTCATAGTTAAACTCAGCAGACACCTGCTTCCCCCAAAAATAGCATCATCTCTGAGGTTGCTAGCGCTGTGTTTTGGGAGCACTAACTGCTTAAATTGTGGCACATGCACGACACAAACTTGAAGGAGTTGGAGTAAAGATCTGGGCCAAGATGGAGCCACTTAAATCTGCTTGATAGGAATTTATTATTCATGTTGATGGAACTCTAATTGCGCATCAGAAATAGCACAATCTAGGCTCCTTTTAGGGTCACAACCATATATACCAGATGCATTTATTTTCAAAAATAATGAATTATGTCTGGAGAGTGATGTCTCACTGACTCATTTTTCATAAACTATTATGAATATCAAACCCAAGCAGTCAGTAATGTCTGTGCATATTCCTCTTCATTTTCTGTACTTTGTGATTTAAATGATCAACAAATGATCTAGAAAATTGATTCTGTTCTAATCCTTTTTAGCCTCATGAAATGTTCATTGTTCCCACTTGACTTTGAGAAGAGCTTTAACTAAACAGAGACATTTCTCACTGTGACAGCAGGTCCTCCTCATTGTTTGTGCTGAAAGAGAGAGCAAAGCACACTAAATTATTGATCGTTTGAAAATGTCACACTGGCTCGTAGACTAGCGGGGCCGCGTGTTAATGTGAGCGGCAAAAAGTTTGATTCTTCAAACTCAACCCAATTCAAATGAAGTAAATGTCATAACTTTGGTTTGGTATTGATTCTCATTGTGGGATAAAGGTTTACATGAGTAAGCTTCATCACGGTAGTCATTGCGAACATGAAGCATTTTGATTCACATCCATTAAATCTGGCTTTGACTCTGCTGTAGCTTTAGTCTGTGACCTCCAGAACAAACATGTTCAAACTGAGCATAAAAGGTCAGTTCTGCTGAGGGCAGCTTGTTGTTGTTCTGTTTTACAGGAGGAGGCAAAATCAGGAGTTAAGAGACCTTTATTTATCCTGCAGTTCATATTTAATAACAGATCATTTCTGTTTTCATTTCTGATTTCTGAATTTCTCTGATATTTACTGTGCAAAAGTGCCCTCAAGTGGCCAAATAACAGAATACCTGCAGAGAGGGTGTAACACACTCAAAGGCAGTGATAGTTTGTTAATTATGTGCTTTGAAGAACAAATTGATTTTGAGAGTTTAAAAATAAATTAATTATAAATAAAATAAATTGGTCTCTGTTGGTGTTCATGCAAACATGTCCGCCCACAGCCATGCAATCTAACTGCCATCTACATATTTTCTTGACACCTGCCAGTAAAAATACTATTATACATTATTATACACACACAGATTATTTTTTTAAAAAGGCAAATCTCACACTTAAGAAAATACTAAATATAAAATACAAATACGTCCAATGTGTAGGCCTATGTAGGTACAGTAGTCGAGTAATGTACTTAAGTTACTCTCCACCTCTGGTCAGATCAGAGTAGTAACAGTGTTGGAAAGTAACTAAGTAGCTTTACTCAAGGATTATACTAAATGAGTAGTTTAGAGTTAATTGTTTTTCCATTTTATGTCACATTGAAGAGACAAATGTTGCATTTTTTACTTCACTACATGTATGTTTCACCTGTAGTCAGCTACACTGTGAGATTAAGATGAGACATAAGAGTATAAAATGGTGTTGGCATCTTACTTTCTCTGAACTAATGCACTAAAAGTCAGAGTTTCTCTCCATCTCCAGCTCAAGTCCTGGAACCAACTTATTAACAACCCACTGCTAACTAATCTGCCCATCCAGAATCTCTGTCCCAACATAATCCCTGTAGATGAGTGGTCTTAGTTCAAGGTTACAGCCCAGGAGTTTAATGGTGGAAGACTTCTCCTCCACACTGACCAGCTGCCTGCGTGGACAAAAGTCATGGATTTCTGAGAAAGAGCTATAATTAACTGGTTGGCTGGGGACCAGGACAGGAGGACCTGCCATATGGAGATGTGGCCAGACAAATTGAGAAGCACTGGGGATGAGCACCAACCTCTGTTAGACAGCGATGATGTACAGAAAGACTGAAGGAGGTCGGGTCATTTCATTACGTCCCTGCCATCCTGAAACAATTTAGTTTAGTCCATGAGATGGAACAAAAATAGATTGGATCAGGATGAATTAGTTTGAGAAGAAGTTTGGTAAGGATTGCTGAGATAGGGAATAAGTAAGGCCAAGTCTTATTGGGTAAAACTGGATATGAAACAGGCAAGAATGATGGTGATCATCCAGCTAGACACTGAGGACTAAAATGAAGGTCACGCAGCAAATTACCTGAGACAGTGTGTCCTGTGTGCAGATAACATTCCTTAGAACAAAAAATTATCAGGAATGAATTGACTGTTGTATCTAGACAATTTAGAAAGTAACAGTACTTAGGAAGTGGGGAATAACAGGGTGATTCTTGGTTCCTGGATCCTTTTTACTCCATTACTTTTATTTCACAGCTTTAGTTACTTGTACAAAATAAAATTTACAAAAACAAAACATACAATAACCATATATAGAACGAAATATATTGGTTAAACCAGTGATTTCCAACCTGTTTGGCTTCTGACTCCACATATAAAAGTAGTGCTTTGGGTGCCTCAGATGTCTGTGAGCTGTTAGCAGTCCCACCAAAAAGAAACTTATCAGATAATTCATTTAAATCGCTGTTTGAGATGCACAAAGAGAGCTAATTGTTAAGCATTCTTTTTTTAAAAACATTATTGTTGTTTGTTTGCGTAAAATGGAGTTATAATTGTTTATATTCATGTTTTCAGTCCTTCGCGGAGGTGGAGCCCACACACAAGCCACAGCCCTGACGTCGTCATAGCAACGGCCCGCGGAGTAGAGG
The DNA here is from genome assembly GCA_033238685.1 of Lates japonicus. Taxonomy (NCBI): domain Eukaryota; kingdom Metazoa; phylum Chordata; class Actinopteri; family Centropomidae; genus Lates; species Lates japonicus. The sequence goes on from BRZM01003569.1 coordinate 68,130, forward strand.
GGACGCCTCGAGCACCTTGTCATTGGTCAGATCGGGCTGTCGTTCGGCCCTAATCCTCCCTCTGATTCGTTACATCTACTGTCACTCTCACATACTGCAACATGATTGGCTTGTTTTTTCATTCGCGGCCCGCCTCGGCGAATGAGCTCTTGCAGCTGCACAAGAGTCAGAAAAAAAGCGAGCGGAGGAGGAGGTGGTGGTATTACAATGTAATGAGTAGAAGCTGGGTCGTTTTCAGTAGTGAAATGTTGTTTTTTGTTATCTACTGTTGACTGAGTTTACACGAATTACACAAAGCTGGGAGAAATGTAGGGACTTGTTGACCGCCGGAGTCGTTGCTTCACGATGGAGGAACCTGCGACCAGGCAAGTTGTAAAACCGCGACTCGTTAGCTAACTTAAACCGTTTACAGTTAGATATTGTTGGCGTGGAGGCTGTTTACTGATATAAGAGATGTGTTAACAGTACGGAATGATGTATGACAAGTATGTGACACTTTTAAGTAAAAGAAAAATGTATATGTTGACAGTACCCTCCACAGAGAGTTTGAAATGTCGCTGTCAGACGGCGGCTCGGACGACGATATGCCCTTAACGTTACCCACAGAGGGAAGCCACAGTGGGAGCATCCGAAAGGTGAGACACCTGGAAACACACACTCTCATTTACATACAGTTTATACGCAAACACACACCACATGTATGTGATAAAGCTGAGGAAAGAGTCTGAAAACGGTTCCACCATAGGTCTTGAGTGGCCCCATAAAATCAAGAGATAACTTCGGACCTGTTGCCACACTGGAAGTCCTCTCTCTTTTGTTATCTCCATAGAGAGATAATGGGATTTAATTATATCAACAAGACACTAATCCTTCCATATGACGCTCCCTTGGCAAAGCCCCATAAATTAGAGCGATTTGGTTTCACATGATTTCAGTAACATGACATTTAAAGATCCCCTGAACTGTCAAGATACTGTGTCTGTCAACAAATATCAGCTATGTCTCAGTAACTGGTTGATTTTATTACCTTGTTTTGGATCAGTATTGCTGAAGACACGCAGCAACAAAAATTATACTGGAGATATGCAACTAAACCAAATACAAAACAAAACAATCCTCATCGTGCTGCTATTATCAGTTTTACTTGCCCAAGTTTTGATATCAGCCTCTGAGGTCTCTGTTGCTACTACCCCAGTACAATCATACTGAAACTTAAAGCACTGAAAACTAACTTTCTAAAAATTGAGCGGCAATATCATATGATAGAAACAATGTCCTCATTAAGGCTGGAACATACCTCTTTGATTTACAAGTAGGTAAATGTGCACAGGGATTGTCCTGAGACTTTTATTCATATACTGATTTTCAATATCTGTACGTGTTTTGAGGTGGTGGATCAACCCGTTGCTTATCACTCTGGGATCCACAATTTGTTGCTGGCTCCATTGTCTCTGGAAAGACGTGCTGATTTTTCAAATGTGATTATCAATGCCACAAACAAAAATCAATTCATTTCCATTGTATTTGGGTAGGTATCTAAACACCACAGCAGATAAAACCAAATCTGTGGCTAGACACCACTAAATACAAGTGGGACAATATGTATTTTTCTAAATTGGTTCAACTGATCCTTTAATTAAGATATGGGTGTGTGTGTAGGTGTGATCACAGACATGGTGCCCTCAGGCAAGGCACTTCACCTCCTGCTGCTCGACTGCAAAGAAAACTGATTGTTACAGTAGTTTACAGGTATACACGTTCGTGTCTGTGTTGCTGAAAGACAGGGTTTGTGCTTAGAGAAAGTCACCTGGACACTGAAGGTTTTTGATTCAAGCTTTTGGACTTTAGCTGCACAGATGTCGAGCAGCCTCCAGCTTCCTGATGGTGGAGGAGAGGTGGGAGCTCGGCCAGGAGCCTAATCCACACAGGCACTCTGAGGATTACTTGACGTGCGCATGCTAAACAAACACTTTAACTGGGTGAGAGGGAACAAGAAAGATAAAGGCAGTAAGAGTGTGAGAAAATGTGAAATGTCCATATAGTAAACTGTACAAATTGGCTTCAAGACCAATGGAGAGAATAATGGAAGAAGCCACACGGATAAGGAAAGGGAGTACTCAGCATGTTTACAGTACAGCTGCTCCATCTGTCATGTTACTGTACATTTGTTTACTGTACAATCAGCTGTGGGGAAGCTGTTTGGATGTTGAGGCCTTTAAATCTTCACACAGATACACAGCTCTGACATATTACCAGGTGCTTTTTCTATTAAACATAATATCCTCCTGCTGCACCTTGTCAGATTACTTTCCGTCTTTAGCATCCACAAGGCTCTCCTCTCCTGAGCCCTCAGTTACCCTGCATCTCTGACACGCTCTCTGACACAGCCATCATCTCTGGCATGCTTTCCTATTGAACATGGACTTGCTGCTCTGAAGTAAGCTGCTTTTAGCCCAGCCTGTACTGTATTACTACCAATAAGCTCCACCAACAGAATGCTATAGTTCACTGATAGAGCTATTGGTAAGTTTTGCTACCACTTTATAGCCAGTGTTAGCATTAACAGCTGTTTACTTACCAGTATAGAAGAAACGCTGCAAGTTCTTTTACTTTCCAAGAGTTGTCTCAAGTGGTGGAAAGCTTCTAGTTATATCACTTCTTTACTGTTACTTTAATCTTAGCCCCAGCCCTTCTTGTCCTTTTCCAGTAGTGGCCCACTGTAGCGTCCAGACTGTCCTGAAGAGGTAGCGCATTATAACCTCTTGTGTTGTAAACACAACCGTAGCCGAAGCTCTTGGCAAGCAGCCATCACCACCACCTGCTCCCGGCAAGAAGTCACTTTCAGCAACAGAGAAAGTGTAACAAACAGTCCCTCTAATCTACTGTGAAAGTTCAACTTTGAGCTGTTAGTTATTCCTGTTTATGCACAGTATATTTGTGGGAACATGTAGGTGCAGTATCTTACCCTGATGTTTTAACAGTAACTGATTACCTCATCACTTATGCTGCCTCCTCTTTTTATTTATTCTCTCTGCAGGGATGTGATCCTTTCGCCCAGACTCAGCGCAGTAAACTGCAGCACAGACGAGCTCGCATCAACCAGCAGATCAACAAGGAGATGCGTATGAGAGCCGGAGCAGAGAACCTGTTCAGGTGAGGTACTGGGGCAGGTCTCTTTTTTTATATGGCACTGATGATGTACATGGTTTCAAAGTTTGGCATGAAAATGTTGACATTACCCAGCTTTAGTTTCATTTTAGTGTCATGTGTTGAGCAACTTGAAAATGACATAAAAACTTGTTAAGGTGTTCATTTTGTGAATTATTTTTCTGTCTAATGCAATTATTAGGGGTGTCACGATACCAGAGATTTGTCATATAGTCAGTTGGCAAGCAGTTCTTTAAATAGACTAACATGGTGACAGACCAGTAGTGTAAAAATATTAATTCACAAAGACAACGTTATGTTTTGATCGAACATAATGACGTAGCCTTTGTGAACATGGTGTGCATTGCTATTGTGTATTCTGTGAACAGATCTGGCTGCCTGTCTTTGAGCTGCTCAGATAAGTTTTCTATGTTTCCTCCTTCCGTTTTGCTGATCTGCCTCAAAGTGCAGTGACGCTTGGTGAATTTTTGTCCACAAGTCACGATGGACCTGTTGCTCTCTCACTTGCTGCTGCCATTCCTCATGTTGTTGTTATTGTTTCTGTGTCTGCCTACCTTCTTCTTCCTTTCGTATTTTGCATCAGACTCTAACACCTGTAGGATTATTACACTGCCCTTGTCAGTCCTGGAAGAATCATATCTACCACCACCTAGTAAAGTGGATTTTGATTGTGATCTGAAAGGACAAACTCCCTCCTCGATCAGCCTCTCCTCTCTGAGGTGCAGAGATAAATGCTCTTCAGTTCTCCTCTGTGTTGGTTGCTCTTTGTTAGCTTGTCGGCTCTGTCACGTTTGTGGTGCAGTCCGGTGATGGGAAAAGGTCAGAGATCACTCCCCTCCAAAACACACACACACCAGCACCACCCAGTTTTATTGCTCTGTTTGTGCTCACTGTGTGTGAACATGCATGTTTATGTGTCTGTCTGCTTGTGTAGCTTCTCTGTGTCTCTTGTTTGTGTGTCCTCTTCCTTTTTTTCTCTTCATGTTAGTATTTTTTTAACACTCATGTGAAACAGTAATTGAACACTGCATACTTTTGCAGCATGAACTGGGCTAATTACCCAACTGAACTGTGCTGGCTTTGTGTTTTTAAGCAGCGGGGCTGTCATTCACCCAGCATGCATGAGTTTTATTGGTGAAGAAATGAGGGAAATGAAAAAAGAAACGGTGGCAGAACATCAAAGTATTCTCTCTGAGAACATTAGCATCATCTTTATCCTCTCCAGCTTCTCTCCATCCCTCTGTGCCTTTGCCCTCGCCCTCTGTCTTTCTCATTAACTATTTCTCAGGCTCTGCATGTTTGGTATCCACTCAGAGGCAGATTACTACAAATTCTGAAAGTATACATTTTAATATATGTGCATATATTTGGTCTTCACTTTGGTTGTGGTAGTTTTGAGATCATTCACAACATGAATAGCCTGCTCTGTCTGAAAACACTTGCAGTGGAGTTACTGCCGCTCCCTAACTCATAAAGATTCAGCTTTAGAGCAGAAGGAGGAGCCGCTTAATTAAAGCAAGGAGCTACTTTCTCCCTCCTTCATGAAGCCGTGTCAGAATCTAATAAGATCAACACAGAAAACAACAGTGTCTTTAATTAAGAGACAACTGAGGGCACCCCTCACTATTATCCCAGGATGTGTTCGGCTGCAAGTAATTAACTTTCATGGGGATCTTTCTCAGGGAGAGATGGATGATAAATCGCAGGGCTACTACTTGTAATTATTTTCATTATTTGATTATTCTATAAATTAACAGAAGTAGTGAAAATGCCCTGCTTTTCTTTTCTGACACATGATTGAAAATAAAAAAATCAGTTATTCAGTTAAGTATATAAACCTAGAGCTGGAACAAAAATAAATTGATTATTCTGTTGAAAGAATTATTGTTTTAGTTTTTAGTTTTTTTTTTCCAAGCAAAACACCCAAACATTAACTTGTTTTTAGCTTTTCAAAGGTGGTGATTTACTGCTTTATTGTCTTAAGTAATAGTAAACTTAATATCTTAATATCTTTGGACTGTTTGTTAGACAAAAGGGCTTGAACTACTGAATGTTACTGACTTAAATGATTAATCAATTATGTTAAGTTAATTAAGTCGTCAGTTAACGCTCCGGATTCATTGTATTATCACTAATAGGTAGATTGGACTAATTCTTCAACAAGGTAGTGATTTCTTTTTCTCGTGGATCTCTCTCCCCAGCTCCATTTCGGACTGGTTTCAGGCTGTTATCCTAAAAGGTGATGACTCAGTTTAGGCGAAATAAAACAAGTCCTCCTGCCCTTTCTATTGGGACTGTGGGTCACAGAGACAAAGAGGACCCCCACACAGCCTGTCGGCCTGTAATCAGCTGGCTTTGTGTCCGCCTCCCGTCCTGTTCCCATGCAGAGATTTCCAACGAAGCCCTGGCAAGCTCATCCCCCACTTATTTGTCTGGCACTGTCAGACCTTTTTTTTCCCCTCTATCCTCCCCCCTTCCGGTCAACCGGGAATACTCCACACAAAACGTCTCGCTTTCTTTTTCACTTCACTCACTCTGTTTTGGAACTGGGTCGTGGTGTGAATACTGGTGGGGGCGGGTTTAAGATGCTAATTACAGATAAAAGATGGGTTGTAACTCATCAGGGTTTGTGATTGGCTGATGAAGACGTCATGTTGTGTGCTGCAGGGTGTGTGTGTGTCTCTGTGGGGATTCAGCTGAGGGACAGTTACTAGTTTAATCCTGGTCTTCATGTCAGTTAGTTTGGTTATAATTACAAAACTATAAATCAGAGTAAAAACTTGTTTTCAGTTTCTCTGATACTTTCTACTTTTCCCCCTCAAAAGCTACAGCATGTTGTGCGTGCAAGTGGGCGTATGTGAAGGGGATATTTGGCAGCCTGTTTAAAGCTGACTAATCAGATTGTCCTTGGCTTGATCCTAGATATACAGTAGGTGTGTGTGAAATCAGGAGGGAGTGACAAAGTGAGGGGTGAATGCACAGCAACAGTGGTCTAACTGGGCAGATTAACATTATTTTAAAAGGAGCTCAAAGGTGAGCTTCAGCCAAGCCGAGTCTGGTCATGTGTTTGAAGAATCTAATTTTCCAGGTTCTCCAGAGGTCACTGATCGTCCTGACAGAAGAAAACAATAGGAAAAAGTTTAATCAGAAGCACCTGAGCCATTTTGGGTACCACCTAAGACAAATTAATGTAAAATTATCAGTAAGAATAAAAGGCTTTTCCCAGATCTAATGGTCGTAGTTGATCTCCAGTGAACTTCTTTAGCAGGTTTTGTTCTTAAGCTTTTTGGGTGTTGTTTATTTATTATCTCCTCTACTATTTCCAAATTAATAGACATTTATGGCAATAACAATGGCCAAAAATGATGTTAAATTGCAAATTTTACATTTTCTTGAAGGACCCTTACATGCTCCCACCGTATACAAGCACCTTAGTCTTCCACATACATACTGTATATTTGCTTTTAAAAGAACTTTCTGATAATGTTAACACATTTTGGTTCAGTTTTTGAAGGCTTATTGTAGTATATAAATCTAAAGTTTATGTAAGATGTACTGTATTTGACAAAAGTGAGCTAACACCTGTTTTTAAGTCCAAGGCCAAAATATCTTCAAAACTTTACAACCGTTTCCCATGATATTTCCACAGGGTCTGGTTCAGGAAAAACCTTTGTTCAACTCTTCTTTGTTTCTCCTACAAGAAACCAGTCATATACCGATATGCAGTACCCTTTTGTTCCTTTTGGACAGGTCTGGAGTTAGTTTTCAGTTTTTCACAAATTGATGTGAGCATCTGTGAGCAAGAAGTAAATTTAAATGAAAGAAGAAGAGTTTTAAAAAGTGTAAGCAAATGGAGTAAGAGGACCTGAGAATAACCAGAAGTTATAGATGTTGTCAACAGTGATACAGACACAGGATGCATTAAAGGGAACAGGTTTGACTTGATTTTACAACCAAAAAGTGTCTAATTAGAGACTGTTAAAGGTGGAGGACAGGATGCTGAACAGAGACTACTCTGTGTGTGTTGCCATGACTGGAGTGATGATACTAATTTAAAGGAGTTTGTCCACAGATTATGTGTTGTCTAGAAAACTTTGTGTTGGTTGGGACTGAAGTGACTTTTGCATGAGCACGAGATCTTAATATGCAAATATCTGGACAAGAATTGAGAGGGATAAAAATCAGATCTGACATTTTCTACTGAATTTCTACTTCTTAGCTTAAGTGTATAATTCATCTACAAACCAAAACGTAGCCACACCTTGTTAGCTCTGTGAATTTGTCATAGTTTGGCCTTTCTATCTGACAGTTTCTATTTATCTTTACTCCCCAAATCCTCCACCTGATGATGCATCTGATGACTCATTCAGCACAAAGACCTTTACTCTTTCCCTCCACCAGATAAAACTGAGAAACTTTGAGATGAGGAAAACCTGCATCTAATATTTATTTAAGATGCTCAACCAAAGTCATTATTTTGTTTCTTTTGTTTTATTTCTCCTTTTCAGTGGTTTTAAAAGAGGATTGATTGAAAAGTCTTCCAGAATGATGCATTCATGTGCAAAATGTTAACTATCCCGTGAATTCAGTGCTCAGCCTCACCTCATACTTGCCCTGTTTATGCTTCAGACGACTCATGTTGTGTCACTGAGCCGGTGAAATTTAATGATTGCATAATTGGGGGGATTTTCTCCGCCACTTTACCAACAAAGTGTATCATTAGCTACCATGGTAACGCAGTGATGCCTCAGATTTCCAGGAACAGCAGAGTGAGCTGGCTTTAACACGGCTCCAAGACCCTCCCCCTTTGTTTGGAGTGGAGAGTGTTGGACTGAATGAACAGAGGATGATGGAGGAGAGGGTGGAGGGATAAATTTAACACTGGCTTTTTGTGAAGGAAAAATCCACTGCCTAGTGTTTTTTTATGGTGTCAGTAAGAGTTGTTTACACCTGCTGATAGTAAATCACACCTGCAGTAGTTGTATGACAAAGTAACTTAGGATACACTGCAACATAATGTCCATGTGCTGTTTTACACAGTACAGTGGTAATATTAGCAGCCAATTAATTTTTCTTTGCATGGCTGAATTATGACACTTTTACTACAGAAATGTCAGATTTATATCTCATTGTTTTTCATCCTTAAATAACATAAACATTAGTAACAAATGTGAAATGAAGAAAAACAGACAGAAAACTGGGACTTCAGTTATACATTTCGGATCTTCAAACTGTTTTATATTTTAGTTTGATCAGTCACTTTTTCAATAATATTACATCGCATCACATAAAAAGCTTCACAGCTGAGAACCCAGATTTGTCTTTTGAAGTTGTAGCTTGCTGACTTGAAGTAAAGTCAAAATAACTTTACTCCTGTCACACTGGAAATTGATATCTGCTGTCTGTATTCTGTTTTAGTCTATTAAAGGTATGTTAGTGATGAGGGATGAGATCTGACTGTGTGTGTTTTCCTCTGCAGGGCGACAACCAACAACAAGGTGAAGGAGACTGTTGCTCTGGAGCTCAGCTTCGTCAACTCCAACCTGCAGCTGCTGAAAGAGGAACTGGAGGAGCTCAACAGCAACATGGAGGTCTACCAGACAGACTGGTAAACAGTACTGACACACACACAAATCATGGTCCAGTTATTATTTATCCCAGACATTCCAGGCCACACTCATTAGACTAATGAGAATTATAATTGATGAAAACAAGCGTCCATTGCATGCACTGTTTGTTTTTGTTTTTTTGTTTTTTTATCTTTGAGAGAATACAGACGTTTTTCTGTTTCTCAGGTCTTCAGAGGACTTTTTGAGGGTTAAGACTTAGTTCAGGGTAGATTTAGGTTTAGGTCAAGGCTTTAGTACGGGGTCAAGATATTATGTCAGTGAGGGTCCTTGTAAGTATAGAAATACAAATATGTGTTTGTGTGTAGTCCGTCACAGCCTGGAGATTTCTCCCTGTGCAGCCCCGCGTCATGGGAGGGATAAATCCCCTGATTAGAGTGTCATTAATGACCCCGTGGAGTGTGTGTGCGTGTTTGTGTTGATGGTGAATGGGAGGAGGTGACTGTGGGGGGGGGGGGGGGGGGGGGGGGGGGGCGGAAGGGTTAATACTTGGCTTTAGCTTTGCTTATTAGCAGGATGAAGCACTGAGCAGTGTCCCTGCTGGGTTTGAAGACAAGCAGATGGCAGTGCTGACGTTACTGTGGTTGTAACCAGCACTGTGTGTGTGTGTGTGAGGGTTTACATGCTGGTGTTGACATCCTGTGACAGATCACACACAAACACAGCATACTATGTTTATTTCTTTTCACAGCGAGGCTGTCAACGTTCCCATGATCCCACTTGGCTTGAAAGAGACCAAAGAGGTGGACTTCACTGTTTCTATCCAGGTGACGACAGAATCCATCTACTCATAATTCACCGCCTTTATTTGTCTCATTCATCAAGTTTTCTTTTCATTTAGAGAAGAGAAAATAGAGGTCTGAGTGAAACACTGAATATTGTATTTAAAATATTAGCAGTTGTAATGAGGGAAGATTTTTAGCAGAGTTTGATCTTTGTCACTAATTTTAAAGGCAATTTACTCTACATCAGTTGGTTTGAGCTGATTTATTCAGTGTCTCCTTTCATTAGGTGAACACGCATAAAATGTTTTATTTTATTATAAATACTGCTTATAAAAATAACCTTTATATGTGCCAGAGCTTGATTTTTCAGCTCAGTATTTTATGCATCACATAGGTGAGGACTGTAGGGTAGAGCACCAACTTGTCGCCTTAATTTTTTGTCTTATATTTTTTTGCTATTGAGAGACATAGCTTAATAAAGTTTTCTGCAGCTTGTTTGCAACTATAAAACACATGTACACAGGTTTTTAAGTTCCTGTGAAACTGATTTATCATAATGTCTGTTTCCTCTCACAGGACTTCATCTGTGAGCACTACGGAGAGGACAGCTCTCTCTATGACAAGGAGATCAAGGAGCTTATGGAGCTCAGACAGGTTAATAAAATTCACTCATTCAAAACATTCATCTGGTTCAGTATTACATCTGTTTTTATTAAGTGTACCTCCTGGCAGCGGTAGAAAAACTGGGGGAAGAGAAATAATGATTTTGCATTTAAAAAGTACATGTAGGAAACCTGCAGTCTGTCTGTGTATGATGTTAGAAGTGTAGTTATGTGTGTTGTCTCTGGGCCAGGCCATGCGAACACCCAGTCGTAACCAGGCCGGTCTGGAGCTGCTGATGGAGTACTACAACCAGCTGTACTACCTGGACCAACGCTTTTTTCCCCCACACAGGAACCTCGGCGTTCACTTTCACTGGTACGATATAAACACTTTTATCTTATCATAATTATGCACAAGCACTGGTTGCTACGGGATACACATTTCCACCAGCACTTAAACACAGCATGCATCTATGAATCTGTGTCAATCAAAAGGTCAATCATAGTTCACTGTAGTTTCATGTCTCTCATCCATCTCTCAGGTACGACTCTCTGACGGGCGTCCCGTCGTGTCAGCGCGCGCTGGCCTTTGAGAAGGGAAGCGTGCTGTTCAACATCGGTGCTCTGTACACACAGATTGGAGCACGGCAGGACCGCTCTGCAACAGCAGGCATAGACCGAGCCATAGATGCCTTTCAGCGAGCTGCAGGTACTGAAACAACACACACACCTGTTCACCTTGTATGCTAAATCATTGTTCTGTTTTGTACATTTTGCTCAGATTTTATTTATTTACACAAAATGTAGGGCTGAAACTAATGATTTTTAAAATTCTTTAGTCAACTATTGGTAAATCTATCGACTGTATAATCTACTTTAAACAGTTAAATGTGTTCATCCCAGTTTCCCTACAGTTCAAGATGACATCTTAAAATGTCTTGCTTTGTTTGATCAACACTCCAAAACACAAAATTCAGTTTATAAATAAACAGATAAAAGAATCAAATCTCCTCATCTGTAAAGCAGAAAGTCTTTGATACTTTGCTTGATTAATTACTTAAAATGAAAAACTGAAAATCTGAATTGACATTGATTCATTATTGTTATTATATTATTCATCATTGTTTTTTTTATCTATAAACAATTTTAGTTGTTTCCTGGAAAGTTTACTGCATCATGATGTACTGTCTGCTGCATAACTATTTCATTCTCTGTGTGTTCAGGTGCATTTAATTACCTAAAGGAGAATTTCTCCAATGCTCCAAGTCTGGACATGAGCAGCCCGTCGCTCTGCATGCTGGTCCGGCTGATGGTCGCCCAGGTGCAGGAGTGTGTCTTTGAGCGTGTCACACTCACGACGCAGGACACACACTTCACCTCCCAACTCTGCCTGGCACAAGAGGCTGCACGGGTGAGAGCACACGACATGTCTCTGGTTTGTCTGTGTTGTTACTGTTTATATCCTGGATACTCACTCTGTATGTACATGTGCATCCTATAGGTGTCGGATGTTTACCTGTTGGTGCAGCAGACCATGACGCAGCCTCTGATGAAGGGGTACGTGCAGTTGTCGTGGGAGTCCATGGTTCAGGTCCAAGCTGAACACTTCCGCGCTCTCTCACACTACTACACTGCAGCTGCACTCTGCGACCACATGTGTAAGATATTTTGTACTTTGGAGATATGTACACAAATACATTCACATACGCATTAAAGGATACTCACCTAATTGCCGCAGTGTAATCAGGGCTACTGTCGTCAGTTCGTCCGGCCTTTTACTTATTTTGTCACTGGCAGGCTCGATTACCCAGACTCCATTACCCAAAACAGGAAGCAGCAGTATTCCATCAACTCCTGTCCTCGTCCTGTTTTTGTCAGTGAAGTCTGGTATTGATACATAGTGATGGTTCTGGACAAACAAAGGATCTTACTCTTATCTTCCATACAAAACTGTATGTCACACACCGGGCTAAAGTCAAGGCACAACCGCATTGTGCCGCCGGGCTGGTTCAAGGGTACCTACTCATATTTTAACTTGGTATAACTTTGTTCTATGGCATCTGCTGGGGAGGCCAGAAGGCTTTCCTCCAGTTTTATGTCAGCACTCCTGCAGGGCCTTCACTCCAGCCTGGTTCTACAAGACCCTGAAAAAATGACTTGAGCAGAGTTAATGTTAATTTCGTCTACCAAATACAGTTTAAATTTATAATAACATATTTTCCTTAAATCTCTGCTCACATATTTTTTAGGTAAAAGCTCCTGCGGCGTGCAGTAGTGGGCACGAGGAGGCCATGCGTATCCCACGGTCTATGTAAGATCCTGAGGAAGATGGACATCCTACAGGGCGTGCTGTCTCTCACACACAAAGCGCTCCTTGGACAAGTACTCAGAGCTGGACCCAGAGGATGACTTTTGATAGAGCACTTGGAAACCAGAGAGATCCAGTGTAAGACAAATCTGTAACATTACAATCACTAATATTAATTATATTACATGATAAGTCATTTCTTTGTTTCTTTCATCAACAGCTCAAAACCCATCAGAGCAGACATCACTCCATAACTTCTCTACAGTCCGAAGTTGCTGATATCTTCCAAAGACTGAGCTACTGGGCCCTCAGAAATCGATGCTGAAGACATAAATACACAGGTTAGCTGTTAAAATAACCTGAAGAAACTTTGTTTGGACATTGAAGCTCTTCTGTACTGCAGGGCCTTTGTCAGTGTTTTGTGCGGGCTCGTTGGGGCGGTCACAGTGATTGCCTGCAGAGGAGAGAGGGGGACTGGAGCACTCACACTTAGAGGAGACTCCCCGTCCTGGTGGGCGGGAGTGGTACCTGGAGGCTATTGGCGGTAAGACAAAAATCCCACCGTGCATTAGATTACAGTAGTGCTGCTCATGTCTTTGCATTAAACAAAACTATAGGATTATCGAAAACGGATAGATGAGAAGTTATTCAAAAACAAAAATCTGTGAGGTTGTAAATCCATCAGAAATCCATTTAAAATCAAATTAAATGTTGATCTGCTCCGATATCTTCATCAAATATATTTTTCCTATAAATCTGGAAACATGTAGGATCATTAGGATAACTTTATTTATTTATAACTCTAATATTTTAGGCTGAACCTTATTTTCCCATGTTTTGGAATTATTAGTGATTGATAGGGACGAAATCTTGGTGCAAACAGACATACCTGGACTGCAAACAGCTGCCAATATAATCCAGTGGGCAAAGTATGACACTAAAATTGCTTGTTTTTACCACATGACTCCTTTGATTCAGAAATCATTATTTTAATCAATTATCAACCTGTAGAAAATACAAAAAAACATGCATTATTTTTGTGTGTACTGTGTACAGGAGGAGGCAGGACTGGGAGGAGACTACATAGTAGCAGTGGGCGGACAGGACTGTAAATGGGCCAAACATGGAGGTTGCTCCAGATGTTTGAAGCATGGGGAGTGGAGCTCAACAGTGTGGTCACATTACACTCACAATTACACAGGTACATAAGTGTTTGGTGTATGTGTGTTCAGGATGTCAGCAGATGCATGTGTTCATCTGTTTTAGTGACTTGGACACCTGTGTGTGATAGCGGGTGGAGAAGAGGGGGCCATCATGCTGTCCCACTGCAGTGACAAAGAAAACACTCGGCGGCGTCTGCTGGGCGGGGCTAAGGGATGGGCTCCACGCCTCCCTGCTGGTGGAACAGAGAGAAGAAGAAGAGGAAGGCTGAGACTAGGAAGCACTGGTTTGTCGTTTTAGAGCATCAGGCAGCTGAAGTATGCTGAGACATGACAACAGAGGAACCACTCAGGGAATCACAGCAGTGGAGCATGAGTGGAAAGGCTGCAGACAGACTGCACCAAATAACACAGCACACACAGAGGTCTGACAAAAAAGCACAAGTTTATTCCACTGAAAATGTTTATTTCTGGCTCATATTTCAAGTACGTGCCAGGTGAGAACCTTTTTGTAGCATGCTGGCTTTTGCAAAGAGAGAAGGGTGGGCTTATTATTGCCACTCAGGACAAACTGTGGTACAAGGATGTGTTAGTACAGGACACCAGGAAAATTTTGGGTGTGGGAAATGCAAGTGGGCACAGAGCAGGTACAAATTAGCCAATTAACCAAACTGGGTAAAAAGGGGTTTGTGTGAGTGAGAGTATGGGTTGTGCTGCGCTGCGCATTTCCATGCCTTAGAACAAAAGGGTACAGTGATTAGAACCAACAATTGAAATCGGCTCAAGGTCTTGCTTCTCGGCAGTGACCTGAATCATCGGTGTTTGAAGGTCAGACTAAATTAACAGAAAGAACCAGAGTGATAGAGTTTGATCTGGCACACAAACATTTCAGAAACTTTTAGCAAAATAAAACGATAACAAAAACAGTCAGGTGTTGTCTTGAATAACATAAAAGTTTGGGTGGGTATTAAAGCTCTCTGGTTATTTCACTGATTGTAACAACACCCAGGCACATCTTTTTTGATGCAGATCTATTGTTTATGACTTGTCTGTGAGAGGACAGGGCAATGGCAGTCAGAAGATATTTGATCGCGGCATTAGGTCTTAGGATGCTTACAGCATGAATGTTGAGGTCTGACGGGTCACATCAAAAAAACAACTGTGAGCCTTAATCCTTACACAAAACCCAGGTGTTGTATAGTGCAAACACACCTATTTGCAGACCCAGTGACTGGATATACCATTATCTTATTTCTAGCATATACAGTTTAGGAAAACATCCATTTTATCACTGTAACAGCACAATAATGACACTGACACAATATTGAACAGCTGGAATAATTTGACATGAAATGATGGAAAAAATAAACTCCGTTCTCAACTTTACATAAAAGTATGATAATATAACTGGTGTAAAAGGAACTGAGAGGGCAAAGCAAGTTAACAAACAAGTAGCACATTTCTTGTGTTTCCTTATCCTAAATTTTTGGTCTGTAACAGCCTTCGTGTTTAACCACTGAAGTGCTCCAGAAACCATCATAACTTTGACCGTTCACACTGATACTAAAAAATGCGATATTGGACTTCCATTCTCCGATCAATAATGGAAAATATGTATATATTTTTAGTTTTATATTCTAGATTATCAAAAGCTCTTCAGAGACATCTAATGTTTTGTAGTTTGGGGTTTTTATTTTAATTGAATATGAACAGGAAAATCTCATTGTGATAACATACAGAACAGTTGATAGGATTTGTTGCCTGAGAGTAGAAGGAGATACGTTCTACTTTAGATACAAACTAATCAATCACTGGTCATGTTCTGACCTGATATTGCAATAATGAACATGAAACACACTGACAGGTTGTGTATTTGAAATAAAATGTGATGCGGGAGATTCCATTAAATTCTAGCTTGTGTGTGGCTCAAACTGAGGCTAAAAGAGGTTTGTGTGAGTCGGCATGAGTTGTGCTGCGCTGCCTTGCCCCATTTCCATCACCCTTCTCTGCTTGTATCAGCTAAGAACAAAAGCAGGATTAGACCAACAAAGTGCAAGTCGGCTCAGGGTCTTCGAGCAGTGACCTGAATAAAAGTTTGAGGTCAGACCTGAATTAACAGAAAGAACCAGAGTGATAGAGTTTAGTTCACACAAACATTTTCAGAAACTTAGCAAAATAAAACATTAACACAAAAACAGTCAGTAAGAAGAATAACATAAGGCGTAAAGTTTGTTTGGTCTTAAACTCTCCTCGTTCATTTCACTGATTGTGTGTAGCAACATGCCCACACCTGCAAAACCCCCTTTGTTTTTTTGATGCAGATCTATTATTTGACTTGTCTGTGAGAGGAGCACAATGTCAGAGAATACTTGATCGCAGTATTAAGTCTTTAAGGATGCTTACAGCATGTGAATGTTGAGGGTCTGACAGGTCCAATATCCCCAAAACAACTGAGCCTTAATCACTTCTGATACAAAACCAGGTGTTGTATGATGCAAACACACCTATTTGTAGACCCAGTGACACTGGATATACCATTGTTCATTTCTAGCATATCTGATTTAGGAAAAGATCCATTTTATCACCGTAACAGCACAATAATATGACTTCACTGACACAATGTTAGACAAACCCAGCTGGAATAATTTGTTGTGGAAATGATGGAAAATGAAAGTCTAAGCATTCAACTTTACATGGAAGTATGTATTGTAGCATTAATATAACTGGTGTAAAAGGAACTGAGAGGGCAAAGCAGAATTACCAAACAAGTAGCACATTTCTCGTGTTTCATATTATCCCTAAGATTACAGAACATCAAAATAGCCGCCTCGTGTTTAACCACCGAAGTGCTCCAGAAACCATCTTAAACTTTGACAGATTCAACGACCGATACCAAAAGTACGATATTGACCTTCATTCTCCGATCAATATTCTTGAAAAAATATGTATATATTTTTAGTTTATTACTTCTAGATTATCAAAAGCTCTTCAGAAGTTTTGATCTAATGTTTTGTAGTTTGGGGGTTTTTAATACAGTGTGAATATTGAACAGGAAAATCTCATTAATTATGTACAAGGGGTGATTGATAAGTTAGTTGCCTGAGAGTAGAAGGAGATGAATTCTACTTTAGTCCACAAACTAATCAATCACTGGTCGTAGTTCTGACCTGATATTGCACTACTGAACATGAAACACACTGACAGGTTGTGTGTATTTGAAATAAAATGTGATACTGAGAGATTGTGCAGGAAAAACATGACATGGTGTGATCATCCAGATGTATTTTCTGGTAGGAGTTTTATGTTGTCTTGTATCTATTGTGTTCTTAAAGTCCAGCCACTGCACTGTATGTTACAGTCAGCCAATATTATTATCTGTAGATGAGGATGTTAGTGGAAAAATGTTTCTTTTGGTTAACATTGTTTGAACTTTTTGTAAGTTTTTGATACAACTAGAATTGTGAAAACTGTAGCACGTTATTGTACATGTAAATGCTGTGTGTTTTTGTTCTTTCTGTGCAATGCTTGTGCCATAGTGGTCCATAGGCACGAGTACTGAAAGCCAAGGAGGTGACGAACAGGATTTCTCTGCAAAGCAGCAGAATCTTTTGAAAACTTCTGATTTGAAAGAATTCATCTGGTCAAGTTATGATCATGTCTTTTTTCAGGTGAGAAGACAAAGCAACTATAATCTTTACAAATGCTCCCTCTGGCTTTCTGTACTTGGGTGTTATGTCTACTCTGTATGTCTGTGAGAGTGAGTAAATGTTTGGCAACGCTGTTATGAACAAAATAATTTTTCCTTTGTGTTTTTCACTGAATATCTGACCATTGAAGCACAACATTTCACAAAACACAACAACATTTCAGATTACTCAAAGGGTTGGACATTTCTTGTTTGTGATTGTACACAACCCAAGTCAATTGTTTATTTGACACTCACACTATTTTGTATGTTTTTAATGTATGGCAGTTCCACAATTAAGACACTGATCAGTGTCAAGGCCTACAAACTTGCCTCACCCACTGCACATGTCATGTTAACTACACAGCCAAGGTTGATTGTTATTTTCTGAAATAAATAGCACTTGCATTACAATAACTACTGAAAGCAAATTGTGAACCAACCCATTTCCTTGTTGAGTTTTTTCCATTCTCAGGTGACTGTTCTCCTGCTCATCAAAGGAACATCTACCACCTCTTCCTTTCAAGTAAGGTCTGCCAACTTTGGCAGGAAATCGGTTTCAGTTTTAGGGCACTGACACAGATCATTTCAAATGCCATCATGGGGCTTGATAAATAATGTTGCAAACAGGAAATTCAGCACCTTTTAATGGAGCCACTTTGAAAATATGTTCACAATGTAGGCTATGATAACTCCTGCCCTAAAATCTGTATTTCTGTACAAACATCTCTTTTTTCTAAATTAAATGTAAATCTCTACTGTAAAACTGTGAAAATTAAGAATGTGAGTGATTCTACCTCCATAGTAATTACATCACCAACACTAATGACTTTAATATGTGCTTTTCGGTTTGCACTTCGAGTGTACTACTTCTAGTTACTGAGTCTCATAAGAATCCAACCTTCAACCTCATATTTTAATCAGAGACATTCCAACTCTTTGATCTGGGTCTTGGACTTGAAATTCACGAGGCGAATTGCACATACAAGTGTTCCGACCTCTTCCATTTGCTAGAACATTCAAATAACCTCCATTTCGACCAATTAGAAGCGGTTGCCAGGTGCTGGCGTGTGTCGTCATTGAATGCGACCTGCTGTGGGGAGGGCAAACCGGAAAGGTAAACTGTCAGAAAAACGAGTGAAAATACGGAGTAAAATCAACGTTTGAGTCGTCGCTCTGGTTTGTAAGCACATTGAGAAACAACATCACTGACGAAGCGTGGACGCTCAAACAAGCTTTAGAGCTGTTTTCTGGAAGACGAGTGAGGCTGGACGCTGGGCACACCTATGGCGAAGGTAAGCTAATGTGCTAACAAATTAGCGGAGAGCTTTAGCATTAGCGCTAGCTCTTTGATTTAAGGATATATTTCGACAGGATTCCTGTTGCCACCCTGTTGCGTATTTGTGTTTCTGTGCGTTTTATTGCTTCTGTTTACGGCGGGTTAGCATTTCGTTGTGATTACTTTGCGTATTTTTGTGGTCATTTTGCCTCTATCTGGTCGTTTTGATCTGTTTATGATCAGTGTTTTGTCTCTTTGTGGCTGTGTGGTTATCCACCTGGTCGTTTTGTATGTCCTTGTAGTCAGGTTTGTCTGTTTTCAGGATATATTAAGACCTGTTGAGCCTGTGATAGTAATCTGTTGTGTATATTAGTGATTGGTCATTTATCGTAGCCTAGTAGTTTTAATTCTGGAAAATATATTTATTCTTGGTAGATCGTCATATGAAAGGCTTCTTGACTTCTTTTGTCGTGAAGAAACTAAAACATGCCCAGTTGCTTATTATCCTGTGATGCCTTCACTGACTGAAGCGCCTTAGATCGATTTGTTATACAACTAAAGCAATGTGTTCACTTACTGTTGGACACCTTAAGTGCCTTAGGAGGACTAGGCATTTAGTTGCTGCTTATAATTCTCCCACCAAAGCTCAAATGATGGAAGTTAAATGTATAGTGTACTAATGTGAAGGTTCCATTCTCCCCATAGATCAGATTTTGTCTCTTCATGTACATCAGCATTTATTCAACAAACATCTGAAGGTTTTCTCAGTCATCCAGGTGTTGGCTTGATTTTTAGTGTCAGTCATGTGCTGTTGGATGTTACCACAAGGTTTGAAGAGTCAAAGTTTATCCTTGTAAATCCTGACAATTTCCAACAGCCAAACTAATGATCAGGACTGATGTAAAACACTACATCTGTAGAGGAAGAGCATCCTCTAGTGGCTGCAGACACAAACTGTATTTAATAGATACTAAAGCTTCTGTCAGTCACATCACACCCTAGACATATGATCCAACATCCAAAAAAAGGTTACAATAATTCTGCTTTTATTTATACAGGTAATAGATGGTTATAGATGAAATGGGCTACATTTTAAGTGAATTAAGAATGATCATAGAAAACAAAACAATATTAACTTGGAACAATTCAACTTTAACCAGAGGCTGTGTTTTTATTTGATCACTTAAAAAGATACTGCTTTATATTAATATTTGATATTTCAGATTTCAACCATGTCGTAGGTAACAAAGGTAAAAAAAAAAATCATGAAAATATCAATAACATTTCATTGTATATTAAGGCATAAAACTGTCAAAAAATGTATTGATCATTTTCTCCTTTGTATGTTTCTCTTTGATTTTCTCCAGGTGTCACAACATCGTCCACAATCGCCAAGATGTTGTCCACAATCCAGAGACATGGTCCGTGATCGGAGAGACATTGTTGAGGATGAGGTAGTCATCGTCCATGATCAGAGACATTGTCCATGATCGCAGAGACCTTGTCAAAGATGAGAGATGTTGTCTGTGACCAGAGACATTCTCCATGCTTTGTACAGACCTTCCACAAGAATCGGCAGAAACTGGGGTCACCGATTCAACGGCATTGACCGCGAACATGGAGACACTGTCGATGATCACAGAGACATCGTCTGTGATCTCAGAGACATTATCGATGATTACAAAGACATTGTCCATGATCGTAGAGACTTTGTCCACTATCACAGAGATGAAGACGTTCTTTGAGACCAGGACAGGTGTTAAAAGGTGTTAAAAATGGTTTTTAAAAAATGTCATAGTATAGTATGTTATTAACACAATGGTCAAAAATTACCATAGTATAGTAAGGCGTCAGAAATGGTAAAAAAATGTCATAGTATAATAAGGCGTCAAAAATGGTAAAAAAACACTGACATTTTTGGATGTTTTTTGATGGCTTACTACACTATGACATTTTTAACAGTTTTTGATGCCCCTGCCAAAAATGTCATAGTGTAGTAAACCATCAAAAACCATCCAAAAATATCAGTGTATTGTCAGGCGTCAAAAAATGGTCAAAAAATGTCATAGTATAGTCAGGTGTTAAAAATGGTCAAAAAATGTCATAGTATAGTCAGGTGTTAAAAATGGTCAAAAAATGTATAGTAAGGTGTTAAAAATATGAAAAAATGTCATAGTATAATAAGGCATCAAAAACCTAAAAATGTCATAGTATAATAAGGCGTCAAAAAATCGTCAAAAATGTCATAGTATAGTAAGGCATCAAAACTTTATAAAAATGTCATAGTATAGTAAGGTGTTAAAAATGGTCAAAAAATGTCATAGTATAGTATGGTGTTAAAAATGGTCAAAAAAATGTCATAGTATAGTCAGGTGTTAAAAATGGTCAAAAAATGTCATAGTATAGTAAGGCGTCAAAAACTGTTAAAAATGTCATAGTATAGTAAGGTGTTAAAAATGGTCAAAAAATGTGAAAAAATGTCATGGTATAGGTCAGTGACAGAAAATGTCATACTGTAGTAATAGAGGAATTTGAGTGACAATTAATCTTCCTTTTTCTTCTTTGACCATGTAGTAAACTTTCAGGACTCTAAGCTCTGGACAGTTTCTGTGATGAACATGTTCTGTCTCTGCAGGAGAAGGAGATGCCGCATCACCTGAAGAGGATGACAAAATTAGTTAAATGTTCTCTAAGATAGAGATGTTAAAGACTTGAACAAGCATATCCTCGTATGTGATCAAAATGACATTCAATGTAGGGTGAAAGAATAAAACAAAATGTCTCCAAGTGGTCAGCACACCTGTCACTGTCTTTGCTGTTTGTTAAATGTTGTCTGGAACAGAATCAATAAAGTTTTATAGCTTAACTTTTGAGTTGAGATTCTCTTTTTTTCAAGTTCATATCAAAAAAAATTATCTGGCTAAAAGCTGTAAGACCAACTTCTGGCTCAAATTGTCTAAAAGCCATAACCCTAACCCTAACCTCTGGCTAACAGCCGTACCTCTAACTCTAACCCTAACCCTAACCTCTGGCTAACAGCCGTACCTCTAACTCTAACCCTAACCTCTGGCTAACAACCATAACTCTAACCCTAACCCTAACCTCTGGCTGAAAGCCATAACCTAACCCTAACCTCCCAGACTAGAAAGTGGCTAAAAGCTATAACCCTAACCCTAACCTCTGGCTAAAAGCCTAGCTAACCCTAACCCTAATCTCTGACTAAAACCCTAACCTCTGGCTGAAAGCCATAACCCTAACCCTAATCTCGGACTAAACCCTAACCCTAACCCTAATATCTGACTAAAACCTTAACCCTAACCCTAACTTCTGGCTGAAAGCCATAACCCTAACCCTAATCTCGGACTAAACCCTAACCCTAACCCTAATCTCTGACTAAAACTGTAACCCTAACCCTAACATCAGGCTAAAAGTGGCTAAAAGCTGTAACCCTAATCTCTGACTAAAACCCTAACCCTAACCTCTGGCTGAAAGCCATAACCCTAACCTTAACGTCAGGCTAAAAGTGGCTAAAAGCCATAACCCTAACCCTAATCTCTGACTAAAACCATAACCCTAACCCTAACCTCTGGCTGAAAATAATCACTTTAATAAAATATCAAATAGACCGGCAAAATATTCAGTGTTCAGAAGTATTTATTTGAGTAAGATAAAACTATTAGTTCCACAGTGGAGAAATTCATTGTTGCAGCAGCTAAAACAGAAAGAGGCATAATACAAAGAAGACAAGATATAAAACAAGGTAATATAAGGATAAATAAAAATTGTAAACAATATGAACAGTAAAAATGTCATAGTATTGCAAAGCATCAGAAACCATCCAAAAATGTCAGTGTATTGTCAGGCGTCAAAAAATTTGAAAAAATGTCATAGTATCATATGGCATCAAAAATGGTTAAAAAATGTCATGGTACAGTAAGGAGTCAAAACTCATCCAAAAATGTCAATGTATTGTCAGGCATACAAACATCAAAAGTTAACGTTATTGTGAAGGATCAGTCAAAGTGGGATTGAAAAATATCTTCAGTACATGATCAGAAAATCTTAATGTTATGTATGTGCTAGACATACTATGGCTAGGGTTAGGGTTACAGCTTTTAGTCAGACATGAATTCGTTATTATGCATTTTAAGTGCAAGCTGCAAGTAGAGAATCATTTTTGACATTAATTTAAAAACAGACAAACTCAAAAGTTGAGCTTCAAAACTTTATTGATTCTGTTCTTGACAACATTTAACAAATCACAGTAAAGATGACATAAGATTGATCAGTAGGAGACACTTTGTAGTACTGACCTCATTGTCCAGACCAACATGCTTCTGTTCAGTGTCTTTAAAAACATTAAACTGTATGTGATACAGTGTAATAGGTGTGTAGAGACATGTTAGTCTCTGGACAACAAGCTCATCATGTGTTAGCAGGAGAATAAAACTAAGTGTCTCAGCGTTTCAGTCTGTAGGTGCTGATCAGTCTTATTTAATTAACAGCTTCATTACAGTTGTTTTCTCTCTGATCCACTTCAGGTTCAGATCTTCACCTGCTCCTGCACAGACACACAACACATGTTAATTAGTACAATGAATAACTACTTACTTTGAATTACTATTATACTATGTAATTACTAATTATTGCTGCTATTTAAGCACAATTATTATTTACCACAGCACTGCTTGTATCTTATGGTTGTTATTATAATAAATTAAAGTTTGATGACTATTTTGTTCCCTGATCTGTTGTTATAAGAAATAAAAATCTCTTCCTACCTTCATCTTCAGTGGATCCAGTGGTTTCTCTGAGTTCACCTGGAAAACAAAAAACATTTATTTAAAACCAGGATTTTTCCAAATTGAATAAAAATAACTTTTAACACAAAGCAGAGCTGTTGATTACAACGTCAGTCAGTACTTTACAGCCACAGTCTTTGTAATAATGTTCCTTGAACTGTGTTTCCTACATCAACTCTGTAAATAAACTTCATTAATGAGTTTCTATTCAGACTGGAGACTGATTATTGATCAGTGATACAGTTTGATGTCTCTGGTGGACTGTTACCTGGATGCTGCTCTGTCATGGATCCTGGTCTCTGGACTCGTGGATGAAGTGATGACACCTGAAGGAAAGAAGAAATGACAAAGGAAAATCATCAGTACACTAGAACCTGTTCCTCATTAACAAAGTGAAACCACAACATCTTCCAAAGATTACAGGAGTGTTTCAGAAAATGGAAGCACATTTAAAAAAAACATGAATCTCTTAAATTTCTCTGTTAATTAAAGTAAATGTATGTGCAGAGGATTGACTTGTAGCAGTATTTCTACACTGTGTTATTGTTAGTACAGCAGTGCTTCTTCCACTACAGAGACACATACAAAAACATAACTAACATATATACAAACATTCCAGCATTAAGAGTTGTAAAGATTGAAGTTAATACTGATCCTCTCTGAGTCTCTGATTTTAGACTTCATCTCTCTTGGTCCCATCCCTTATATTCAGCTGGACTTAAAATGAATACGGTTAACTACATTTTGTTCTTGATTCTGTTTTAGTTGTGTGTTCATTTGTACAGTGTATAGTTTGATATAACCTTTGTTGCTAGATTTTATCAATAAAAAAGAAAACTTAGTCCTGATTGTGAAATATCTGCAGATTGCAGTTTATCAAATGTGAGAATTCAAAAAATTTCTTTATTCTGATCAGAAATTGAATATTTGGGTTTTGGGCATCTGAAGACGTCACTTTGAGTTACAGGAAATTATAACTGTTGTCAGACATTTTACAGCCTTGATTGTTATTATGTTTGATAATAAATTATTAAAATACCAATATTTGACTTCATTGTGTATTTAAACAGTGACACTGAATCACAGGAGTAAAAGCCAGCAACCTGTTTGGTCTGTGAGGTGAGAGCTGGTGGTTCCCTCCAGGCTGCAGCAGCTCAACATGTAGACCTGGAAAACACAAGGACGACACCATTAAACAAAGTAAAAAACAGTAATACAACCTTTTCATGAGCGCTTATAAATTAACAATAACACCGACCAGGAAACTAAGCCAGGGATATGACCATAAGACTACAAACAAAAACGACAACACAGACACAAAAAGACCACAAAATGACAAAAGGCTGATCCAAAGAGATGCAAAACAACCAGGTAAGAACGAAAAATGCTACAAAAAGAGCACAAACACACACAAAACCATCACAATGAGATGATAAGCCCGCCACGATGAACCAAAAAGGCCATTCAGAGACAAACAAAGAAACGACCATAAAGAAATACAAAATGAAACAATACACAAGTCCACAAAGAGACGAGATACTTAACACAAACGCCAAGAAGACACACAAAATGACAAAGAGTCGTTTAACAGCCACAGAGAGATGGACAATCGGTTTAGCATTTGTTTGCTTTTAACTAGCGGTGTTTTTCACCACAAATGACTGAACAAACATCTGAATACACATCTGTTAAACATGTCCAGAGGGTCTTCACCTGTAATAAATCCCGGGGAAAAAACAAACCTGACCGCAAGGAGATTCAAAATGATCAGGAGGAGGAAAACACAACCACAAAGAGACAAAAAGCTAGCCGTAAATGTAGAGCGATCAGGAAGAGACACAGAACGATCACAACGAAATGTTAACTCACTACAAACAGACGCAACATGACCAGGAAACCCACAAACCAACACACAAAAGTGACCATACAACGATGCAAAAATACCAGAAAGAACTACCACAAATCAACCGCAAAGAGACAAAACAGGTCTGCAAAGACATGAAAAGTGACCGCAAACAAACACACAGAGCTGTAAACAGACCATCGCTGAGGCCCACATCTCATGTCATGGCGGAGGTTTGTTGAGAAACAAACACGCAATAAAACGACTGAAAATGGGTAATAAGACCAAAAATGTTATCAAACAATAAGGGTAATGCTAATGCTCGACGCTGATGCTAGCGCTAATGCTAACGATAATGCTCACCGCTAATTAGTTAGCTGGTCACCCTTACCGTCACATCGCAGGTGTGTTCAGCGTCCAGCCTCACTTGTTTGAGCATCCAGACGTCTTCAGTTACAATGCAAACAAACCAAAACAACGAAGCGACGAGTTAAACATTAGTTTTACTCCGTATTTTCACTTGTTTTTCCAACTTTGTTTCTCCACCGCTGTGCTCTCCTCACGGTCACTGGCGACACACACTAGCCAACATCGACAGACGAACGGTGATTGGCCGACCGATTCTGCTCCGCCTACCAACCCCTGATTGGTGGAAACAACTCTTACCAGCGGGGGTTCAAACCAATGGAAATAGCGCATACTGAAAAGTGCTAACAGAGAGCTCCTCTTTGCGGAAGTGGAATGGTTTGTGTAGTAATATTTTCAAACTGGCTCCATAACAATTAACAGTACCCGTGGATGTACAGGTTTCTATAGAACTATGAGTTACAGTGGAGTTAAATGCAAAGACAGTTTGTTAATAACGGTACAGTCTAGTGGTTCAATTTCTGTTGAACTACATTTAATTCTCATAAATAAATAATATAAATAAAATATATAATATATATTATTTTTCCATCTGTCAGGATTACTTTTCTTTAGTTTGTATTTTCCAATTGTGGCTCTGGTATTAAGTGTTGGATAATACTGTACTTAATCAGTGCAGGCTGGTAACACGGCCACCATGTGATACTTGATACCTCACTGACTGTGCCTTTTGCCCAGGATCAGACTACATGAGTGTAGTGTGTCGTATACAGACACAAAACTAACCACAGAGTTTGTCTTTAAGTCACGAATCCTCACAAACATGCTCTCGACCAGTTTGGCAACATGTACAACACTCAGGTCTCTGGTCCCTCCTGCTCCATCACTCACTCATGATCTTTTCTATGTTGGAAAACACTGTCAGCTACGACTGGCCTGAGTTAAACATGGAGTGTGACGTGTCAAGTCATGGTGACCATCTCATCTGATCCTTGAATTATTCATTGTATAGTAAATATTTAAGAACCAGTGTGTAGGGTTAGTGGCATCTAGTGGTGAGGTTGCAAATTTGAATATTTCCATTTCTGCCAGTAGATCTCCCTAAACCCTAAACAATGTATCAGTCATTTCAGCCAAATTAAAAAACAGAAACATTTCCTGACTTATCTCTACTGGTATCTAGTCATGCAGACAGTTTTTCTTCGAGTTTTAAGACACACAATTAAATTTTTTTGGTGCTGGCAACACAACAAAATGACTTCCAGTGTCCCTGCTACTCTGAATAACCCACAGGCCTCACATCATGGGACTACAGCCTTGTTAGAAAGTAGTGGAAGCAAAAACCAAAACTATCTGCATGTCCAGACATCAACAGAGGATAAATGAGAAAATGTTTTTGTCCTATGGATGAACTGACCTTGTATAACCTGGAGTAAGAACGCTAGAGACGTGTTAGCTTCAGTGCTAGAGTTGGTTTTTATTATTATTAACCGTTGACACAATCAGCAGAGAAACAAGGCGTGACGACAGACAGAAAAAGACACACTGGGATCAGATCTTGTTGAAAGCTGCTACGTCGACACTCTGGACCTGAAACAGAAGGAAGTGAGACTTCAATGAGTTTACAGGTTGTGGAAACAAGATTTCTACTGTAGCAGTATCACACCTGCAAACTTATCATGTACACAGTGAAATCTGTGTGTTGTACAGAACTTACAAAGTCTTCAAACTTGGTGATCTCCTCCTCCAACATGTCTGTTCCCACCTTGTCATCCTCCACCACACATGCAATCTGGAGCTTCTTGATGCCGTAACCCACAGGAACCAGCTTGGACGTGCCCCATAACAGACCGTCAGCCTGAACTGAGCGCACGCACTCCTCCAGCTTTGCCATGTCCGTTTCATCATCCCACTGAAAAACACAGGAGGGGGAACAGTGAATAATAGTCCAGATTAAAAGGCTTTAAGCTCCTGTGTCAACACTTAAGTTTGAGATGAACTTACAGGTTTAACGTCCAATAGGATCGAGGACTTGGCGATGATGGTGGGCTTCTTTGCCTTCTTCTCTGCGTACTCTTTCAACCTCTGCTCTTTCAGTTTATCTGCCTCTTCGTCTTCATCGCTACCAAACAGGTCGATGTCGTCATCATCGTCCTCCTCCTCCTCCTCTTTGACTGGGGCGGTGGTCTTCTGCTGGACGGTAGTGCCCTGAAAGGAGAGGTCTTGCTCACTCAAACAGTGCTCTATACTGACTTTCCTGTTGCTAAAATTAACTAAAACTGGAGCAAACGACTACTGAACTGATGAAAACTTTCTGTAGAAACTCACATTTGTGTAGGGGACCGAGGGAGCAGGAGCTGGAGTCACAGCTGCAGGAGATTTCTCCAGAACTGCTACCCGACATTCAAGTTTGGAAAGTGCTGCTCTTAAGTCATCCACCACTAAAGAAACAGGAACACAGTCAATGAGTCTCACATAAAAAAGAACTAACATAAAGAGGTTAAAAAAATACAGAAATAATCCTATTGTCTGAGGACCAGCAGTGATCAAACAAATCAAACAGGGAAAAGTACACTGGATAATAAATCTGAGTAAGAGGCTTGATGATGGTACATCATAAACACTTACTGATGAACCCGGTTCATTTACTGAAAGTTAACTAACTGTTTTGATCACTGTAAGTCTTTGTCAAGTAAAATAACCAAATATATTTTCGAGTTAAAGCTCCTCAGACGGGAGGATTCTTGCTTTTCTCCTTTCTACAGAATTTAAAAATAAATTTCTTTGGCTCTTCAGATGTTGGTCGTGTAAAATAAGCAGCTTTTAGACATCAATTAACTTCTGATGACCATTTGTCATTCAGTTCAATTCAATTTGAAGATGACATCTTCAAACATATTAATTAATTAGGGCATCAAGTAACTGCAACAGTGAATCCACTATTTTGCCTATAAAATATCAGAAAACAGGGACAAATGACAATCACATCATGCAACTGTATATTCTGTCTGAACCACAGTTTTTAAAAAATGATTGTTTATAATGATGAGATAGAGAAAAGCTGCAAAACCTCACACAGAAGTAGTCACACAGGAGAAGCTGGAATTTTTTTTGTTTGATTTGCATATGATGAGTAGGGAATGAGCTGGGAGCAGATCTAATAATATCCACACAGTGCCCATGGACACTAAAATAACCTTCATGTGGGTTAAGAAAACAAAAAGCATTTATATTTTAACAGAGCTGAGAAACAAACCCACCTTTGTGTAAGCTCTGGTTCTCCAGCTCCAGGCTCTTGATGCGAGAGACGAGTTCTCCTTGATCAGCTGCACTGTTGCTGCTGCTGGTGCTCTGCACAGTAAACACACAATCAGAGGAGGAGTAGTTTAGTGAGAGGGAAATCTAATGGACAAACCAGAGGATTAGTAGCAGGACTGTTACACAGACCCCACATGTGAACACACAACACACAGCCAGTGTCCATCTCAGCAGCATCTACAACCAGACAGTGGCAGCAGAAACACAGGAGCTGTAGATGGACCCTGATAGAAATATAAGGGTGATGAAGCAGCTACTTGGTCTGCAACACTCCACACAAAAACACCATCTCAACAGCTGAGTAAAGGTTGAACTCTAATGAACTCAAACCCGAGCGTGGATGTCAGCAGGGTCCACTGACAAAGCAGTTTTTGGCAGCAGAGGAGCTTCCAGTGACACACAAGGCTTGGTGGCACTTACAAGCTGGGAGTGTTGACTCATGGGAGGTTGATCAGACCCTCTCTTACTCAGTGTGGTCTTCAGCTGAGGGGGAGTGGGGAGGAATTCAGGTATTGAGGAGTGTCAGACATAACACCAACAGGGCAACCGAGGGAACAACACAGAGCTGGGAGGTTATGGAGGTTATGTGTCTCCAAGCAGGAAGGTTTCTACAGCTGGAGCTGAACAGACAGCTTCTACTCTACTTCAGAAAGTCTACACGAAAAACAAGACAGTTTTCTAACCTTTCAGCAACAGTAAATGACAACTATTGTAATAAAACAAGATAAATCCTGTCAAGCATATCTAAGCATGTACAGATTACATGTTCAATGTACCACAGGTTTTCAGAGTCACTGTTATCTGCTGTTTGCCCAACTATGAAAGGTCAAAGTAGGAAAAAAAGGAAAAGGACCTGGGTTAAGTTAAACTGAACAATGTGTAAAATCACACGTAGCACCAACTCATACTGTACAAGCCACCAAGTGAAATTACACAACCGAACACGACTTGGTCACAAGAAAACAAGTAAGTTACATTTTCTCTTGTTACAATAATAATAAATGACATCCACAGCAGAAATGTACAGGTACTGACTCCAAGAACAACTGGATGCAAGACGGTCTAATGAAATTATATATGTATACTGTATATTTGGACTGTAATCAGCTGAATGTAGGTGGGAATAAGAAGAGGCAGATGCTGCCTCTAACTCCAGCTCAGATACAACACACACACACGCTTATACTTACTCCTGCAAGAGATTTCTGGATGTTTTCGCGGGCCCGGGCAATGTCTTGCAGAATGCTGTTAGCTCCAACATCCTGAAAGACAGAGGTCAATGTCGATTAATACCTATACCTAGAGACTAAATGTGCAATGTGTCTTTGTAGCTACACTATCAGTCAAAGGTTTTTCTATTTATTTTCCAGTTTTTAATGGAAATGTACAGTTTAATGTCTGAGTGTAATCTGAAATCAAAGCACAAGACAAATATACATTTGGAGAAGAGACAAGGAATCCTGGAATCTTTTTGTTTAACAAAATGTTATCTGAGTTTTTGACCCATTCAACAGCCAAACACATCATTATTTAGGTTATTAACTGGACTTAAACGGTTTAAATTTCAATAAAAAGTGGAAAATAGAGGTGTTCTAAAATGTTTGATTGGTCTTTGGTTGGCTTTCGTGTGCAGTGTGGACAGACTGCATCAAGATTTAAAATGAAAACAGCTGCAATGTCAACCATTTTGTGCCTGATCATGTCAGGTGACGCAATGGTCAAATATCACAAAATCTTTGACCACATACCTTTATGTCATAGCATAGCTTTATCTCACAGCATAAAGAATGCTATATTCAGTAAATATACACAAGGGAACTTATGCGTACCTGTGCTGGTTGCGAGGGCCCGTTCACGCGCTCATAGAAGCGTCTCTCTGCCTCGTCATAGCGAGTTTTGTCGAACCAGATCTTCTCCTGGGCCAGAAAGTCGACTGCGCTCATGGTGCTACAGAGGCAAGAGCGAGGAAGGACAAGAGAGGGATGTATGAACAGGACACAGGAGGTCAGGGAAAAAGAAAAGAAAAATCAATATTACTACTATTACAAAAATTATACTTAAATCACCTGGCATGTGATCTATATTGACAATGATACATTTATTAGCTGGAAAGTCTTAAATAAAATGCTTATTGATTAAGTTCTTTCATCTAAACTCCCCACAAACAGACAAACGAATCCCAACACAACTATACAAAAGAAACCTTAAATGAAGTGAAGCTGGCAAAACGCAACAATGGTTCATACAAACAGTCATTCAGGAAAATTAAAAACAGACCACAAGAGATAAGAAATGAATGACAAATGAAAAAACACAAGATGAATAAGGAGAAAAAAAAAACCTCACACATTCAGAAAAAGGGAAACACATGATGGTATAAAGAGAAACCCAATGAAAGATGAACTGAAACATCTGGAGCGCCTCCATTCTCCCAGTTTTGGTCATACTTGTCCCTCAGTGGGGCGGCGGAGGCAACTGACGGGGCATCTGCTTCTGGCCTCCGTCCCTTCTTCACCACCACCACTGCGGCAGCAGCAGCTTTATCCCCACTGTAACCGTGGAAACGGCTCTCCGCAGCATCATACCGCCATTTGTCCAGCCACACCCGCTCGCTGTCTGGGTGGAGGAAGTAGCAGACTCCTCCCGCCCCCGACGCTTCCTCCTTCTCGGGGACCTCGGCTGGCTCCTCTTCCTCTTGGATCGGGTGCAGAGCGTGAAAGACTTCCGCTTTGCCCTGCTGGACCTCCCGCTTTTCCTCCACCACCACCTCCTCTTCCTCCTCCTCCTCCTCTTCGACAAGGCTTTGAGGGTGGTCGCTACTTCTAGATGTGGAGGTGCAGCTGGACCGTTTATTAGAATTGTTGCCGTATAGATTCTGGTAAAAGGCTGCTTCGGCACGGTCGTACAGCGGTTTCTCCAGCCACACATCCCTGAGCAACTCCACCGGGATTCGAGGCAGTCCGTTAATCGACTGTCGATTGGTCGGCGTGACAGCTGCCTGCTGGACGATAGGGGTTGCAGGAGTAGGAGCTAGAGACTGATATCCTTCATCGGGTGTTCTGGGTGCAGCGGGGCGATTCGGTGGGGATGGGAGGTCCAGAGAGTTTGGAATAGACGGCTGCACGGATTCTTCAACAAAGCGGCGTTCTGCTTGGTCAAAGTTTGTCTTGTTCACCCACACTGCCTGGACAACATGGTGACAAGCCACCTGATCGCCATGGTGGCAAGCCAGTCCTGAGAAAGATGGAGCCACAGTGGATGGAGAGTTTGAGTGTTTCCCATGTTGCGGAGGTGACCGGTTTGATTTGGTGGTCCCATTGGAAGAGCTCGCCAACCAGCACTGGTAGAGGCTCTCAGCTCGCTCGTAGAGGCTGCGTTCAAACCACACGTTAGCACACTCGGACTGCAGGCCAATCAGACCGGCTCTGGGGTCAGATGACTGTTTGGGCTTTTTGTCAGGCTTCTCTTCGGTCTTGGTCTTACTGTCCACCTTCTCCTCAGGGCGGCTCTCGGAATTAGATGAGCGTTTCTTGCGGCGGCGG
Source organism: Lates japonicus (assembly GCA_033238685.1). Taxonomy (NCBI): domain Eukaryota; kingdom Metazoa; phylum Chordata; class Actinopteri; family Centropomidae; genus Lates; species Lates japonicus. The sequence continues at coordinate 100,555 of BRZM01003569.1, forward strand.
CTTTTCCCGCTGCGCTTTCCGTCTCCGTTCAAGCTGCCGCTCTCCGGGGAGGATGACGCCGTCTCTCCATTTCTCTGACCCAATTCGCTCTTGTTCCTACACCCCAGTGCTGCGTTTGCGGACCGGTCCACCTGACAGTGGTTGGGAGGCTGATCATGCTCCGACTGATCCGCTGCAGAGCACTTCTTAGACATCATCTTTGATCCGTTGCAGGAAAAAAAAAACAAGAGAATAACAGGTACAGGCTTTTGGATTATTGAGAGAGATGCAGGAAGGTTTAGAGACACAAAGGGATTGATCTATTAGACTCAGTGTTTTTATAGAGCTGAACGTATGATAGCAAATGAAGCCTACAAATCAGTCCCAGAGAAACACAAAAGGCATGCAGGAAAATAGAAGAAATCCATGCAGATGAACTAAAATGTTCAGTGTCTGGAATCTACTAGAATCAAGTTGAATCAAATTCATACACAGCAGACACTTAGTCGTACAAAAGCTAGGAAGGAAACCAGCTAAGCTAACATACTACCGACTCAAGAGTACAAGTAAGTACAGGAAAACTCATCTGGCCTTCATTGTTTTGAGTCTAAATGAAGCTAAAAGTCCCAAGTTGCAGTTTCTCCTGCCACCAAATTGGTTTCCAGAACAAACAACTCAGCCTTACAAATCCAACACTGCTTGTAAGGACAAGACTTGGATTTCCTGTCTTTAGAGTTTGGACACTGACTGCCTGTAAGGATATTTTTACATTAACTGTTTCAACGAATTTAGCCATTTATCCAGCAAAGGTAAATATCAAGAATATAGTAAGTAGATGTCTGTGTAACATGCATTTACAGAAGAGTAAAATCCTTATTACAAGAGACTTTTGTTGCCTTGATTATTCATGGCATTCTGCTGCAGACACAGTATTATCAACGGCTCTTACAACATAAATTAAAAGACACTGCTCGTCTAACCTAGAACTATTTTTCCCATGACTGTATTTTAAATACGTCTCAGTAAAAAAAAGTCACAAGACTCTGCAAATCTTAACACAATGACATGAAAGCATGCAAAGAAAGAGAAGGATATGATCAAACTATCACTACCACTGAAATTAAAAAAAGACAAGCTGACACTGATGGATCGCTGAAAAACACTGACGTGCTCATGCAAGCAAACCGTTTCAACAAATTGCAAAGAGCCAAGCTTTATGACGTTACAGTATTGTGTTGCAATACAGGAAATGCATTCCCTTGACATTTCATAATGTGAATGTTAGTGATATTGATATAACACTGATACGGCACTGAAACGAATATGGACACTGTTTTGGGAAGTCATTTCCTACTTCATGTTTATTAGAAAAAAGATTTATTCAAGCTCTTAACTCACCTTCCTCTGTAAAGTTGCTGAGCTCACACTAGTATCAAAGTCAAACGCTCAACACGTTCTTTTCATCCAGTTAACCGTAAGCCAGTGAAAAGAGAAATTTAACAATCACCACCTTGCAAAACAATCAAACAAATACAGGGGATACAATTATGTAGAAAATAAAAAACAACAACACAAGACTCAAACACGGTACATGTTGATGTTTTAAGGAATACTCACTTGTCAAATTCTGAATGCAAGATGAGAGAAGAGAAGCTACATGTTAAAAGATTTCTCTAAAACAAACCCTCAACATTTAATCCTGAGTGATGGGTGAAAATGAAAAATACTTTGTTTCGTTTGCTAAACTTAAAGGATTTGAAATTAAGCAAGAACATTGGGTAACACAACTTGGGTACATCCCAAACCCTCCCTCTCCCCCCCTACATCATCTGTTTTCCTCTTGGCCTAAAATGGAAAGCTCTGGCAATAGTTTTTTTCTCTCCATCAACAAAAATGCACATTTGCTGTTACAGCAGTCCTTTCAAAACTCCTCAGTCCAATGAGCTAATCAAGCAAATTAGCAGTGATGTTACAACTTTAGGGAAAAAAAGGCAGTCTCAGATGCTGACTCTGAGCCACGCTGGCACTGGCACATGCAATTACGTGCCACATTTTGTAGATTTCCCCTCCTCCAACCACAATTTACTGCTAAACTAGATCACTGTGCCTGCTCTTATTTACACTCCTGGGAGGGCAGGTTTAGGAAATAATGACCACAAATTTCTAGGTCACAGAGGACAACGATTCATGGAGGAAAAGATGAGTGCTTTACATGAGCTATTTTTGAAGCAACATGGTGACTTAAAAACCACTTATTTAAAGGATAACACTGGCGATATTCTGTATTTGTTACCCCCCAAGCACTGCACAATTTCCTGGAACCGCTGGTCACTGTAGTTTCCAGTTAACATTACTTTAACATATGTTGATAGTGAATTTGTTGGGTGCTATTTTTAGCCACAGATTTGGTGCACTAGTGAGTATTTCTGGCAGCAGGACTGTGTATGTGGGATCAACTCAAAATAAACTACAGTGAACGTCTGTTCAATTCATGGTAATGAAGGAACATGTCACCCAGTACAACTGATGTGTTCTGCACGCGCGCACAATACTTGGTATTAAGATCAATTCATTGTTTGCTTTGTGTTTTTCATGGGATTTCTTGACAATAATACTGAATATCCTATAAATGTCTGCTTATTTCATGGTGGTTGACCTGCTTCATATGGTTTATTAACATTTAAGTGCCTTTAAACAGCAGTAAGCCACGCTCCTACACAAATCTGTAGAGCAGCATTTCTGCAGGGTTCACTAAAATAAATGTAAAGATGTAAATATCTTTATAATATACATAGAATTTGCAATCATACCAACTAAAGTATGAATGATGCTGATATTTCTGACACATTTTAGTCACTCTGTCTCCTTCTACTTCTGAATATTATCATTAACTAATCATTTAACACAACCTGAATGTGAACAAGTGGACCAAAGGACTGAACAATTAAAAAATAACCTACAAATTCAGTATCTACATATGAATTTTACAGAATATCAGACACCTGGAACAATGGAACTGGACATTTTCCAGGCAGTTTTGATAAAAGCACATGCAAAATGTTTTATAAGTAACAGTGCTGCCAGTGCTGGAAATATTTGAGACCTTTGAAAATTGAATTTTATACGTTTTTTATATCTTAAAATCAATGCTTTTAAGACTTTTCAAGCCTGCAGACACCGTGAAAGCAACAAAAAGAGATAATAAACCTGCTTTAACGGACTTTACACTTGGGAAAAAGCAGCACTTTCAATAAAAAGGTCAAAAATGTGCAGACATTAAAAATAAAAGCCTGACGTGTAAGATGTCACCCAGTTAAAGGCGGTTCAAAGCCTAAACAGAGCTGTCATCATTAAAAGGTGCGCCCTGCTAACCTTAACATTAGCCCTCTTTCATTATATTGAAGTGGGTCCTAGCTTGGATAAATGCTCTTAGTAAGCGGTCAACATACCACAGGACAACAAAATAACCATGGTTGTTTTAAATTATGACACTAAAGCTTTCATTCTTCATTTTCACGTTAATGTGAAATGTCACAGGCGGTCGCAGGAGCCGGTGTCCGCCCGGCGTGACTGCCGCTCCGGGCAGCGTTAGCACTAGCAAGCTAACCCCCCTTTAAGCTAGCCGTGAGCTAGCCTCGGCTAGCACAGGCTGCTGTCAGTAAATGGCTGAATATCCACTAATGTCACAAACATATTATTTTATCGGAGCTCCAGGACTAATCCCCGGACTGAAACCGGGGCTGTCAGACCCCGTTAACGTTACTTACTGTTGTTTTTTGTCTTGACGGAGTGAGACCAGGCCGGTGGATAAAACGCGTGTTTCTCCAGCCGAGAGTGACAACGGGAAGGAGGAGGAGGAGGAGGAGGAGGAGGGGGAGGAGGGGGAGGAGGAAGCAAGGGGCAGCGGTGATTGTGTGATCTTAGAGGATGGGGGAGGGGGGGAGTAATGAATCATTAATGTTGGATGCCTCATATTAAACCTCACCTATTGTTGACACTCAGTGTTGTGGTATAATGGACATTCACTGCTGTTTATTATTATTTTACTATTTATTAATTTACATATAATTGGGTCAAATTTTAATTTAAAGGAGCATTTCCTGAATTTTCAACCTTTGACCTTGCAGGACAAGCTTTTACAGCTTACGACACATTACACTAGTCACTCTAAAATCTTAAACCTGGTAAAGCAGTGACAGACCTACAGAAGGTTATTTTATTCTCTTAAAACAGAAATTTGACTCTGAAACCATTGAAGTCTGTTGTTTTTGCTCATGATGTTTATCAGCACAAGTTTATGTTTGACAGCTTCATAGGTTGAAGACTACGTGATATAATCAAAAAGCTCTCACTACAGGATTATTTTCATTATCGATCAATCTGATTATTTGGATTCATCTGGATTAATCAATTAACCATTTGTCCAAAAAACTGCAAACTAGCAGCCAAAAACTTTATAAATTCCTAATGTAAAGCATCATTGAGAATCTTTTTGCTTGAAAAATGACTCTGCTGAATACCAAAATGGTAGATGATGAATTTTCTGTCGACTAACAGATGAATGAATGACTTGTTGGAGGTGAGATGTCACCTGTGTCTGTCGCTGCTGTTTCCAGAGTTAAGATTAAAGTCTGAATTTCAGACATGCAGTTATTCAGGTCTAACACACACATGATCACACAGCTCTTCAGCGTTCTGCTCTTTAAGGGCTCCACCCTCTAACTTTCTTTATTTTTCTATTTGATCTGTGTCTTCATGTAACTGAGACTATAAAATCTGAGCCTCCAAACTCTGAAGAAGCTGATTCTGAGAGCTCAACCCAACTCTAAATAAATAAATAAATAAATGAATAAGGCAGTGCACAAAGTGAGCCTGTTCACATTACACTTTATGAAAATCGAGTCTACACACTTGGCATAGTAGATCATAAATATTTTTTCACACACACAAACCCAGCAACTAAATGGGAGCTACACCTGGAACAGAAACTATCACTGGAATGCAGCTGCACAATCACCCCAAGATTAAATTTCAGGTTCCGTTTGGCCAAATATTAAATATTATAATTAAATACATCCACACATTTCAGTTCCATTCTCAACTCCACATTACATGCACATCATAACCCAAATCAAGGCTAGTGAGGCATAAAGTTTAATCAATGGCTTCAGTCTCCCTCCCCACATTACAACTATGAGTTCCGACTAACTGCCTTAATCCATGAATTATTGGTGTGCATGTAAAAGTACCATTCTCTCAAAAAACTGTAGCTCACAGAGTCATGATTAAATAATTTACTTGTCAGTGTCAGTGTGTTAAGATTGAGCCAATGTTCATTTTTTTGCTCACAACAATCCCTCTGCTCAGAGACAAAAAAAAGAAGAGAAATATGAAATGCACTTGTTTAGGGGCAAATAACGGAGAAATAAAAGTAAAGAGTGTCGTTTTCTCTCTGTGTTCTTGAGCCAAATAGTCAGTTTGTTGGCTTTACTTTAAGTCCGATGAGCGGTTATTAAAAGGCGAAGCGGCAGCCATCATTTTCTGCCTCCTGCCGCTGACTTTCGGCCGAGCTCCCTGGCTCTCTCAGTGGCAGACTCCACAGCGCTCATGGTCGCTGCCCTCACGCCGCCCTGCTCCAGGGTGTGAAGCCCGTAAATGGTTGTTCCACCTGGGGTGCAGACCTCAGAGCGGAGCTGAGCCGGATGCTTCCCAGAGTCACGCAACAACCTCCCAGCACCCTGTGACACATGGCAGCAACATTAAATTAGAGGAACATGGGCCTTATTTTCCCATGTTCTGGGGTATAAGTGATTGATACGGACAGAAATCAGTGTAACTGATTCAGTTGTGAGTGAGTGTTATTATAAGTGTCTGACAACATTATGGATGGATTCCTATAGAGATAAAGCTTTTTATTAAAGAGTGACATTTTTATTCAACTAGAAACATCACTATGTATCACTACCAGACTCCATTTACAAGAACAGGAGAGAGAATCCCCGGATTACAAATGAAAACACCCTCTTTTAATCATTTGTTACAGCAAACTGTAACAAGTATTATTCAGTTTGTAGCTTTCTCTACAGCTGTGAAGGACAAACCTTTATTTTATAAAACATGTCGTCCATAATTAGACTACATGGACAGTGAGAAAGCCCAAAGACTGATTTCCAGGTTAATGGGAAAAAGACTCAGACCTGTACAAACTACTGTATGTAGTGTATGTATGCTTTTCTGGTCTCATACTCTGGTCATGTTTAAAAACCATCTTGTTAATGCATTACATCCATGCATGATCTATTACAACTGTTATTCAATGTAAAGCTTCCAAGAACCTCCACTTTTCTTCTTCATTATTCTAAGTGTAAGTCTTGTGTGTCTTTTGTTTTGGTGTTTATTACCATCATTATTAGGATTTATTCATTTTTCTCTTTCCCCTTGTTATGCTGGAAAAAGTTCAATAAAATATTAATTTTAAATGTCAGTGGGTCATAACATTTTGGCTCCACACATTAGAGACCATAAATTACTTTTAGCAAAACTAAAGCTGATGATGCTGCTACAGTGAAAACAAAAACACAAACGCAGTAAAACTGACCAGAACAGTCTGCGACGCGATGCTGTGAGCCAGAGCGCTCGGCATGCCCATCTTAACAGCTCCCTCTGCCAGAGCCTCAGCAAACAGATACACCTGCAGAGAAGAGTCACATGCATCAGATTATAAAGGTGAAAAAGTCCAGTTTTTCTGCTGTTTCATAAAAATACCACATTACATTCCAGACAGTCAATGGTTTTATTTGATTTCCTCTGTAACTTTCTCTGAATAGGTAATTTATAGGGAACATCATTGCCAGAGCCTTGAGTCCATATCATACATTATGTCATTTCAAATCTCTCACTCCTGTTATTTCCTGTCATAAAAAAGTTCTGGTCTGTATTTTCACTGACAGAACAGCACAATGAGCTCTAGATTAGTTTTTAGAACAAGTTAATAAATGTCTTTGTAACTCTGACAATGTAAACTTCAGTCTATGAGGTTTTATTAAAGAATAATTATGTTAATTAATGTTTTGTGGTAACCTCAACAAAGCTTTACCACTGAACAGTTATGTTTAAAAGCAGATCTGGAGTCCACTGCTACTATGTAGCATCAGCAACCTTGAAGTCTCTGCATGTCTCTTTCCTTTTAACAGTGAAAGGAGTTTAAACTGGTGTGAAAACTATTACAAATCTAAAACACTGCAGCTTGGTTAAAGAAAGAGTTAGCTGGAATAAAACTGATCTGTGATTTATGGGTAGAATCTATTAATTATGTATTAAATTATTAAATGACCCATTTCTGTCATTGTTTAATTACTGGCCTGAAGTATAATCAACTGTAATGAAGTCAGTCCTGGTATAAAGCAGATACAAAGACTTCCTGCAGCATAAAACAAACCATAAAGTCCTGTGTTACTCACAAAAGCGACTCCGCTCCCGCTCAGTCCAGTATGGATGTCAATCCAGGCCTCAGGTCCCTCCTCCACCAAACCACAACGATGCAACAAGGAGCGAAGCAGAGCTCCATCCTCCTGCTTCGCATGTGTTCCCCGTGCAAACAGCAGAGCCCCTTCCTGAACCATACAGGGAAGATTTGGCATCAGCCGGATGGCGACTGTATTCTCTGGAAGGAGCTTAGAATTCAAAAGACGAGAGAAAAGGTTCAAGGTAAATCATATCACAGAGCTGGCTTCTTCTGTTTTAAAGTTATATTTAGGTTATGGCACTCACCTCCTCTACTGTTGCCAGAGTTACTCCTGCTGCCACAGACACGATGATGTGTCTGTCAGTGATGTGCTGTGAGATCTCATTGAGAACTAGGGGAACCAGGTGAGGTTTGACAGCCACAAAGACCACGTCTGAACCACACACCACCTCGATGTTGGAGTGAGTGACTGCAATCCCCAGCTCCTGAAAGCAGGTGGAGGAGACGTTAATGACCCACATGTAGACACATTCTCACACAATGAATCCATGCTGACAGGTGAGATAAACCAATAATAAAGGAAACACAGCATACAGAGGGGAGCCCAGCAGGTGTCAATTTGCAGATAATTTGTGCAGGAGAATTAGTTATTTGTGACAAATCCCTCAATGTGTGTGCACGAATTAGTCAAGTCTTTCATGTCTTCATTCATATTTATATAATTCTTGAAATAATAGTTAAGGTTGTGTGATGCTGAAACTTGATTCAAGTAGTAGAAGAAGAACACGATGTGAAAGACGATGACCGAAGCATAAAATGTTGCTGCCACTTCATCCAGTTTGACAGTTTTCTGAGTTTTGCTGCTGAACAATTTACATTTTGCAAACCACCAGATGTCACGGTGCATGCTGGGTTTAAAGTGAGGGAGCTTCAAATCTTTTTCAAACAGAATGAAAGTCCCAAAGCTTCATGAGGCTTCATCTGTCCATCACTAGGTAACTGTGTTAAGTAACAATAGGTAGGAACAAAACAGTGGGAGCAGAAGTTACAGGTCTCTGCTGCTGTTCCAGTCAGTTTGGCCTTCAGCCTTACATGACTTGTTTCAGCAGCAGTGAACAGCTTTAACTGGACAATCTGATAGTTTCTGTTAACTAATGTGCACGTTTCTATCTGAGAACATTAACTGCTAATTTCTGTACAGGAGTTACTGATTCATAAATTTAAATCATTACATTATGTGCAAACATTTTAATAAGAGAAAGAAACTTGACACCTGCAGGAGTCTGTAGCAACACAGAAAGGTCACCGCCCCTCACAATGCACCTGAACACACACACACACACACAGTTTCCATGATCGTGACCACAGCTGCTCACTGTCCTGTGAACTGACCGGAAAACTAAAAGTACCTGAAAGCGTCCCAGGTTCCTGGAGGACGGTGCACTCACTTTGACGTTTACAGGAAGAACATTTCCTACAGTGGAAACAACAGTTAGATCCTTAACCCCTTCACTTAAAACCTCTCTGCCTGTGTTACCCAGATTTTTTCCCCCGACTCACCTGACAAAATGCCCTTTGCGATGCCGAAGGCCATGTTCCCTGCACCAATGAAGCCGATTTTCAGCTGTGAGTCCATCTCAGGGTCCATTTTGATCTGGACAAAAGTGAAGGCAGCGGACAAATTAGAGCGGGAACATCAACAACATACGACAGAGTTTCACAATTTCCTAAAGAATAAGGTGTGACTCACAACACATTACTTTTCTCACAGTAACAATAGAATCACACAACCAAGACTGTTATATATGAGAGTACTACAAAACGATTAGTCGATTAATAATTATTCAACTATCTCGAAAATCAAACAAACTTCTTTTTAGTAATTTGTCAAGCAAAAAAGCCAAACCTCCACTGATTCCAGCTTTTAAATGTGAAGTCTTTCCTTGTCATATACAAGAGTAAACTGAGTATCTTTAGGTTTTTGAACCATTGGTAACAACAACAAGCAATTTAGATACATCGTCTTGGCACTTTTCACTATTTTCTGACGTTTTATGGACAAAATTATTCATAGAATAAATAATTAACAGAATTAATTGAGACTGAAAGTAATCACTAGCTGCAGCCCTAAAGACAATCAATCATTTATGGTCACAGTGTCTCTTTTTGCCTGCCCTGGAGAATGTTTCCAGAACTAAAAAAACACTCTCAAACAAAGCAGAGAGACACCTGCCTCATTATAACTGACATCATTTTATCTGTGCAAATCAAATTTAATGGAGAAACTTTAAAAAGTAGGTCACTGTGTCACATCCATCATCCACAATGCCACAGTAGATGTCACAACTTCACTAAATGAAGAAAAAAATACATAAAACACATAATGTTTGGACTCTTGTATTGATAACACATGACAGGAGACCACAGGTGCCAATGCATCAACACCACACGATGACAGAGAGATGCATTGTGGTTGTTGACTCGGTTTACATGCACACGACAAACCTGATTACAGTGAGAAATCAGGTTAAGGCAGGAAGTCAGATAACATGTTAAATCCTGGTTGACAGTTGGTCAGTAATCAGATTTCTCCCCCCTCCCCCCATAACTGCTGCCACAGCCGAGTGCCCCTGCCCTTTTTTTTGGTTAATGCCAAGGCATATTCAGGCCAGTTAAGAGTTTAACGATCCGGCACAAAAACCAGGTTTCTCCCTTGCTCTCATAACCTGATGATGTTTCAGAAAGCAGGGCACCTGTAAAAGCCAGTATTCATCAGATTACTGTACAGAAAAAGAATGCAGAGAACCTCTCAATAACAATTTGACAGTTGATGAATGATTTATCGTGCTGCTGTTTTTGGTGGTTGCTTGTCAAAGTCAGCAACTTGAAAGTTGCTGCTTTGTGCCCTGAGAACTTGCGACAAATATTTTTCATTTTAAAGAGACTTCAAAAAAAATAAATAAATAAATCAGCCAAGGCTCAAACTTTAGACCTAAAGGTATGGAGATAAACTGAGACCTTACTGAGACCTTTAGGTAAAACTAAAACAGTTTAACACAGCAGTCCTGAAATGAATTCTACCTTTATGAGTGTTAAATAAGGTTCAGACCTTAATTTGGCTCTTTCAGAGGTGCTGATTCAACTTTATGGTTATGGAGGCTGTAGCTTATGATGCAGTCTAAATGTGTTGTGTAACGAGACATGACCTCATGTATTTTGATGTAATATTTTTATAAACTGCCAGACATTTACTGGTTTCAGCTTCTCTAATCTGATTTCGTGCAGGTTTTTGTAGTTGTCTATGATGATTTGTCGGCTAATCACATATTTCAACAATCTATTATTTGTCCTTTTTCATACAAAAAAGTATAAATATTCTCAGGTTTCAGCTTCTCAAAAAGCTGACCAGATTTCTGAATTGTATCTACAGGACATAAGCTTTTAAGGCATTTCTTTACCTTTTTATAGGCTAAAGGACCAAATGATTAATTGAGCAAATAATCGGCAAATTAATGAGAAATGAAAATAACTGTTTGTTGCAGCCTTACTATGATGCCAAATATCATGTTGGATTCTGAACTCAGTCAGACAAAACCAGGACTATTTTACACCATTTAATAAACCAGATGATTGATGAAATTATTATAGAAACCTGCTCAAGTTGAATCACCTCCTTCACAACAGCTGCAGTAAAACCACATTGCAGGACTGTTGTATTAGACTATGAATTTGCGGTAATAAACTGGCAACTGAGAGTATTATTCACAATAAACACACAGCTGGCCAACCACTGCATGCATCTAGACAACACACGAAATAAAGAGAAAATCACAGTTATGGTCTAATGACAAACTACATCGCAGCCACGGTGTCACCCCTACAATTAAATCCAGGTTCTGAGTGGTATTGTCCGGGCAGGGCTGCGGCTGCGGCCAGTGCAGCATCGACGCGTCTCCATCCGAGTCTTCAGTCGCTTCATCGTTCCTGTCCGAGTTCACCCCGGCTCCGACCAGCGGGTGTCTGGACTCCATGATAGCAATCATTGTCTTTTCGTACCGCCACCAGCCCTGTATCTTAGTCGGGGCCGGGGAGTCCGGCTCCCTCTTGCACTTGTAGTACGCACTTTTGAGAAGTTTCCAGCGAAACTTTAACTGGTCCACGGACCTGTGGTAGCCGGCCGCTGTCATCCTCCTGTGCGCCACCTTGAAGAGTTTGTTATTCCTCACTTTCCTCCCGTCTAAACACTTCTTCATGTCCAGCTCCTTGAGGATTTCCAGGAACAACTCCGTCTCCTTCACGTCCCAGTTCTGCTTCTTGATGCCGGAGTCGTCCATTGTTGTGGCAACGTTGCCTCGTTAGCTCGAGCGCGCGGCTAGCAACCGTTAGCCCAACGGCTGAATCCTCACACGGCTAGGCGGCTAATTAGCATGTCTGTCGTGGCAGGGGCAGAGCTCCGCTGTCGCTAGCTAAAACCTTTAGCTCTGTTTCACCTACAGGTCGTGAAAACCGTGCCGGTAAACCGTTAAAACCCTCTCTTTATAACCCCCCCACGGTAGCTGAAAACTAGCCCCGCTGCTGGTACCTAGCTAGGGATAGCGAGAAAATAATCCAGGACAGATTAGATTAGAAATACAATGCACGTGTTTCTTGTTGACTGGACAACCATAAAGTAACACGGAGTGACATAAACACGGTGCCAGGCGGATGCCGTGAATAACACCGGCTAACGTCGGTGGTAGGATATTTATTCACCTGATGTTTTGTCAGATTTGCAGATGTCCGACGCTTTGTAAAGCTCAAACTTGCAGTTTTAAATCAAACTAACTGTCAAGCACGTCGGATTCACCCGCAGCATCCACGAGCCAACCAGCTGACTGTAAGTGAACTATCGGTGGGTTTGTTTTTCGTCGCGACACCGCTGCACCGGGTGGGCGGCGCCTTCAGCATCCCTCACCCACGCGGTCCGTGAACTGTGCATTTCCCCTTCAGCTGTGGTATAAATCAAACACACCTCACGGGTGATGCCATTGGCTGAGTCGTCCTGGTTTAGGGCGGAGATGCGGTGGACAAATAAAAAATTAACTGTCATTCCAATCAGCTGTGTGAGGGAGTCCCGGGATCCGCTTTTTACTCCGTGCGAACGACCGTCCTGCAAAATTAAACATCAGGTACGCGTTTTAGCAATTTAAAAAGTGTGCACTTAATCCGGTGTGCTGAGAATGACAAGTTAATTCATTTTCAGGTATTATACTTTTATATATTACAGGGAAAAGTTCGCTTTGAATGTGTTAAAATGTAAAATGTACCTTTAATTTTGTGCACCGGAGAAGGCAGAGGCTAAACTTCTGAGCATTTTGTTTTCTTCTGCTCAAATTAATCCGGGAACAACATCCTAAAATATTTCTAAATTTGCCTGTTCCTCCGTGTTAAACTCATCTAGTTAGTTTTTCGTTTTTATAATTATGAGTAAACAAAACTTTCGGTGGAGTGTAAATGATGCCTGCATGCTTTTCAGTAGATGCAGTGTCAGGAGCGTTTGTGCTGCAGAGTAGACATGCCTGGGCAAGCCTCAGTGTGGTCTTCACTCAAACATATGCATGCATGCATGAATGAATGAATGAATGAAGCTCGGACATGGCAAGCTTAAATGACACGAAAACTTCACCCCCGGAATTCTGCATATATACATTTTTAAACATTAACTCAAGCACATTTGTTCTGTTGATGTCGCCATCTAGTGACATGTTAAGTTTACTCCCTCCACTCAAAATGTGGTTTTCCTTTTATTATTGTTATCAACAGGAATGAATGATTTTAAAAAAATGAATCTATTATTCCACCAGTTTGTCTTTGCAATATTAATTGTTGTTAATCTTTTGCCAATAAAGATTTCATTGAAAAAGAACATTACCTTTAATTCAACATCCAGACATGGGCCGTGTCCTGATCCTCCACCACCACCGGTATCTCCTGCTGATCGTCGCTCTGGCCTGTCAGTGTCCTGCAGGCAGCGGGCTGTTTGAGTGGCTGAGGCGGACGGAGGCTCCTCCACCTGCAGCAGCAGCTCCACCACCAGCAGTAGCTCCAGCACTCCTCGCAAAGGATGCTCAGTTTGAAATGGCCACTGTGGATGAGAAGTTCTTGGCTGAGGCAAAGCAGATGGAGCTCAGTCCTCTGGACAGCTGTCACTACAGGGTAAGAATTTAGCTTACGCAGCCCGGGCCAGAACAGCACTGTCACTGCTTTGTCTGTCACATGTGAAAACAGCGTTGTGATCTGTCGTAGGTGGTCGCCCGGCTGAGGGCGAGCTGTGAAAGCCTCTCAGAGGAGCAGCTCGCAAAGCTCGGAGTGGTTCTGTTTAACTGCCAGGCAGAGATCGAGGGCCGCCGCACCTACGCATGTACAGACGAAATGGTAAAATCTATACTACAAAAAGGTTGTTGTTGTTTTTTTACATACATTAACAGTATTTTCCCTGAATGACGTCTGTGTTGATTTGATGTTTCAGTCTATAAAAGAGTGCACAGCAGACATGGACTCAGACACGTGGAATGCGTACCACATAGTGAGCAACCGAGCTCGCTCTGTTTGCTACGCGACCCGGCAGCAACTCTTCCGGCGCAGAGCAGAGCACACGGTCAACGCTCTTATCTCCACAGCCACCAGCCAGCTGGATGCAATGAAGGACCTGAAGGTAGAGCGGGGTCGTCTTTGGCTTCTTCAGCTCCACACGCACAGTTTGTTGTCCTGGTTTCTTTGGTTCTGATCGCGGTGTTTTAAAACAGGAAGGGCAGCTGGAGTTGAGGGAGCTGACTGCAGCCTCCTTGGACAAGCTGCTGGAGGGACACAGCGCCCTGCAGGCCCAGCAGGGTAAACTGTACGAAGGCCAGGAGCACATGGAGAGCTCGCTGAAGGACAACCTGGAGCGTCTGGGTCAGGAGAAGGCTCTCATCGCCTCTGGACAGGAGCTGGTAGCTCAGCTCATTCAGGGCATTACGAAGAAAATGGGTGAGCGCTTTTAACACCACACTAGAGTATATCCAAGCTCTCAGCTGGTCTGAAATCAGATTTAATACCTGCTGCTGGTCTTCCTATGCTTTCAGAGAACGTGAGTGAGCATCTGCAGGTCCAAGGCTCGGAGGTGCAGGACAGCCACAAGGCGATCGTCAAGGACCTCGCAGATGTCCGACACCAAGCTCAGGACATCTACCAAAAAATTGGTAATAAAAACAGATCATCACAATCTAAAGTCACCTCAAAGTTTCTACATTTCTAACTTCTAATCTAGATTTTTAAAACCCCTCTGTGCCTGTGGCTGATCAGACCACAGTATGTTGGAATTTCTGCAGTACCAGGACCAGACCTCTCAGTACTACACCGACCTGATGAACAAACTGGAGCGCATGAACAGCACGCTGGGAGTCATGCTGCACTACATCGATAACATGCAGAGTCGGATAGAGGAAAGGCTTCACATGATCCAGGGCTACCTTGGCTGGGCAGGTGAGACTTCAACACCCCAGAGGTGAAAATGTTGTGTTGTTGTTCTTCATCATGGCTCAGTGATGGTTTCCCTCGTGCTTCTTGTGCTCCCAGGTTTGAGTCTGACAGCCATGTGGACGTGTATTGCACACACGGGTTACTTCGTATTCTGTGCGGTCCTGCTGACGTTCCTGCGCTGTCCAGGCTTCTCTCGAGCGATGCTGCTGCTCACCGTGCCTCTTAACGCAGTGGCCGAGGTCAACCAGCAGCCGGCGCTGGATCTCACCGGCCTCAGCCTGCTGCTGCTCACTCTGTCACTGGGTATGAAGCCAAAGCTGCTTACAAAACAAGTAAAACGTCTCAGATATTCTTATGTGTTGGTCACAAATCTCTTTCTTTCTGCAGGTCACTGGTTTGTGAATCGGTTGTGGGCCTGTTTCCACATCAGAGGAAAGAAGCCGGCGGTCCCACTGTCGCTGACCCCATGTGAGATTGTGGAGCCGCTGAAGCAGCCGGTTTCATCCTGCAACTCATATCCACCGTCCTCTACACCACAGAAGTGAGTCTGCAGAGAAGACCGCAACCTGACAATTAATTTCCTGATAGTTTCGTCTAAAAAAAATGCCTGGTATACTTTTGGACTCAGATCATAAATCAGGAATCAAAATAGTTCCTGATGAATTTTCTCTTGATCAACCAAACAACTGACCACTTCAGCTCTACTGCAGACACCTCAACACGGCAAATAAGAACACAAAGCAGCTGAAAATTTGGTGTAATTGTGTTTTATCCTCAGAGAAGAAAAGGACGAGCAAGATGACCTGCTGAGTCAGGACAGCTTCATATCAGGTGTGAATTACAGTATAAATTCTGTATATTGAACCTTAACAATGAAATGTTTTAGAAATAATTCCAATATGTCTCGGTATGCAGGAAACCTCGGCATATCAGCAGTGTCCCCCCCTCACAGGAAGCCGCTGTTGGAGTCCAGGTTTATGCCAATAACTGGAACACCCAATCACTCCAGTCACTCCACTCCAAGGCTCATACCACAGCCAGTTCATTCAGCGGTGAGCAAATCGGTGACAGTCACAGGAAATACAGGCCTCTTGATTAATCATGAATTATTTATATGTAGTTATGTTTTCAGGCTCTGATTGATGATATACCCCTGAGAAACCTGGGAGGTGTTTTTGATGCAGCGAATGACTCGCGTGATTTCGTGAATGACTCGAGAAGCGCAAGTCCCACCCCATCACTAGTGAGCAACAGGTCGGTATTCGTCATTACTTTTTAAATATATATATGAATTGATTCTTCAGAATAAACTGATCAGAAATGTCTTTTTCCCGTGGCAGCTCTCTGTCAGGCCGTCAGCTGTGCAATGGAATCACCAAAACAGGGAAGGCCTGTAAGAAGAGAGCCGTACCGGGACAGGAGTACTGCAGAGTCCACGAAGCAGGACTCACCTCCTATGTTCACTCCTGAAAATCCCCAGCCTCCCTTCTCACTTGCTTAACTATGTTTATTTGGTAGATGGATTTCTCTGCAAAAAACTGTCAAAGTGTTACTGTGTCTTTTGTAGTTAACTTTGCTTGAAGATTTAAGTTTGCTTGAGGTGCTTTGCTTACAGATTTTTTTAAATGTACTTTTTTATTGTCATGTTTTTAAAATGTTTATCTTTAAGTTAATAAATTATTTCTTTACCCATGAATCTGTCTGGTCATGTATTCTAAGAGAGTAGCAGTAGTAGTTTTAAAAGTTGAATTTAATCACTAAGTTGGTTTTATCTTCCTGTGAAACATGAAAACCTACAAAATTCAGCAAAAAACATGAGAAAACTCAGCCAGTGACAGGGCTTAACATTCAGGCACAAGACTTAGGACATATGATCGGTATAAAACATTTATTTTGCTCAGTGCCAACACACTGAGTAAAAAAAAAAACCCAACATCCAAGGCACCAGTTTAACAGCATGTACCATAATCTCCACTCTGGTCATTAAATAAAGTGAATCAGGGCCAGGTCATTTAGATTTCCAAATCCCAAACCCTTCAATAATGAAGGGACTTCAGAAATACAATTTGGTACTGCTGAAAAAAGTTTAACTAGATAAGACAATTACTGAAACTCTAAACTGTGCCAGCACCTGGATTCCAAGACTGAAGAAGTAAATTAACTGTTGAAATGATTTAACACTACCATAGTGAATAAAAATTCTACATACAGGTAGTAGAATACGATGCCTATGATTACAATAGATAACAATAGAACTTAAAGTGAGCTCACTGAGTCCAGAGACACGAGTGACAGAATCAAAGTTCATTCAGTAACAGGTGTGTGCATGTACAGATGAACCACCTTGTTTTCTTCCAGCCCACTCATCATCTCCACCACCTCCACTCTTCACCTCGTCTTCATCTCGTCCTCCTTCAGCGCGGGTCATGGATCAGCTGACTTTGTGTCGACTTGTTAAGCCGAGTTTTCACTTGCGGGCGGCGTCATAATTGGCAACAAACCAGTCGCAGGTTTCCTTTAAAGCTGTAAGTGAGAAGAAGACGCATCAGTGAAGACAAACACGATGTAAAATCACAACCTATTTCTGATGGCTTCCAAACAGCCACATGGATACACACATGCTGTAATTGAATAAACCGGTCCCACCTTGTTTGAAGGGTGTGAAGGTGAAGTCTGGCAGGTAGTGGCGCAGCTTTGCATTGCTGGCTGTCTTTTTGAATTGTCCATCTGCTTTACTGGTATCGTACTACAGGTCCAAGGTCAAGGAAACCACAACAACCGTAATATTATCTTCCCATCTTTAAACCAGCTGTTACTTATAATTCATTTCTAATCTCTGCATATTGGGATTCATAAGTAGAAACTGGAACAGCCATAAACCAGGTGCACAGACTAATGTATAAATAATTGATCCAGGTTAAACAGTTCAAAATACTTAGTTATCTGTTAACTTGCATGATTATAAAGGATACCACAACTTCTCCTTTAAAGCCTAAGGCCTGGACCACTGCATCTGCTGCCTCTTTGATGGACACTTCGTCTTCTTCTCCAACTGTGACCGACAGACACAACACAGTAATTACACATCACATTAAACCACAAAAAATCCAGCTTCAGTATCAAAATCTTGTGTGCTACTGTGTGACGACTCACCTGAGAGAATGATGGGATCGACCTCTGGGTACTCTCGCAGGACCCACAGGAAGAGACGAGCCAAGTCCAAAGAGTAAATGAACTGTCGTCTGGGAGTGCCGGAGCCCCAGACCACCAGAGGCTTCCCCTCCTCTAACCAATAAAACAACACGCAGATGTATGTGATTTAAATGAATCCATGAACTCCTGCACCAGTCCAATACACAACATCAATACTGGTGACCATACTGACTTACTTTGAGCTACGTAAGCTTTGTGGATGAGGCCTGGCAGCACATGACCATCCTCAATGCTGAAGTTGTCGTGAGGACCAAACACATTAGTGGGAATCACAGCTGTGTAGCAGCGCCCATGCTGCTGGAAATACGCCCTGTGAAACATACACATAATTTAAGCAGGGTACACACTAAAAGATAAACAAATCCCCCTCAAACAGTCAGCAAACACCTGACTATCTGATGGTTCTAAAGATTATCTTGCCGGATTTTCCTGTGGTTTGAGGTGTGTTCAGAGTGATTTTACCCTCTGTGATCTGCTGCCCTGATAAATATTAAACATGCTCAATATTTAAGATCAGAAATCCTGCTGAGCACGCTCTCTGTGGACTGTCACGTGGAACAGGACAATAGCCAACCAGGAAGTGAGCTGACTGAGGCACAACAAACAAGAGACATCATCGTCTGCCATGTATATTTACTCTAAAGTCACATTTGACTGCATGAGAGTTGGAGTTTTGAGAGTTGAGCCTCTGGTTGTTCGTGGTGAATCAGAACAAAACTGTGAAATCTGTCATTATTTGTCATCATGTGTGTGTTCTCTCACATTTCCTAGATCAGTTAAGATTCTCTAATCTTTTAGTGTGTGCCAGGCTGTAGCAAACACTTGTAATTCATGTGACTACACAAATAGTCAAGCAAACAATTGACTGAGTTCACGTACCTGTTATGAACGTCAATCATTCTCTTTGCATAGGCGTAGCCAAAGTTTGACTCATGAGGTGGACCATTATGGATCTGGTGCAAAGACGGTAAAGGAAATTTATTTTAGCGTTTACAAAACACAGTCTGACTCAGTCTGTGTTCAGTCTGACTCTTACCATGGTCTCATCGATAGGGTAGGTGGTTTTATCTGGAAAGATGCAGGTAGATAGGCATGACACCACCTTGACAGCGCCCACTTCATGTGCTGCCTGCAGCACGTTATCATTGATGTAGATGTTGTTCCTCTGCAGGAAGCACAACACAAGTCTACTGTCAACACACTTCCTGTTAATGCTGCACAATCCTTTCAAATGCCAGTAAGAGTTTATTAGCAGTGGAAGCAGAGGAGCGACTTCCTCATACCCAAAAGTCCAAGTTGTACTTCATGTTCTTGAAAAGCCCTCCGACCATAGCAGCCAGGTGGATGATGTGGGTCGGCCGATGTTTCTCAAACACCGCCCGAGTCTCCTCCATGTTCCTGAGGAGAAGTCACAGACAGCATGAGGAAAAAGTGTTGTAAGTGCCAAATCACGTTTACATATTAGCAGTATTGAGAATAGGTGTGACTCTCACATGAGGTTGGCATCTTTAGAGGAGAGGAATATCCATTCCTCCCCCTCCTTGGCTCCCCTCTCCTCTTTGACCACATGCTGTATGGCCCTGCCCACCAAGCCGGACCCTCCTGTCACCAGCACCCTCATTGGAGTGGTGTTACTTCCCTGACCGTTCATCTAGAAGAAGCAAGGCACAAAAATATTGGAGCATAAGAATAGTACATACAAAACAGAATTGGTGACAATCGTTCATAAAATCATGTGACATGTTATCTAGAAAAAATAAAAAAAGATTTAGACTGAGTTAATTGTTTATAAAAAAAAAGTTGGCTTGGCAATTGATATCATTATGACAGTTTAAAAAAAACAAACAGATAGCTGTTGGAATCAGGAGAGTGCTGGGGCACACCCAACAGGATATGAGTGTTTACACGTGATAATGAAGCTGTATTTGATTAAACAAAGAATCAGTTACAGAGTTTCTGCAGTTTCCACCAAATTAAAGACTTTTAGAATCCAGTTCAATTCTTTTTTCATGCTCATACCTACAATTATTTATTAAAACGTGAATTTACTGACATCCATATCACCGTTTTATCAGTACTTCCTGTTTGTATATGACACTGATGTAACCCGGACCTAAGTATGGGTTACTGAACACGCCAAAAGGGAACAGGTCCATGAGACCCCCGACATCTTCATCATTATTTTTTGTTTGAAAGTCATACGAAAAGCTGTAAATTGACCACAGAGAAAAGAAACGAACAAAGCAACAACAAGCCACAGTCGTGTCATTTGTTATCATTTTGTGTGTCTTTAAGCCTGGGGGTCCTGGGGGGAGGTTTTACTTGTCTATGCTCCTTGTTGTCTGATGGTACATCCATGAGACAGAAGACAGATGGATTAACAAATAAAAACAACAAAAGAAAGATGCATGTCAAGTTTTTTTTTTCTAAAGTCACAAGTTGTCTTCTATGAGTTTCTGAGCAACTTTCACCTGTAGTTATTAAAAATAACTTTAATAAGAAACCTGTTTCTTCCTCTCAGGGGCCTGAAGACTTTCCAAGACCTGCAGATACCCTGAGTTAATAATACAGCTGTGATACCTCACTGACAGCAGTCTACAGGTGGATGTGATGCAGCTCCTCTCAGCTGTTTGCAGGGGTGAAAGCTCAGGTAAATGCCACGTCATAAACTAAGGTAATAGCCACGTCATTCAGCGGCTAACTTAAGTATATGCATACATGTTTATTTATCTATATCCCTATTTACAAGCCCCAAACATTTTATTACCAAGCAAAACAAACAAGGTAGCAAGTCAAGGGAGTTGGACAACTAACTATTTCAAGCCTAACTCAAAAAACAAACGTACTGTGGCTGATTAAGTTACACTTATTTCTGGGTAATGTTTAATAACGGTGTCCTCAGTTCACCTGTCACTTAATACCTGCTTGTCCTCACAGGTAACTGCTCTGTACAGAACTGTGTTTTGACATTCAAAGCCAGTCACGCAAGCTAACGTTATTAGCCAAAGTTGGTGTTAGCTAGCAAGTAACCGCCGCCACAATAATTATACTCAGCGACTGTTATATTAGTGTAGCTAAAAAACAACAGTGCAGTAAAATAACGTTAACTTTGGGCAAACAAAATATGTAAAGTAGTAATTCCTCACCCGTTAGCTGTAGACTGCACAGACAGGAGGTGGAGAGGAGCCGGCGTCAAGTCAGGTAAAATATCAAGTTCCGCTTCCGGTCAAAACCTTCAAAATAAACGTTTACTGGCGAACAATTTGTTTTCATGACTAAAAAAACAACATCAAGTGTTTTAAGTATTAAAAAAACTTTATATAAATATGCATCTACACCGAAAGATGCAATTTACAGTTATTTTTCTTGGTACACGTTCCAACTTTGACGTTTATTAATAAAAATATGACTTCCGGTTAGATAATTAATACTCCTCTGTATTGTTATGTCTAAAATGGGCCCTTACACTGCCCCTGCGTTACGGTACAATCAAGGCTGCAGCTAACGATTAGTTTCATTATCATTAATCTGCAGATTACTCTCTCAATTCATAATCTTTTTTGTTTGTTTGTTTGGTCAATGAAATATCAGAGATTCCCTGTTAGAAATATTCAGTTTACCAACATGGAAAACAAATCAAAGCTGCACATGTTCAAATCTTAGACGCTGCTTGCTGTAAAAATAACTAAAACAATTGTCAAAACAGTATTTTTGACAGTTTGGTGTTAAATTCACTTAAGTAGTAGTAGAATGTGTTGATCTTGTCTTATTATTATTGTCTTATTATTATAATTTATCTGTATTATTGTAGTACTCCATGGGTTCATTCTTTATTTATCACTGCCCCTTAGTGGACAGAAGGAGAGGTGCAGCTGTAAGGAGGAGTTTGTGTTCTCATTTTCACCAAACCTGAGCAGGATCCACAGGGGTCACTGAGAGTTTACAAAACCACTTCCTTTCTGCTGTTGACTTTTCATTTCTTCAGCTGTAATGCTGAAAATTTTTTTGCAGAATTGGTTTCATTTGAAAGTTTTACTTCTGTGTTTAAAAGTTGACTTTGACAGCCTGGAGGAGTTACGCCACAGCATCATACAGATAATAAAAGAAGTGAGAAATAAGTAGTTCTGTCAAAACACAAAGCAGTTGTCTTGACTCTCAGATAAATATCATTTTATCATTCTGAGGTGTTGAGCTTCACACACCGAAAATGGCTTTTCTCTGCAGCTGCTAGTTTTTCATTCTTTGTTTTTTCCCCCTGAATGATCCAAAAACCTCACTGTGACCAGAAGAAACAGCCCTTATGGAAACCATTTTATCAGTGCAGTCACTTTAAAAGCCAAAAGTCTGTTTATTTTTTACTTAAACAAGAAATACTTTGTATTTTAGTGATTCATTCCAATACCAAAATTACAAACCATTAATTGAATCAAAAATATTCAAACCTCTTCATTAATGAATGGCTACATCTATTGATTTCAGTGCAAAAGCAGATAGAGATACAGTCCTTTAATTAGCAAACCATCAAAGAAAATAAACCTCTCATTAAAAATATTTTTTTGGTCTTTTTTTTCCTTTTAAATTATTGGAAGTGGCCCAGCATCTTCCTCTGCCAGTTATGTCTACTGAGGAGACGAGAACCTGCCAAAGAAGAGGATGGATTTGGTCTTATTGTGCCTGATGAAGAAGAGGAAGGGGTGGTCTGCGGTGAAGTGCTCCTCCCTCAGCATACAGAACGCTACCATGCCTGCTGTGGCTGCAGCCGCCTCCGTGCCCTCCTCGTTCACCTCCACAAAGGCTTTGTGGGCCACCGTGGACAGGAAGAGTCCTCCTTCGCCGTTCATGGCGGACAGGTCGGCCTTTGCCGTGCAGAACACGTCTGTCATGCCCAGTTTTGCAAGCGGCTCGTTCAGCTCGTAGTCTTCCTCCAGCTTGAACTTTGGCAGGTGAACAAGGACTTCTGAGTGGACGTCCATGTTTTCCCTGTTGGTCCATTCGTCCAGCCTCTCCAGTGTGAGCTCATTCTCCAACTGGAACAGAACAAATACATTTTATTGCATCGGGCAAACTCATATTTATCTTAGCCCTACAACAGACTGGCAACTTGTCCAGGGCGTATCCTGCCTCTCGCCCTGCGTCAGCTGGGATTGGGTGCAGAGAGGTGAACCATAGTAAAACTGTTGTTTCTGGTTGTGTACCTTCAGCAGAGGGTCAGAGCTGTCTGTGGACTCTTCGGGCAACAGGACAAACATGCTGAGCTCATCATCCACGTACGGCAGCTCGAGGATCTGCAGACCGTGGTCAGGGATGTAGTTGTAGGGCAGCTTCTTCATCTGGTACATCATCTGGACTTTCCTGGTCTCATTCTGACACACAAGAAACACTGACAGTTGAGGCATAATTGCTTCAGTGCAAGTCTGCAATAAGTTAAACAATGTTTTCTGTATTCAACTGTGAGCTAAGTTTTCACCTTGCTGACTTTAAAGGGCATCTCTTTGGTGTTGGCTACATCAAAGCGGCTCATCCAATTTCCCTTGAAGTAGATAGCATTGACCAGAGCCAATCTTGTCATTGCACTGACTGTTCCTGGCTTTAGAAGATCTTTTATCTTATCTGAGATGAAACAGACAATGCAACCACTCATCACTGATTCACAGAGGACGGTCTAGAACTATTTATTACTGGAGTGATCTTTTTTATTCAAGTAAGATGTAATTTCTCACTTTCTGTTTGCTGCTCGACCCAGCTGTTGATCTCCTCTCGGCACGCCTCTGGAGCCCCCATGAAGTCGACAGCCTTCAGGTCGGCCTGGTAGTACTTCTGTGTGGCTGTGAGGAATTGCTGCAGAGAGCAGATAACGTCTTATCAGTTCAGTCTGAATCTGTGTCATCAGTGATAAGTGAAAACTGAGGACTCACCGGGAGGAAGTTGGCCGTATTCTCTCCATAAAGCCGGTTGGCTATTTTCAGGATGTACGATGCAGACGGGGAGTTGATGTCAGCATTTAGCGTCTCGAAGTCTGCGTGGACGCCTTCGCCCGAGCTGAATGACAGGGCCTGTGTGGAGTGTTGCAGATGAAATGACTAGGAAGTTGACTGCTTTAAAATCAAAATATCTAGTTATAGGAGTATACAGACAGAGAAGTCCTCATACTTTGGTCTGGGGCTGTTTTTCATGGTTTGACCCTGACTTTTTAGGTCCAGAGAAGTGAAATCATAATGTAACAGAATACAGCAATGTTTCCAAGTTTGCGGCAGCAGTTTGAAGAAGGTTCTCTCTTGTTTTGACAAACTGGTTTTCCAGTTTGTTGTGGCAGAACTTGACTGAAATCCCGCCAGCTGGAAGCCAGGTCTGATCAGAGTTGAACCTCACTAATGCTTCTGGCTCTGCTGGTTACAGCAGCAGATTAATGCCTGTGGTTTCAGAAAGACATGTCCAAACATTCCCAGGCGGGTGTAAAGTTGATGTGTCCACATACATCTGGACACATAGTCTATGTATATTTCTGTATATTGTTGTTAATCATTAACCCACTGAGATACTGCAGATGAAAATGTACCCACAGAAGACAATAATCAAAATGAAAAAATACAAAAACTGTAAGTAAATACTGCACTTCTTCAAAAGCAAACAGGTTTCATGAACTGAAACCGCAGCTCAAAGGGTTACTGCCAGTTTGGACAGTGTTCAGCTTTTTAGCAAACAGTTCATAACTTGTTTCAGTGGAGTTTATTGAGGTCAAAGTACAGATGCCATAAAGCTTCGCCTGTCTCCAGACACACCTTTCAGTCTGTGCCTAGATACACACCTGAGCCAATGACCTGAAACTGCAGGTCGACGACTGGGCTGGACGTTACACATGGATGCCAGGTGATGGAGGAGGTGCATGATTTACCTGTGCCATCTGAGCAGCAGTGTCTCCTCTGGCTCCCAGGTAAACCATAGCCAGAGCTGAGCTGATGCTCAGCGGAGAGACGAAGATGTTCCCG
This sequence comes from Lates japonicus, assembly GCA_033238685.1. NCBI lineage: Eukaryota > Metazoa > Chordata > Actinopteri > Centropomidae > Lates > Lates japonicus. Next base: position 125,698 of record BRZM01003569.1, read on the forward strand.
CTGGGGTTTGCTTGGCTCAGAGTGCGGAACAGCTCCAAGGCAAAGTTTGTGTTTGAGCTGCTGATGGCGGCCATGGCTGCTGATGTACGGTTTGCCTGTAATGAGTAAATGCCGTTTTGAAATCCCACAGTCCAAAATACATTTCAGACAGATCCTAATCTAAACAGAAATAGACCTTAACTGTATTTCACAGCTGCCAGTTTGTTTATATGAAACACAGCGTAACCTAAACACATTCTCTGGACTAATGCACAGAACGGACAACACCCATCAGCACTGAGAAGTTCTACAGTTCATACTTTAAAATACACTTAAACATTGTTGTAAGATTTTAAATTTAAGGGATAACTGAACGTAAACCTTAGAGGACAAAAAGCGAACCCTACCTGTTGCTTGTGCTCCCTTTACTTTGCTGACTGGGGGGTTTAAACCAGGGCTTAACTAAAACCTTCAGACTGGGAGTGTCCCACAGTGGCTCAGTGATCTAAGATGCATACTATAAAATTGCATCATCTTCTCCACATAATTCTCTGTGTCAACCATTAAATAAAGGCAGAAAGATAAAAGAAAATAGATTTTTAAAGTTTTGTTGCATGCAGCTTTTTGTTTTCTTTCACTAGCCACAAAACCTTCCTGTACGTGATTCTTTCGTACAGACAAAATGGAATATAACCATTACAGTGACGATCTTGATATGAATCAGTTTTAGAGAGGTCGCTGGGTGTTTCAACTTTTCAACCTGGCACCTACAGAGTTATTAACGCAAAAGTTGTTTTGCTCCTTAACTGACTTGTTACATTTCTCACTGCTTTTCTCACGTGTAAAGTCGCGTGTACATTTACATCCACCGATACACCCGGAAATAAACCTGCACCGTCCAACTTTAAAGCCCCCAGTAGCTGCTGTGAAACATCATATCATGTCAGAGTGAGTGACATGACACAGTGTGTGTGTGTGTGTGTTTATTACAGGCCTGTTAATTACATTGATATTTACCTGCTGATTCTCCCGCAGCGACTGTAGTCCGCTCTGCTCGCTCACACTCAGGAGGGACAGAATTAAACCGAAACTGAAAAACAGACGGAAAATTCCGAAAATACCTGAGAAACGGGAAGCTCCCGGGACAGTGACCGCGCTCAGGTCTGCAAGATGACCACCGCACATTTATACAACCACAGACTGTGGCCTGTGGGTGGGACGCGTGACTGGGCGATAAGTCAGTGACGGGTAACAAACATCTCTTTATACTGAGCACGAGAAAATGTCACCTATTCAGTGCTGTGAAAACGTTTGCACCAATGTTTGCACAACCTGTTGCACAGCTCCATGTGTTATCTCATGGAGTTTTATTATTACAGTTGTATGATTTTGATTTTTGCTGCACAAAGTCTGCAGAGACAGGAAGGCAGGAGTCCAAATCCCCCCACCCCTGCAGAACCCCACCCATCTGTCTCATTATGTCCAGCCACACACCAAACTCCAACATCACTATCTGTCAGTCTATCTATGCATTTAACTGTTCAATTATCATTTTATCACCCTGTATTAAAGTGTATATGTTTGATAATGGCTTTTCTCCACACTGCCAGGTGTTTAATTCTGCTTTATCAACTTTAGTAAGTCTGAAATTTTAAGATATTTAGTCCAGAAAACACAAGTATAAGCCTTTTTTATGTTCTATGCAAATGTTTAAAAACTTCTAAGGCTTGGGATCGACCATGGTTATGGCTTAAAAATGGAGGTGCAAATCTGTGATGGTACAAAAACTCCAAACAGTTGCCTTCATATAGCACAGAAAAACTATGATCAGGATGACTGGGGATCTTCACAGACATATACAAACACTGGTCTCTGACTAAGAGTTGGAAACTTCATGCCCATCACCCTGACCTCTCAATAAATGTCCAGTGTCAAATGTGTATTCTTACAATAAAACCTCTTTATGTCATTTAACTCCTTCAAAGTTCCATGAATGTTACATATAGGTCATGGTCTTGATGTTCACTATGGCACCTGTTGCTTTGAACTAATGGGAAAAGTCAACATTAAAATTTGAGCAATTTCTGTCTCAGTATTTTAATATTTTCCTGTTGTTTCTGGCGCTGCAGATTTCAAATTTACTGACTAGAAGTTTTGGTTAGTGTGTGACAGTTGTTTCTTTTCTCTTCACTGAGATTTTAAACAATGAATGAACCTTTGCACACAGGATTACACTGTAAGCTCGTGGGGTAGAAAGGTGTGTCTGTATGATTTACTGCGCTGAGATTATATCCTGTCTCCACCCGTCACAGACGGTTGCAGTATAGCCTTAGCAACCGCTGAAACATGATAAACATTTCTGATTCATTGCGACCTCTGACCACCAGTCCTCCCTGTTGCATAACCACCGTCCTATAGCCTCTCCCACTATAGAAGCTCTCCTTCCCTTTTCCTGCTTCCCTTACACCTGAGTTTGTAACACTTTATCATGTGACACTGATACCTGAGTTTCAACACCACTTTCAAAGCAATAATTTTCAGTACCATAACTCTATTTTAGTTTAACTACTTACATTAAATATTCAAAATTAAAATATCTTGGCGACATAAATGCAGTGTTAACGTTCCTGTTTTAATGGAATGATAAAATCTAATAATATGTGAATAAACCGAAGAATCCGGTGCCCATTTTCAACCTCTACACCGACTTTACATCTAATGAATAATCAATCTCACACACATTTTGGTCGGTTTACCAAAAACTACTAAGGTTTGATAAAGCCCTACATACTGCTTAAAAACAATGTGTGATAATGTGACTTTTTACCCTTTTTTTTTCCTGTGCACTTTATTTCGCACAGAAAGAGAAAACCGTGCAGATAAGTTTAACTCCTGACAAAAATTAACAAACTAACTCCAGGAGACTTTTATATTTCTAATTAGTGCAAAAATAAAAAATAAAAAAGCCAGTTCAGGATAATTAAAAAACAAAGCCAAATGACACTGGAGTGGAGCAAATATATTTCTTGAGCAACAAAAGACACTTCAAAAACTATTTTTGTGCCTTTAATGTTTATTTTTGGGGCCCTCTTTGCCGGAACAAACCCTGTCACTGCACAGTGAGGATTTAACATGTCTACCACTAGAGGGAGCCAGAGGGATGTGGCGTCTGAATTGACACTACATCCTTCCATCAAGTTTACAGTCTCTTTGTGATGTGAATTAGATATAAATAGTTTCTACACAGAGAGGGACTTTAACTAACTACAGTCATTGCGGTAGTATCTTTATATATCTATATATATATATCTGTCAGGTATCTTATTTTTCACTTCCTTACATTATCTCACCACTTGTTGTACCTTGTTAGCATGACGCTGAAATTGGCTGCAGCACAGAAATGTCCACTGCATGAGATTAAACAGTCTGTCAGATGTTTTGGGGCCTCCACTGCAATGCCCCCGACCCCTAAAGCCTCCCCACCCCGTAACACCCCTCTGACTGAGTGGGAAACTCACATGCCTGCCTCAGTCCCTCCCCCTCTCTGAGATGTTCTGTTCTTGCAGTTGACATTGGCATTTCCATTAGCAGCAGCATCTTTGTGTCCTGTCAACATGGTCCATCATCACAAGGCTCTGATGTGTTCGCATGCTCACCAGCCATGTCGTCCATGAGGGGGGAAACAGATCATGGAAACAGGGTTAGCCTTGAGGCAGCTGAAGGCAATATCAGTCCTCACGTGAAAAAATGCATGTGCAGCTGATGCAGCAGCAGCAGGCAAGTTACTCAGGCTACCTAGTTTCTTCAGATAGCAAAAACTGTGGCATCAGGATTTCATATGGAGCCACTAGACATGCACACAGGGCCATGGTCAATTTCTATCACTGATATATTAATATTTGCTTGATGATTTTTCAAGATAAAATTACACCTATGCATCTGTTAAAAGTTAAATTCAAGTTCTGAGAATTAGATTGCCGTTTATCCAGATGACGTACTCTACATTTGGAATGACAGAACCAATGACAGAACATTTCTTGTTGAATTAACTTGACTGAAAGAGAAACTGAACAGTAAGTTTTACCTACCTTATGATATATATTCACACAGACAATTAAAGGGGCCATTTATAAGTGTTACAATACTAGAGGTTATAATACGATCTCTGAGCAGTGCTACTTCTTCAGGGCTGTCTGGACGCTACAGTGAGTCACTATCAGAAAGTGATGAGACGGGTCGGGGCTAGCTGGTTAGCATGCTAACTTCAGTATAGTGACAGAACTAGAAGCAAAACAGGAATGAAGTTTGATGCTGAACTTGCAACGTTTCTTCTGCTAAGTTAACAGCTGTTGATGCTAACGTTGGCTATGTAGCGATAGCAAAACTTATGTATGGCACCTTTAAATCTAATCCTTAATGGAGCACTGCAGTGATTTTATAGCATTTCCATAAAACTGGCGGACTTGTGATAGACCAGTGCGGTTGTTTTTTTTCAATGTCAATGTTTAAAAAATAAATATATTATATAAATCCTAAGAATATCTCCTATATTGAATTTTGTTGGTGCAGTGACCCAGTAACTTTAAAGTGACCTAGAATTTGATGGTGGCACATGTTCAATACGTTCAATATGTTACACTTGACAGGAGCAGAGAGGGCCTGTTGGCAGAGAACCTGACCTTTCATAAATCTCACCTTTGTTATTCTGACTTATTTACGAGTGTGAGATGAAAGCGTACCAGTGAGGGGGGTATTTCACATTGTTTAACTTACTTTACCTTTGTCCTTCAGCAGGCACATGGAGGACACTCTAATGCTCCGGACCCACAGTTAAACAGTTAAACTCACAGGGATCGCAGCTTAAATGATCGGATTCTCCCGGAGCACAAATTACAAAACAAACAGAGGCCTGTATCCCCTAAATCCTGCCTGCTGGGCTGCAGCAGCCGTGACCCTGGAGGCTACAGCAGGGAAAACAGTAGTCTGAATAAGGCGGGGTCGTGGAAAAAATGTAAGACAGAGAGTAAACAGATGCGAGGCGATGAACTGTTTGTTCCACAACAACGCTGAACATCGATGTGAAGTCAAGGTCCAACAGCTTACCTGTACTGAATCTTAATTTATGAGACATCAAATATAACTTGATCCCAACCCTGAGCTGTCCTGAGTAGTCTGAGTTCTTGGACGGAGCTGGAGGTTACAGAGTTTAACTGGCACCTTACATTACCCTTTTAATGGTAAACAAAGGAGGAGTTCATTTTGGGAAATGCACTACTTCACTCTCTTTCCAAGAGTAAAAGGGTCACTTGTTATGGTGAACCTTCAGAGTATTATCATTCACATCTGCAGCTCCTTCTTAGTTTTATGAAGCTTCACAGTGAGTTGTAGCACACATAGCTGTTCAGTCACAACTTTACTGTATTAGTTCACTCTCAGTGCTCGCGTAGCTGCAGCCGCACACTTGTTTTGCCACAGCAGGAAGTTGTTTTCAGTGAAAAGCTGTAAAATCTGTACTGGCCAGCACCAAACGACACAGTTCATAACTATCTGATGAATATGGTGGAGAATTTAGCAGCTAAAGAGACCGATATTTCCCTCAGGAGATGGTTGAGACCAAAAATAGAGCTAAGTGGTAATAAACACAGCTTCAAACGAATGACAATGTTGTTTGGTCACTGCTGGATGTGAAAATTGGCAACTGTCTGCTGCCCCCAAGTGGCCAAAAAATCAACTGTTGCAGGTTTAAGTATGAGACTAGAGGATGTGCGTAACATAAATACTGTTTTTGACATTTTGTTCTGTTTAAAGATATAATATATTAATTAATTAGCTTTAGAGATGTTGCAAGGTTTATTTTTAAACTTTGGACAGAGCCAAGCTTTTTCCTCATGGTTTGTTTTTAGGCTTAGCTAGACTAACCACATCTAGACATTTTTTCTCACCCTAGAAAAGAAAGGAAATAAGAGCAATTTCCAAAATATTGAACTACTCCTTAAAAAGTTGCTACATGTAAGTTTTTACTATCGCTACATAGCTAACATTAGCAGTAACAGCTGTTTACTTTCTAGTCTAGAAGAAATTTTGTGAGTTCGGCATCAATCTTCCTTCTTTTAGTTGCCAAGAGTCAATGTTAATTCACGTCTTGCTTCTATTTTTCTCCCTTTTGTCTGTCACTGAACATGGTTTCTTGCCAGGTAATAATGGGCGTTGGCCATTAGCTTCAGCCATTGTTGCATTTACAAGACAAGAGGTTAGAATAGCAGTTGACTATTTATTCATCCAGTAGATACTGAGCAAAATAAGCATTTATTTGGAGTTGTGTTGTGTCCACCTCATGAATGTAAGTCCAGTATTCACTCTCCTTGTAGTTCTGCTTTGGTTGCCATCACCTCATTAGAAAAATATCTGGCTTTAACTGCTACCTGCTCCACTTTCTTCAGCAGCTAATCACTGATGTTATCTGTCTGTTATTTGGTGTTATTTGGTGTTACCAGGTAGTGTACGGTGGGTTTATCAGAGGTTGTTGCTGCTGGAGCTCAGCAGAGTTGGGTGAAAATTCCCTGTTGGTTCATCACGCATCAATCTGTTGATGTGTGCAGCTCTGAAGGTGAAATGTTCATGCATGACAGGTTAGCGAGTGCAAGTCTGTATCTGCATGTACAAAATGTATGCTGGTGTGTCTATATCTGACTAAATACATGCTGAACACACACGGTACCACGGTGAATAGTTCATGACATATCACTGATACCATCTTTAGCTGCATGTTCACAATACTGACCTCATCTTAAATGCATGACTCTAGGGTTAATACTCTTTTCAGATGCAATCAAATAAGGTGTTACGTATTTGATACTGATTCTGGAGCGATTTAGCTGCCCAGTCTGAACCAACAGAGGGTGAACGCTGTGTACCAGCTCTTTCTGTGTTTGCTCAGATTTCCCCAGCTATTTTGTGAAAGCACTCACACATACCTCCGAGAGCTTGTTTGTAATTACACGCGATTACATGTGATGTTGCAGCTACAGAATATATACCTTAGATGGTCACTTCTACCATCGTGAATCTGTGCCAACACGACAGAGTTGTGTAATATCTGCAGAGGATCACACAGCAAAGCACAAATTGGTCCAAGAACACAGTGAACACTTGCATGTGTGCAGAATGAGCCTGTGATTCGCTGAGGCAAAGTTTAGCTTCATTTTCAGTTCAGCTACAGATACACGTATATTAAAAGTACTGCATGTACTATGTTATAGAGCAGAGTTCTCAATCTTTCCAGACCCATTGACTGCTGCTTTAAGGTTTCTAGTGTCTGCTGTAATGAAATAATGGACAAGAATGAGGCAAAGAGCACCTCAACAGTGGCGTTTCCACTGGTAGGGTTCAATATTAGGATACCACAGAGAGAACTACCACAGATATACAACCAGACCTTAATACAAGAAATAAAGGAGGCTGTGTTCACAAACAGAAAGCTGTCCACCACCTTTTACGAGTTTGTCTATAGCCAGTTTAACCCACTGTTAGCTTTCCATTCACAGTGACTTTACTGATAATTTAGCATGTGAAGTGTCAGTATTGTTGCAATGGTTACCTGCAATATACAGTACTATTTTTCATGACCACTTCCCAGCCAATCAAAAAAATTGTATCTTGCCATTGTTAGAAATATTTGATGTTCTATCTAGAGAATTAGATGCAGCTTCTAAGTGATTCTATAAAAACAATAATACATTTCATAATAAAAAACATTCCACTATTTGTTAATTAACATATATATGAATTGCAAATATTTAAACAAATCTGTTTTGACACTGTTTTACATTATTTACTAATCTTATTTTCTAATGATGCTCTGGACAACAATGAAACCTCAGAGTAGTAGGAGACCTTAAGTAAGTACTAAATCTATTAGATGAGACAAAGTGCAAGGAGATTAATTTGAGAAGTGCACTAAAAGTGCATAGTGAGTGCTAGTTCGGCATGTTAGGGTGTTTGAGGTGTGAGGAGAGGAGGTGCTCTCGGAGGAGATGAGACGCTCCTGCTCTGATAGTATTTGGAAGCTTGTTCCACCATCAGGGAACCATGAACAAGAACAGTCTGGACTGTGAGTGCCCTGTGTGCGGGGATGGCAGTGCTAGACGACAATCCTTGGAGGAACGCAGTGGCCGAGAAGGAGCATAAGTCTGTATGACTGAATTCAAGTAGATGGTGCAGACCCAGAAGTCGCTCTGTTGCTCTGTAAACTGCATCTTACAGTTTAAAATCTGCAGTCTGAAAAGATTTTGTCAAACTAATTTATTAAATGTGGTTGCATTTCTCTAGTATATATAACCTTGCAGCAATGATTGCACACTGACATTCGTGTGTTTTTGGAGGAACAACTGTCACTCCCGGGAACTCTGTAAAACGCGTCTGATCACCGGCCGGAGCTCCTGGTTTACCAGTCTATTTATTTACCTCTCCATCATCACTGGTCTGTAACTGGGCAGCAGAACCATAAATGTGCTGCAGATTTCTAGACATGAGATCATGACCATCCTCCACGAATGTACTCCAGTTCAAGGCAAACACGGGTGCCCTCAGTCCTGTCAGTTGAGGGGAAGAAGCCTCCGCAGCCGACCGCTGCGGTCAGCTGGCATGCCAGTCTCATTGTGTGCCCACACAGCTGTGACCTTCTCAGGGATCATCAAGGAATCTACCCCCCTGATTGAGATTCCAGGTAAGATTAAGCACGGCTTCTGGAAATCTGTGTCAAGTGTACAGTGTATCACCCGTCACCCCTCAAAAGTGTGCCTCTTTTGTTTTGCAGGTCATGTGCAGTCAGCACCTGAAAGATTTACACTTCAGTGGCCCTCGCAGAAATTGTGATATGTATTTAAAACTCCACCGCAACCATACCAGATGCTTTACAGAGCATATTAGGCTGAAAATACCTCGCAGTAAACGCAGCTCTTAAAACTGACCTGACTGTACGCTGCATGTCACTCAGTGAGTCTATTTCATGACTTCCTGTCAGGGAAACTGTGCTACGTGACTCTGCCATGCTCTGTACTGTATGACTGCAGCATTTTTAATGGGATTTTTTAATGTACTTTTTATAGATCCTATAGATATGCTGGTCTTTTATCCTACATATGTATTGTAGATGTGTTTTTCTCTAGTTATGGTCTTAACAAACAAGTTTTTTAAATTAATTTGTATTTATTATTGTGTAAAAACATTTTGGAAAGTTAAAAAAATTAATTAAAGATACAAGCAATTAATAGGATTAGTTCAAAGATAGCTCTGTTTCATTCTTCAAGTGTTTTTGACATTAATTTTTCAACTTTGATCCACATGAATAAATACTTTTTTTATATGGCATAGGCTACTGTTGATACATCGAGCATTTATCATGTCACCTGACAACAGTATGTAATGGATTTTTTTACTGTGTGTATAAATAACTAACAGTTTTTTGTGGTTGTGTTGTAAAAGCTGACATGCTGGTTCTTGAAGACCAGACTGAGTTGGGGGAAATGACAGGTGCTGGTGGTCAGGTCAGGCAGCAGCTGTCTGTGTAACTGTGTTATCACTTGCTTGCTTTTTTTTAATTAGTCTGATCAAGATCCTGGTATTCACAGATACAGATTTCACCCCTGCTCCAGTTGCTTTTCAGGTCTGAATAGTAGCGTCTGGAACATTTTATCTTATCTCACTGTGAGTAATGGGGCTGTGCGTGGAAGCTGCAGCTGCAACTCATGCTATTGGCATTTTTTATGTACAAAAAGGTGACGATATTGATTGCTATAAAATGCTTTGAAACACACAGGACATACACAAAGCGTGACAGTACTCTGTGTTGTCATATTTCCTGTGACAAACACTACTATTGTCCCAAGATAATCTAATTGAGCGTGAGCTAAATATAGCACAGTGGAACACAAACATTTGGCCCGGGGCGACACTCTCAGACCGATGTGAAGCACTGTTAAACCCTACAGCAACAGACACCAGTGTGGCCAATTAGCACAGAGTGAGAAGGTAGAGGGGACAGGAGGGCGACAGGGGGATTCGGTGTCAAGACCGAACTGAGCTGACTAATGGGAAGGTCAGGAGAATAACAGATGACGGTGATAAATACAACAGATGATAATGAGACAATCTGGTGAAAGACCGGTGTTGAAAAGTCTCATTTCAAAATGTGTGGTGAGATCAGATAGTTTAAGTGAGTTAATCAGCTAAATAATTAGCTACGTTCTTTCTCTTGCGACTTAGTGTATCCATCACTCTGTTGTCCATGTTCTCTAGAATGACACATACAAGGGTTTTCTGATCTGATGCTGCTATAAATTGTTGGTCTGTGCCTTCCAAAACTATTACAAATCACTGCTGGAAAAACACATACTGTATGTTTATGATCTGACAGGGCCATGGTTAAGGTTTGGTTAGGTTTAGAAAAGGATCATGTTTTAGGGTAAAATTAGTGTTTTGTTAAGGTTAGAAGACCTTTTTCATCATGGCTACTGTACTAACCATTTAATTTTAAAAATTCCTGTCTGGTAGCGATATATGTAGAGATGTTTCTGGTTAAACAAAAAGGATCTTACTCTTCAACGAAAAGCTCTATCTCCGTAGGAATCCTATGCATAATGTTGTCAGACACTTAAAACAATCTGAGCACTTTAGTGGATGTACTTTGACGTGGACATTTGCTCTGTTTGCTTATATTGCTGCAGCTGTTCGTGGTTGCCAGGTACATGATTCTTTTCAATACTTCACTGATTCCAAAGATTTTTGTTCCTATCAATCATTTACACCCAAAAATATGGGAGAATAAGGGCCATGTTAAAAAAATACAAGAGTTCGGGGTCAGGTAATGGTTACATCCATGCTCAAAAGGAACCAACACTACAGTTTTCAATTAAAAATATGCAGTTTCACATCATTTTTGGAGCATTATTATTATCATATTGGTGTACAAAAAACTGGGAAAGCTAGAGCAGATAGTAGACAAACAACACCCAGGAAGCTAAAGACAAAATGTGCTGAAGAAATGTAACTTTGATTATTAGATCTGAGAAACATCATTTAGTTAGTCAAGTTCTCTCTACAGTGATTTTACATTCAATTCAACTTATGTGGTACCCAGAATGGCTTGGGTACTGGCCCTAAGCCTTATATTGGTAAGGGAAACCCTGCAATGTAACAATGATAATAAAACATTTTTAAAATGTAAAAAACATTTTGAAGAAGGGAATGGGAAAGCATGACTGTTTTAATGTACAGTTTGTTGTTAAGAAATTGCTTTATTTTTACTTGCCCTTTTTCCTCTTTTCTTTAATATAGTTGATGCGTGCTGGCGGTTTTCTGTTTTAATTTACTATTATTTAATAGTTTTATTTATGTTTATTTTATGTGGACAGATACATGATCAGAGAAAAGTCCAAGCTGCTATTTTTGGTTAAGCAACGGTTAAACAAAAAAGTAAACACCAAAACAAGGCAGACATTTTAAAAACCCTAATCTGTATCTTTGCTCCCTCCTTATTTCAGCCCCCCGCTGTATCTCTCTCCCTCTCTCAGTCTATCATCCCTCCTCTTGCAGAGACACATGGCACTCTGGCATTCCACTCGTTCCATTATAACAAGCCACATTCCCTGGAACACTTCCTCTGCTCTGTCCCTGCTTGTGGTCCCTGGGTCCCAGAGCAGACAACCCCCTCTTCACCCCCTCACCCCCCCTCCTATACCACACACCCTCTCTTTCCCTCACCCCCCCCACCCCGCCCTCCTCTGGTGCTTATCCCTGGATGTCTGTGGCTCCCACAGCAGAGAGCCACAAGCAGCCAGAGCTTCCCATTGAGCTGTCTCTCCTGACCTGTCTCTCTCTCTCGTCACTCACACTGGATCAATCAGCCCTAGCTGTCTGGTGTGTGTAGGGAGGAAGAAAGCATCCAGCACCAGGACCTAAAAACAAACAAACAAACAAAAAAAAAACAGGGGACGAGGAGAGGAAACCTGGAGAGACGGGCTCCATCACACCCATGAGAGACATGGGGGGAAAGGAGAAGAAGATTTTGGTGATTGCAAATGTCCCAAACTACCAAGGGTGAGTTTTTTGGGGGGAGAGGCTTCTGGTTAAATCCAAAAAAAATCTAGCATCTATAAAATATTTTCCCACTCTGACACATTTTCACTGTCCCATATTGGACCAGTATGAAGACATTTTTGACCTGCTTACATTGAACGCTTGTGTTATTCTTCATGAAATGCAGAGCAATTTTAAACCTGCATAATGACCGTGTTTTAAATTCTGACACCTCTTCTCCTGTGGTATCACTTACATGCAGTGCAAGGTGCCACTTGTCAAGTTACCCGGCACACTGGTTAATTTAGTGCACATTTACTCTTTGACCAGGTTTGAAATAATATTTGACAAAAAACTTTTTTTTAAATATGTTAAATTTAAATTAAAAAACAACAACAACCTTTTAAACGTTTAGTTTTGTACTGTTATTTTAAAACCTCTTATATCTCACTGTAATGGTTGTGTCATGTAGATTTATGTGCAACAGCTTAACAAAATGAGTAAAAACAATAATTAATTTTCCTGAATAAAAAAATAAGAGTGAGAGAAAAAGGTTACCGAGTCCAGAGCTGATTCATGCATAATTCTGATGCAAAACAAAATGCAACTCCATCTGCTGTGGACTAAAATAAGGGCTCTGCTTTGTTCTTGGTGAAATGGAAAAGTACATTGGGTGGAAGTTCTACAGTTACACTCTTCTGCCGAGGTTGCTGAGTTGTTGTCAGAGTGAAGGATTGGAGGGGCTGCAGGGCACCGAATATGTGCGGCACAAATGAGTGTGTATATCTGTGCATACTATACAGCATGTGTGTGTACGTTTGTGTGAGTAATAGTGGTGTGTTTGTGTGGGTGCAGTGTAATGACTGAAGTTTGTGCATTTTCTGAGAAATCTGCAGGGAGTTACTGCACTCATCTGCACTCTGTGTGTGTGTGTTATTTATTTATGTGTGTGTGCATTGTATACGGCACTTACAGCAGAATTTCAGGGTCGCCCGGGTTCGGTAACATTTTGGCCCCGTCCACAGAGAACATCCCCCGCTCCAACTATTTGCACTGGACACTCCAGAGAGCAATGGCGATGATACGTTGATCATGACTTGGCTTTAGCTGCGGTGAAAGCTGCAGTTGAGCTGGCAAGGCTGGAAAGGGGAGAATGTGGAGTTTAGACAGAGAAAAATAAACCTGTTGATCACTTGATATTATCGTGTCGGGCAGTCAACATGCCTAATTTGAAGCCAATTAATTTGAAAAATGGCTGCAGTCACTTGAGTATCCTCTCTAATGAAGGAGAGTGGGCTGTTCAGTATTTTCTCTTTTTTCTGGTGGATGAGTCTGCAGTTGAAGGAGAGGGAATTTAAAGATCTACACTTGAGGCCTCTTTAGACTTTTCATATACATATTTAAACTTTACTTTTATTTGCCTGAGGTGAGACAAAGGACAGATTTGGCTGGATGATAACGTCCTGTACTATTCTATTCTCTTCTCCATACACACACACAGACACCTCCCCCCACATTCCTATGGTTTATAGGCTTTGACGGCTGTTTCCATGCGACTAGTAAACCAGGACAGTAGAGGCCCCTGAGAGAGAGAGTGAGAGAGAGAGATAGCACCCAGGGGTGAAGACTGTCCGTTCGAGGCCACCCCTCCTACTCAGGCCGTCTGTGACTAGATCCTCTGTCCTGGCCCCTAATCTGCCCTGTCGCTGTTTCTGTACAATGCTCACATGTAACAAACAAACCCTGGCAAAGCTAGGCCTTGGATTACTTATGCACTTTTACATAAGTATATACTACATACATGGATGCATGCACACGTGCACACAACATAAGGAAACAGGCATGCAGCAGACTCCTCGTCTCCCCCCAACACTTAGTGTTATCTTAGCTGAGAGTGACTACAACGTGTGTTTACCTAGCAGCGGGTACACAAAGCAGAAGCTGAGATACTTTGAAGATTTTAATTTCAGAATGTGCCACATGAAATGTTGATTGGGCAGAACTAGTCCACCCTGACTCATTGTGCAATATTTAAGTATGGCTTGTTATTCTACACCAGGTCAGATAAGGACTGAGAAGCCCACTGCTGTGTCAGATAAAAGTTATTATTTATAGTCCATTTTAAATGCAGAGAAACTTGCTTCTTCGAATATGAAATCTTGGGATTATTTCACACTGATCATTTTACATTAAAAAAAACTCCTTCCAACAAATCCAGAACTCTCTTCTTTCCATGTTTTATCACACTACAAAGATAGTTACCAACACAAACAAGACTCATCTGTGAAAGCAACACTCGCTGCCGACAGCTGTTGATGATCAAGGAATAGCGCAATTACATAAGATAACTACTCACTAAACCACATTTTCTATTTCTACATGTGTTAAATACACAAGACACAGTGTGTAAATGCCCAAGATTAGGAGCTGTTTGAAGTTAGCGTTCGTGATGCAAGGCTAGCCATATCCCCCTGCTTCCAGTCTTTAAGCTAAGCTAGGCTAAAAACATCCTAGACCCATCTTTGTGCAGGATGCACTGAGATTAAACTGATTTCTTGAACGTTTTCTGTTCCGTTGTGTTTGTGTAAACTAAACTAAGCTTTTTTTAGTTGTGGTTAGGTGAGGATTTTAGCAAAACATTCACTCCTCTTGAGTCTAATTGCTAAATTTGTGTTGGTGATAGTTATTCTAATATGACAAAATGCCAACTTCCCCTTAGATTAGACTCTTTATGTAACACAGAGGTGTTTTTTTTTAACCGTTGGTCAGGTTACAAAGTGAGGACACATTTATTTAGGGTTTACTACACCCTTTATTACTCCAGCGCCATTTTGCATCCCTGTAACCACCTGAGAGGACATGAAAGAGGGTGACACAGGGCAGTGTTGTATTGTCACCTGTTGCTACTGTCTTTCATTGTGTCTCTGTTTTTAACACTCTCCACTGTCCCCAGCTTGTACCTCGAACAATTACCCTGTCACTATAAACCCACAGCTATGTATAGACTTTGATACAGCATTTGGCCACAATCCTGAACACAGAGAAATAATTTTACAACACCCAAAACATCTCGATGGTGTCTCCTCCTATTAGCATTACTGCCATAATCAGCACTTATCATGCATAGATTTTATTCCGTTGGAGACCCAGTGAACAGAGCAGGTGGACAGGTTTGCAATGGCGGATTCTGACAGCGACGTTCTCTCTCGTCGCTGTGCTCTTGTGGCACATTTGGCATTTTAGTGGATCTGAACGATGCCGACCCTCCTTCTCTTTTTTCTCTTGCTCTTTATTCATCTAAACATACACTCAAAGACTCACAGAGCCCTCCAGGGTCTTCATGATTCATTGCTACTTTAAGAGTTATGAGACACACGCAGTTCTTCCTATCAGTTACATGGAAGGATTACGATGGAGAAGACAGATAGGAACCCCCCCTGCCGTTTTATAGAGGGGGATTACCAAGGGCCGCCAAGCAAAGTAAACATACACAAACTACAGCATTGCTTGGACGGTGACACACTCGCCTCCAGCACGCATGCACCCATAAAGCACGGCCACATACCATACACAATACCCTTATGTAACGGGTGGTTATAGCAACAACTGCAATGAGTCAAAGCGACCACAATGGAAAGCAATCTGCTCAGCTTTAATTCTCGTCTGCCTGGCAACAAGCTTTGTGACAGCTCCTGCCTTTTAATGGTTTTTCACCGATGGAGGTTTTCCATTTCTGGTGATGGCGTGCCCCTCGACCCTCGCCCTGTGCTGCGGAGCGCCCAAAATAAAGCCCTTTAAAGTGATTGACCCAGGGTCAGCCAGTCTCCCAGAAGCATCAAGGCTCGACACCGTCAAAACAGGCATGGGACGGGGGTGGGGTGTGGGGGGGGGTTCTTGAAAGGCGCTCTTGAAAACACCAAATTTAAAGGAACAGGCTGGGTGGTGGTCAGGTCAGACAACTGTCGTGTCTCACAGTGAGTGATGGAAGAAGTACTCAGCTCCTTTATTTTAAAAAGAATTAACTTAGAAAACTTTAAAGAGAACATGTATTCCTCAAGAGAGATCTCATTAATGTGCCTGCATCTGTAATGAAAACACTGGGGAGGTCTGATTGCATTTAAATTACTTGGAAGACGACATGCTCCTCAACATGTGGTGAAAATTCATGTCATATACACTGATGGGAGAGAAGGGAACAAGCTACAAGGGTGTGCTTCTATATACATTTTAGAGACATTAAATTATTTTTGAGTAACTGTAGTATTTTGTGTACTCACTGTATCTTCTGTTCAGAGTAAAATCTGTAAATTGAGCACATTTCAGTCCTCAGATACATGTAGTGAAGTAAAAAGTACTGTAATTACTGATATAATGTTGTGGAGCAACAGTACAAACTTCTCCAAAACATAAATATTCCTATTAAGTATCTGCTGCATAGTACTCTTACCTCTGCTTGTAGTTGTCTGACTAAACTTACACTCACTCACTTACAGATGCACACTTTATAAATAACTGCACTTCATGCCAAATTGGTTTGGATAAGGGCATCGGATGTATCGTTGAACACTGCTTCTTGAGTCCACTACTGTGTTCTGTGCACGACACAGCTACTTTATGAACTAATACTAAGCTGTGTTGGTACATTTTGTCTCTCTTTGTAATGAGTCTGTCCATAGATGAGCTTATAATTAATGCAAGGTGCCACAGAGATGTAACTTTTCTTAACAAATTCGTACCACATTTCCAGACATTTTATTGTGAAATTATCCCATCATGACTGCAGTAATTCATATCAATGTCCACCCTGTGCTATGCATTTTGTTGCCTTTTAATTGGCAGCATAATTAGTTGTGTTAATAAAACTTCACAGTTAATGCATCTGCAGATTAAACCGAGTAAAGACCAAGTAAAAACCAATTATAGAGTTTGAAGTTCTGCCAACTGTAAATAAATCACCAAATGTAAAAAGGCCAAGATAAGGAGCAGTGACAGGTGCGTCGCTGGCCACTCTTTTGGTTTTAGCACCAGAGTTGAAATCCTACCCTGAGAGTGCCCCTGATGCTGCATGAAGAACAGCCCTGGCTGCTACATACAGTCGGCATCAGAGGCTCATGCACCGTGCTGAAACTACAGCCATTCTCTGACCTCTGTAATTGTCAAGCAAAGGCAGGACATTTACACTCTGGAGGTATAAATATCCCCAGTGATCTTCCATGACTCCCCCAGAGGCTCAACAGGTAGAGCGCAGCAGAAAGCCAGCTGTCGCCAGCAGGCGTCAGGGCGGATTTCTCCACCACATCATCAGTCATCCCATTTGGATCTGAGATACTGGCTGCTCACTGGAGGGTTGGATCAAAGCATATGGAGTGTTCTGCTATTTCAACAGTGCAGTTTAGAGTTGGGCAACAGA
Source organism: Lates japonicus (assembly GCA_033238685.1). Taxonomy (NCBI): domain Eukaryota; kingdom Metazoa; phylum Chordata; class Actinopteri; family Centropomidae; genus Lates; species Lates japonicus. The sequence goes on from BRZM01003569.1 coordinate 143,162, forward strand.
TTACACAAGAGAGTTTGCGAGACTGTTTATAACAAGGTAGTCATTCCTTTGTTATCACTGGCTACATTAAGCAAGTGAAAGCAATGTTGCAAATCAGTGAAGATTTAATTTCATTATCAGATTTATAGACTTTAAGATGTTTAGAAGATTTCTAGCATCACATTGTTTATGTTGCTGCAGCTAAAGGTCGTCAATTAACCTGCACATTATTTTCTTGATTAAACATTTATTAGTCTATAAAAGTCAGAAAACAGTGCCCATCACAGTTTCATAAGGTTTAAGGTGATGTCTTCAGTCCAGAACACAAATATATGCAGTTTACTGTCACGCAGGACAAAGAAATGAGCAAATCTTTATAATCGTGAGGCTGGAGCTTGGCAATTTTTGGCACTTGTTTGCTTGAAAAACTTCACTCCAGTTCTAACTGCAGTAAAAAAAAATTACCCATACCCTAATCAATGTTTAGATTAAGAAATGAATCAGTTAGTGGTTATGTCTATAAAATGTCAGGAATTTTTTTTAAAATGTCATACTTTTCTTCAAATTTCTTGTTTTGCCTGACAGTCCAAAACCAAAAGATAATATAACCGTTTGGATTATGTGACACAAAAGATTACTCAAGTGTCATAATTTATTTCCTGTTGATTAACTAATTGCTTTGACTAATCAGCAGTATCTATCAGCAGTAGATTGTAACCATACTGAACACCTGTTGTATGTCTTAAAGGTTAATAAAAACCTTGTTATAATTTCAGGTCAGACAAGAAGACTCCGTGTAACGAGTCTGTTTCTGCTAAGAAGAATGGAAAATTCTTGTCATCAGCGGTACCACCGCCGATACCCATGTCCCCCATCGTTGAGAAGATGGAGGGGCTGAAGGCGATCCGTAACCGCAGCAACAGCCTTCGTCTGGGTCGACTGGCCTTCTACCGGCACCTGGAGAAGGTGGAGACCTTGCGCTGTTTCTGGGAGCTCAAACACGTGGAGCTGGAGGGAAGAAACCACCAGGTAACACACACTGCTGTTATTCTCCTCTGTTACGAGTGAGTCAGCTTGAGACTGACTCTGTGTTTGTGACAGTGTTGTGCCCCCTGATGGCAGCACCACCATATGCATGACCTAAACTACAATCAGCAGAGAGCTGAAATAACCTACAGCAAACACTATTCCGGTTCTCGGCACCTGTTGGCAGACGCAACAAGCCCTGACAGGTGAAATGCAACAAGCTCACTAGAGGGAGCTGCAGATCTTTAAATGTTTTTTTATTGCTTCTTTGAACCTCCTCAACTCAGAGACTGTCTCACACACACATGAAACCGCAGACTGAAATGAATGTCTGGCACCTGGTCAAGGACACACACACACACACAGGTCTAGCTGCCACAAGATGGCGCCCTGGGCCAGTTTGAATATAGAGTGCAGAGCCACGTTAATGTCAGTTACAAACAAGAGACGATGTCAGATGTTAATTTCAAGCATAAAGAAACAATTTAATGAAACAACCCTGCAGCCATGGTTCATTTTAATGTTGAAACATTTATATTATATATTCAGTTATAAGTGCTTATACAGTAGCACTGGCACTTGAGCTGTAAGGAACCAAAGGCAACACTTCTCAAAATACATAAAGTGATTTACAGTACAAGATGCTAAGCAGTGAAAAAATGATAAATTCAAGACTTAAGACTGCACTATTTTCATTTCAGCTACACTAAAACAGCCTGTATCTTATGTTATGTGTAGCTGAACTACAGTTTTTACTTTTCTGTTGTACACTGAATTGCCACTGGTGATGAACAAATCAAAACCTCCAAAGTGTGGGTTTTATTTCTCCTTGAGTTAACTGTGAACAACTCTATCACCTCCCTCCCTATCTCTGAACTCCGACCTCAGCTGCACCACGTCTCCCTCTATTCTGTGTCTCTGTTCTCCTCCCTTCATCCACCCACATGCTGTTTCTACTCCTCACAGTTTAGCTACAAGCTGTTCCGCACAGTTATCAGAAGCATGTCAGATCCACCAGCTTCATTACAAACGCTGTCGCTCCACGTCTGCTCTGTGCAGAGGTTCTCCTCAGATTGCCACTAAGGAATATTTTTTGTCTCAGCCAGGGGTCCTGCTCTGTAACCCCTGTGACCCTTGAACCCACCCAGCTGTTGCTGCTTGTTAAACCAAGCTTGCTTAAGACTGTTGTGCTCTAAAAAGAAGACTTTGAAGAATCTACAAAGGAATTTTACAACAACCTGCTAAAACTGGCCACCTGTAAAACCTTTTATCTTTCTGAAAGGATAAGAAAATGTATACATAGGGATAATAAGTAAAAATAATCTCTTCTAAGTGTCTTTAATATTGATTTTTGGGGCTAAAATGAACCATACATTCGTAAATGTAAACACAAATGGGTGATAGACATTTCTGCGTGTTTTCCTGAGTTGTGAACGGATGGAAACCACCACAAACAACACAACTAAGTCTTCTCATCTCTCAAAGAAACATGCAAAGGCACCAAGGTTAAAAGCCCTTCAAACTGTAAACCGACGAGTTTAGCAGGGCACCGGGAGGGATCTGATCCGCCTGAGCGCTGTGGTCACATTCCACTATCCAGTATAAATCATCAGCTCCATCCAGACAGATAGTTGTCGCTCACACAGGAATCACTCGCAGTCCAAAAAGGAAACTCTGCAGTCCTCTGCTGACAACACTAATGGAGTGGATCTGTACATGTTCGTCTGTATACAAAGGAGGAACAGGAGTCAAGACAAACTTAGCAGCACACAGATGCAGGTGTTTGTTTACAAGCGTGCGTGCCACTGTATACACCTGCAATGATGCATGCAGACAAGTGTGCCTGTTTCTGAGGTATGGGGGGGCAGAGCGACTGCCTGACAGATATACTTAGGAGTATGCATGCATGAAGTGCTGTGTCTGAAGTTAAAGGATACCGCAGGGGTCTCACTAACATGCCTGCAGCAGCAGTAGGCATCTGATTCTGCGTACAGCAACGACACCCTGAACCCAACACCACCTGTCCCTTTCTCGTCTCAGAGACGGCATGTTCTCTCCTTTTAGGTCCCGGGGTGGGAGGCAGGGAGGCAGGGAGGAAGCCGGGTGGCGGGTGAATGGGTGGCTGGGTGGGCGGGTGGACTGACAGCAGAGAGCTACTGTTCTTGTTTGAGTCTGTAGTGAGTGAGAGATTGTGCATTCAGTGCAGAGCTATAGGAGCCCGACTATTTCACAATCAACGCCCGCTGTCTCGCCCCATGTCAACAACTTGCTGCCCGCCACCTGAGACTCCTTCACCACAGGCAGAGAGGCTGAGATAAGACAGACAGCCTGTGCAGGTGGACAGCAGGGACAGGAAGAGGAAAGCTTCCAACATGGAGAACTTCCTAAGGGATAAAGATGTTTGGATATTAGGGAGTGTGTGTCTGGTGGCTACGTTCCTGTGGCGACGGCTGTGGAACTTATTTTCCGTCAAGAAGAGGGGAAGGACCACAGCATCAGATGTACAGGTAAAACAGAGAGAGAGGAGTTTGTGAATGTGGGAACATGCCACAGGTTCTTTCAATCTGAAGGAACAGCAGAGAGGTTGTAAATAATGTAACGAATCAACACATTGTTGTTTACTGTACTCAGCTGTCAGCTTGTGGATTATGGATGAAGCAGACAAGCTGCAGGCCTGCATGAACCGGAAATGAAGTAATGTATGTTATCACATCATCACCCGCACTGATGCTGTCTCAGTGCCAAAGTGAGAGAGTTCCCTGACCGATTTGACTGAAGCTGTTGATGGTGTTTGTCGCCTACGCCAAACCTGTCTGCAGATTGGTTCTGGATCTGGATCCAGGAATTTAAAAGATTTCTGACCACTACAGCTAAGGGCATTTCTAAACATTTTCTCTATTTCTTTCTAAAACATTACACTTATTTGAATTTGTTGTCCATCACTGTGTATGCACATCTGAGTCACGAGCATCCTGGACACACGGTCTTGTCGGCTTTTACAACTTTTTACCATTTTTTTTTAGAGCTTTAGTAAGATGATGGGGCAGAATTAAAAAGCTAAAATCATTTCTACTACAAAGTGCTGGAGGCACCTCATGCACTGTAGGTGGTTTACTTATCATATCTTTGAGTCTGGACAGAGGACCCTGGATTATTTGACCTCAGTTGTGCAGGTACTATCAGTGGGTGGCCTAGTTTACTTCAGCTTTTGCTCATAGAAGAAGTTTCTGGTGATGTGAGCAGACTGACATGGTCCAGAACTGGTCCTCCCCTGGATAGAGGGATTACTGATTAATCAGGTCTGTGTGCACACATTACGGCTCTTCTCCAGAGACAGACTGTATACTGGCAGGAAGACTAATCAGCTGATTTAACTCTGGCATCCGGAACCTTTCTGCTGTTGGATTTAAACACATGTTGCTTTGACAAAACAATGCAACTACAATAGTCTTTGGCGAGTGAAGCCATATTTCTTCCATCCGTGTGTGGTGTGTGAGCTCAGGACGGTCAGTGGAAAAGATAACGTCATTTCACACGCGTCACACACTTGTCACCAGCAGTGACATCTAAATTCTATCCAACAGTACTTAACTCCACCACTCCATTCAGACAAGCCAGGGCCCTCTACGATACGCATACCGTGTCCAGTATAAACCGGTTTAATATGTTAACATAATCCAGCAGGAAGCAAATGTAATTGACTCCTCATAAAGTGTGAGAGCTGTGGTGCTTTTCAGCAGTTAAAGCCTGTCAGTGTCAGCTCAGTGTTTTTATTACTCTGTCTTGTTGTCTCTGCTGACAGTAGGCTTATTACTGGATTTATAACTCTGTTTGTCACTTCTACTATCCCGACACATGTTGTCAGCACAGGTTTTAAGCTGTATAAAACTGTGATTAAATAATAGATCAGACTGAGAGTGACAGAAGGTTTGACCTCTGAAGCTTTATGAAACCTGGACACAGAGCAGGTTAATCCTGTTAAAGCGAGATCTGTCCAAGGTGCTGAAACAACCCTGTTCCTCACTTGACTTCTAATTCACCTTCCTTACTTCAGCCTCTACTTCTCTACCATGTGTCTCATTCATGCCAAAGCCCCACTGACCTGAATACATGGTGGGGCATCTTCAGTCGCACTGGGAGGATTCTCCTCTTCAGCTTCAGGCTTACACAAACAGGCAGCCGGCAGCATCCTGACAATGCAGTCAGTAAAAGGCAGAAAAGGAGACTAGGATCAGATTGAGCTCCTCCTTTTTCAACAAAATGAGGGTGACAGTTTTCCTGTTGCCACTTTTAATCATCATTAATCACCCTCTTTTAAACAAATACTGTATTTGAATATGGGTTCATCGGTGGTGGAAAGTAACTACGTACATTTACTCAAGTACTTGTAGTTTACTTGAGTATTTCCATTTTAATGCAACTTTATACTTCAACCCCACCACATTATTGTACTTTCTACTTCACTACATTTAACGGACAGCTTTAGCTACTAGTTACTTTTAAGATGAAGATTTTACACAGTGGATAATATAAACATCCATTATCTATACTGCTTATCCTATAGTGTGCGTGTGTGTAGTAGTCATATCTCAGATGCCTGACAGTTGTTAACAGCTCCACTAAATAGTGGTTTCATGTCAATTAATGCTCAAATCATCCAATTAACTGGATTAGAGAAAATGTCCAAAAAGTGAAAACAGATTTGAGAGTCAGAACTTTGGTGTTTTATCTGATGAGCCCACAGATTTATCTAACTATCCTGTTTATTAAACTGTATAGACATTAGTTCAAACTCGCTCCATTTGCAGCAGCTACAACAGTAACATGCTCTTTACACACTGTTGCTTCTGTATTAATCATCGAATGCTGTCATGTAAAATAACATATCAGTCAGAGGGACCAAACCAGTACTTTTACTTTAATACTTAACTACATTTTGCTGCTAATACTTATGTCCTTTTACTTAATTAGGATTTTTCATGCAGGATCTTTACTTGTAATGGAGTATTTTTACATTGCTGTACTGTTACAGTTTGTTTCTCTCTTTTACTTCAAGGTGGATAATACAAGAAAACATAATGACTCACTTAAATCTTTTTATAGAGACAGCTACCAAACAATGTTACATTTTGTTATAGCTGCTTCAAAACTAGTTCAATTACTTGTATTTTTGCAAGTATATTATCATATATTACTTCAAGTATACGTATACATGATGAATCACTTTAAACTGATGATGTGCATTGTAATACAGTATCGTAAGTTTATCATCAAAATCCAGAAAAAGAAACTTCTAAATTTCGGTCTCACGTCTTGGACCATAAACAAACTGTAAACAGACAAATGTTTTTTATGAGGCTTGTTCAGAGTAAGCTGTAGCTTGTGCTAATGCATGTGAGCATGACTAATGTGAGAAGGCTTCTCCTGCCTCACATTCTCACACTCACATAGCTCAGACAAAATTAGCACACAAACAAATGGAGGAGGGATAGAAGAACAGAGACAGTGATAGTTCCAAATGATGGATTAAAGAATAAAGAAATATGAGCAAGGACAGTAGCCAGTTTTTGTTTGGTTTCTTCAGGGTTTGTTAGGTTAAATTCAAGACTTTTTTTTTTAGACCTTTTTGAAGCTAGTTTTATACCTGTCTCACAGTCATACAGTTTGAGATTGAAAGATATTAACAGGGATGATATGGTCCAGAATTATTTACCAATTATTTATATGTATTTATATGTATGACTATATTACATTTGTCTGACTCCTGATGATTCCTAATAATATCAATGATTAATCATTAAACATGACTTAGACCAGGATAAGCAGCAGAAAATTAATGGCTAAATAAACGGAAGAATAAAACGATTAGAAAATAACCAGTATACTTACAGTCATTCATTTACTAAAGTCACCAATGCAGGCTGCTGCTGGTGGTGTAAAGGTGTAGGGAGTTTTTTTTTTGTCACAGTTTGGTCTCTTAAAACCAATCAATCATGGTTTGAGTATTGCTGCATCTCTTTATGGCCACAGTTCACCATCTTCTAAAGGCTACTTTTCTGCTCGGCCTGCAACTTTATTGTTCTGGTTCACTGTTACTGCTCTCATAGCACCGCTTTTAGAGAAAAGGCTTTTAAAAACAGCTGAAAAGCCAGATATTTCCCTCAGGAGCTGATGGAGAATATTGGACTTCCTTCCTTACTCAGGTTACCAGAAAACTACTACTGAAAATAAATAATAATTTTAAATAAGCAACTGTTTTCAAACAAGGTCGGCCCCTATTTAGCCAAAAAAATACCATTAATTGCATTTACATCATGGCTTTAAATACACATTACTGAAAGGATCCATCTACTGAGCACAGGGCAGGTTTCACATTGTTACGGTACAACTGCCTTAAATACACAGACAGTATTTTAACTTGCTCTGCATTTTTAGAAGCACAATTGAATACCTCCAATTTAGCTTGATCGTCTGTTAAAGGAGAGTAAAGATACAACCAGGCTTCTATGATTAAAACATGTTGAAATGTAACCTACATTTAACATTCATACACCTTGGCTCTCCTGGTTTCTCCCTCTGTCTCCCTCTGGTATGAGGACTCCAGGGGAATGTGCTGTTTTCGCCTGGACTCCTCTGGCCTCTCTCGGCTGGTGTCCACTTTCAGACGTTTGCATAACTCATTACCAGGCCAGTGCTGATACACATTGGTAGGGCCTATTAAAACACACACACACAAGCACAAGCCATTGCCCTTCCTTACTTTGTGTGGTGAGTTGCAGAAGTTCAAGTACAATGCCAACTTGTGTTTTGGAATGAACATTAAAAATGATTTATCATCTTGCGGTTGAGGCTAGGACTGCTAAAGTGCCTCCTGTGGTCTTTCATCAATCCAGAACTTGTCAGCAGCAGACTGACAGGTAGAGACAAATAGATAGTTATGTTTAGATTGGTAAGTGTGGGCTGAGCACCTGCCTCCGTGTGACTGACAAAGCATTGCAGGGAACACTGTCTATGAATTGTAATTTACACAAATAAACCCAGCACTGCACCTGACATGCTGTTAATAAGCAGCAGGTGACCATATATCATATCACAATAGAAGTATAGCTTTGCTATGATGCAGTGCAATCAATAGAAAAGCTCAGGTGTTCTTTTCAGTTAGATTATCATAATATGAATGCACTGATGTATCGTACAAGGAGTGATTGATAAGTTCATGGACTAAGGTAGAAGGAGATTAGTTAAACAGCTCTTGTTACATGCATGTGCAGTTTAACTCTAATGAGAGAGTCAATAGGTTTTGTGGTATTTTGTGGTAGTCTGAGGGATCAAATCAGGTGAATAGGGTGGGTGTTGGACAAGTTTTAATGCACATTCGGGGGATGACTGTAAGGTCGATGTATCAGACAGTGCTGACTTGCAACTGAACAATTGCCAGTAGCTGCTATAACTGGGTTTCTGCAGAGTGAATCTTTAGAATATTTAAAACCTTTACCACACAGAATTCGCTCCCGTTAAATTCAGTGATTTATTTGGTGTTTATTTCTAATGTGAAGAGTACAGCACAAACATGTCGGTTGTGTACACAGTACTAGGGTATGCTTGGCGTTCAAGTGGTTAAGTTGTCGAACACCGCTGCTAGGCAACGGCAACATTAACGCCAAAAGAAGCTACAGAGGCTAACAATTTAGCAGGCTAGCAGGTGGGTAATGTAACGCGGGAATGCAAGGCACAATGACAAAGGGACGTGGTGGGACCGTTGGGACTATCAACAGTTCTCTTTGAAGTAATAAAAAACTACGAAGAAAAACTGCATTTGACTATAATTTTAACGGTACATTGACTTACCGTCCTACGAAAAATGGGAGACCTCCGCCATGTCTGAAAGCGTCGGCAAGCACGTCACAGCTCTTGATCTCTGGGCTTCAGAACGTCCCACGTCCAACGTTCCAACGACTCTCCGGAAACGGTAAATAAGAGCGTTTGAGGTACTACACAGTTAAACAGTCAGTTTTTTCAGCTGCAAACTAGATGATATGACGGTACTCTGATCGGTCTCGTTACGTAGACAGTGCAGAGGCAGTGAATGAGAACATGATGAAATGAAGCTGAACTGAACTGAAGGCCAACATGAAGTCACAGCTGGCAGTCATATTGATATTTGATTGCAGGCTGTGTGTTTATGATCTGTCACCATGTACAGTAGATCTTACATGGCAAACATTGACTGGTTGGATTTGTGTGACTACATGTGTGTGTGTAAGGGGGAGCAGGGGGGTAGTAGGTCGGGGTTCAAGGTAACCTGAGAACCCTCCACCAAAATGCTGACAAAGGATGTTATCCTTTTACTTCCAAATTTCCGGGTAGTCAGCAGCAGGTTCTGTATAATCAGAGTCTGGGGTCTGTGGTCCTCTGCTGACATCTAGTGGTAGAAATACAGAAGTGCATCATCCTTATAATTAAAACACCATATAGCCTGGTCATGATTTTTCTTCTTTTTTTTCATGTTTACTAAAATATAAATTATTACTAAAGAATAGTACAATATTACAATACCATAGTGCAGAAATACTCTGTTACAAGTAAAAGTATTATCATCAAAATATGCCAAGTACCAAAAGTAAAAGTATGCATTATGCTGAGTGGCCCATTTCAAATGATGTACATTATACTATTGGATTATAATAATTGATGCATTAATGTGTACATGTATCACTTCAATTACTAATGTTAATTACTTTATATACTGCTGGGTAGCTTGTGTATTTCCCCTGGGGATCAATAAAGTCTGATGTTATCTTAACCTAAAATACTTTATTGATTATATTTTGAATTGTTAATCTGAACCTGGAAAGTAACCAGTAATTAAAGTTATCTAATAAGGTGGTGGAGTAAAAAAGTACAGTATTTGCCTCTGATTTATGGTGGAGCACAAATATGAAATAGAAGAAAATGGAAATACTCTGTTGAACTACAAGAACCTCAAAATTGTACTTCAATGAATGCACTTTTCACAGCTGGTGTTAGTGCAGTACAGACAGCTAAATGCATTTATAGGCTCGTCATGCAATGATAATGCTGTATATTGACCAATTTACTTGGCAAATTTCCTAAAAAGGCCTAATAAATCAACAAACTTAGAAATAAACGCAGACAATTATAGTAAAGTGTAAACAATGATTACATAAATACATTCATAAATTATTTCAGTAATACACTGAATCACATCACATATCACATTATTAATTTCTATTCATTTTCTAACGCTTTCTTTTAGGAATGTATGCATATACAAAAGTCATGTCCATTGCCTTTGCCTTGTTAAAGTAACACAAACCTTAGATTAAATTATTTTTATCAAGCTGCAAGTTAACACCACCACTTTGTGCTGACGCTGAGAAACGGAGACCCTCTGCTTGAATTCTGCACTAAGCTGGATGTGTTTGTGTGTTTTGGGGCGGTGGGATTGACAGTCATTCCATGGGGTCAGAGGTCACCATTTATCCTGAATCCTCTTTCAAACACTGGTCCCGTCACACCCAGTTGTCTACATGTTACATAACGCTGACAGCGAGCAGTAAACTGATGATAACTGAGGGAAGTTAGTTTGTCTGTGTCTGTTTAAGAGCCTGTGCACATACTTGCGTAGCTTATGTAACATATTTACTGGGGCCTAATTGCCCTCCCCAGCACAAACACACACACACACACACACACATATACATATATATACTCAGTTTGTTGACGTCATACAGTACCTCTACTCCATGAAAGGAATTTATTAGTGTCTGTCCGGGGTCATAACAGACGGAGCTGGACGAATGTTATCGCTGCAGCTGAACTGTGAAAGTACAGCCTGTCATCAGCCCCTGGTGACACAAGTAGGTTTGTCAGATAGAAAAGCAGCAGGTGGAACTGCAGAGATAATGTGCAGCCTTCTTTCTATTGTCATGTACTCGCCAGACGGCCATTCTCCACCACCAATGGAAAAATATCAAGCACTGTTCAAAGTTACACAAGATTATTTTGAGTTCCAGTCTAATTCTAGATACCACATTTGTGATTTTGCTGGACATGTTTTATATTTTCATTTCATGTATAGTGCACCTATAAAAACATGGCGTCTTTAGTTCACTAAATGTGGCGGCTGTGGCTCAGGAGGTAGAACAGGTTACCCACTAAATAGAAGGTTGTTGGTTCTATCCCCAGCTCCTCTGGTCTGCATGTTGAAGTGACCTTGGGTTAGGATGAAGGTGTTTGTGTGTGTTTGTTAAAGCACTGAATGTGGTTGTAGTATTAAGTGCTTTGAGTGCTATATAAATGCAATCCATTTACATTTAATGTAATTTTTAAAAATGTGTTTGGTCAGTCGTCACATACTATACATTAATGACAATCACTGCATGTAAACTATTAGCTATCATTACTAGTGAGAAAAGAAGGCAGATGAACAGATGTAGGTCTGGTGATTTGTTTTCCAGTCGTCCATCACATTTTGTAGTGCAACACGACAGTTTATCTCTGAGTGTTCAGCATTTTGTTGGCTGGTGGAGGGGAAGCTTGACCCTCTGAATAAAGTTATTTTAATGAAATGATTTGTGGTCTCAGTGAGGCTGTGTGAGGGAGGCGAGTCATGACGATGGTATGGGTGAATCCTTTGTGGGCAGGGATGCCATTTGGGAGGGAAACCCTGGATGATTCAGGGGCCCCAGTGCTGGACCCGGGCCCTGGAACATGCCAGAGATCAGAGAGCTGCCACTGAGCTGGTGTCAGGGCAGCCAAAATTTCTAGTCTATTGCTGGGCACCGCTGGTAGTCTGTGAGTGGACGAGTTCCCCCAAATCCTTCCAAATATACTACAAATAATTATTTTGCAGTTTGAAAAGAAAGCAAAAATAAAAAATGACCCAACATGTTTAATTTCAAGAAAGAGATCAAATGAAAACAGTCTTTTTCTCCAAAGTTTGTCAGTTAATTAAAAAGTACAAACTACAGAGGAGTAAATGGGTGAAAAAAGTAATAAAGAATGTACTTAGTTACTTTCTGCTTCTGCCTGTATTTCAGCTTTTGCTTGCCAAGTTACAGCACTATTGTTAAATGTGAACAGCAGCCACCGGCACTGACTGAGGCACATGTTTGCTGCATGTCACACAGTCTATTATTGTGGCTCTGGGCTAAAGCTGGTTTCATCCGTGTTGTTCGGCCCGTTGTTCTGGAGTGATGCTGGATTACTGGACAGTCTGTGGCACTAGAATAAACATTATGTATTGTCTGTGTCTTCCTGCTGAGTAACTCTATACGTGGTGAGAGTAGCTCGGCTGCGTCGGTCTCATTCCTAAACATCGCTCTCTATACCACACTGGCTCTCATCTTACTGTGTGACCTTTTCACCTGACTGGGGATTTCAGAGATTGTCCAACAGGGTACAGTTAAACCTCCCACTGCCCTCGAACACCAGACCAATCAGCCACCACCCTGCTAATGTCCCTGTTGCTCTTTGTAGCAAGCATCTTTCAGTCACCCGCTGTATCAGAAGTTGTCAATCACAACAAACAAACAAGCAAATAAAAGAAAAAGCATTGGTCACCAGTGAGAGATAAAAAGTTCACAACATTTTCAGTGACCTCACATGACTCTGTGTAACGCTGTAAAATCACAGAACCTTTAACATTGCACTGTTTTTATATTGATAATCAGTGTTTTTAATATTAATTATTGGATCAAATACTATGTTTAATGTGAAAGGGATCACTCCAACAGAGGATTATCACCCAACTCTGCAGTTTCCATCAGCTCTACAGTGAATTTTAACATCTCTCAGCGCTTTGTTTTCATTTTTCCTGCAACTTTACTGTTTTTTTTTTTTTTTTTTTTGGTCCAGTTTCACTGCTCTCATCAGCTTTGTGTTCAGCAACAGCAGCCATTTGTTCTTTAGTGAAAAGGCTTCTAAAAATAACTCACACAGAACAAACAGCAGACAAAGTTAGCATCTAGCTGGTGATCACAGCAGAATATTTATCAGCTGCAGAGTAAATTATTTTCCACAGGAGCTGGCAAAGACCAAAACAGAACTAAAAAGAGAGTGAATATTAGAATTACATGGCTTACATATCTGCTAGGTGTGTAAATAGGCAACTTAATTAGGTGATAATATGTTGTGTTTATACTCAGGCTCCCCAAGTGGTCATAAGGTCAGTTAATGCTGCTTTATATATGTTTTATAGTAAAATGAATCCACTGTACTACAGTTACTTAAGCACAACATACATTTCTCCTTTAAATGTAATTTTTATTTGTCTTACCAACCAATCAAGCACATATTCTCTATGTGTCTATGTGTCATGTGTTGTGTACAAGTTTGCAAAGTGATAAAAGGGACAGTTGTTCAAAACACAGTATATAAAGATTCAGTGCTGTCTGTCCATCCTGGTGCTTTTGAGATATCTGCTGTTTTAGGTAAATACAGCAGAGATCTGTAACATTTAATTTAATGGCACTGCAAACAAAAAAAAACAACAAAAAATACACAGCAAATTTTTTTCAAAACAGAATGATATGTTTACTTACGTAATCATTGACCTCAGTTTGTCAGAGAGAGAGAGAGAGAGAGACGATTGGCAAATGTCATTAGTTTTAACAGCAGTACAGAACTATGGTTTGTAACTTTTTTGTCATATTTGGAAGAATGTGTTTCTGTTTGCAGTATTTTAGGCTGATTTTTAGGTCAGGTGGCCTTTAAATTCCTGGACAGCTATAGAATGAACATGTTGTAGTGCTGTATGACAAACAGTGGAAACTTAGGCCTTATGTAATGGCGTTTACAAACTGGGTTAGTGTGATCAATGATCTCCTTTGTCGTTCACTGAGGAAACATGTATCTCCATAGTGTATGTACTGTATACTCACAACTGCCGCAGTGTCCTCTCATTCTCACCTTAGCTGATAAATGGCCACCAGGGATCACAGTGTTAAAGCTGACAGCTGACGAGCTGTACTGGGAACAGTGCTGAGGACAGAACAGAGTATAGGTCAGGTTTTCGGTGCTGACAGATGGGTGCCAGGATATGGGCGCGGTAGCTTTGCCACCTGCCTACTCCAGATGCTGCTGTGCTGGGGCGTGGAAAATCTGAGGTCAGTGTGCACAGTCGAACCGCGTCTCAATAAGTGTCAATCATTTGTAGCAGATGAATAGCAAACATGTGTCCAGTACCTATCTGTGTACAGTATCTGTGTCCAGCTTGCTCCCTTTAATTCTTCACAAGAGCACATGTGCAGTAAATTTCCTCTCACAATCCTTCTCCTCTTGTATCAACAGTTCTTGGGTGTCAGTGGTATCACCTGTTTCCTGTTTTCTTCCGTTGTCTTCATCACCCTCATGTTGCATCCACAGTGAACCTATATTAGGAAACTTTGGCCTTTTTCGAACGGACTCCAAATAAAACAAAGTCTTTTAAAATTCCACTACAAGAACCCAAACTTCTACTAAACTTTTCTCTTTGCAAAATCTTAAAGTGACAACTTTCTTCTACCACTCAGAATCAACTGTTTTCTCTTCTCACAAAAGTTGTTGCATTAAACATAACATTCATGGAAGTAAAGTCTCATTAGAAAATGGAAAACTATGAATTAGAATCTTAAATGAGCACAACAGATAAAATGAACCAACAAAAAAATATTTATGGCAGTCAACATTTAACCATCAATATAATAAAAATAAAACCAAATGATGCTACAATACTCATAAAGGTTAAGTTGAATATAAGACAAAACATAATGTTTTAACTATCAAGTGTATTCCACTCAGAATGATAAAACCAAAAGCAGTTTCTCTCATAAAACAAGACTTGCCTTGGGTCTGAGGTGAAGAAATGTTTTGGTTGAAAGCCTCCACCCAGGATGTTGATCACAATTACGCAATGTTCTGTGACACATCACTGGGTCAAAACAAGTCACTTATGAGAACTGAGTGGCATTTGACGGGGTTCAGAAATACCCGTGTCTTTAACCGGGTTCAAGTGGTTAATAGTGTTTTGGGGCCTTGCTCACGCCTGCCTGTCACCCACTTCCCTGTTGTGGAACAACGTGAAAACTGTACACTTCCTGTGAAGATGAAAATAAGATCCATCCATAAACTGTGCACCGCTGCATCTGCTGAAACTTTCACGACTTCTTCATCATCAGATTTGGAGATGCTCTGTTCTTTTATTAGCGGTGCATGTTATTTGTCTTACTTTATACAGCGTCATGTTTCAGTCCCAGATTCTTGGGATTCTGACACCTGACTGAAGGAGCTTTTAGTATCAAATGTCACACCATGATCCTCCCAACATCTCTAACCCCATCAATCCCCAGCTGCACGAGCCTCATCTTATCACTGGCCTCAGCCCCTGACGTCCACAGGGCTGCACTTTGGTACCAGGATAGCCATCCTGCGGTATTCTTATAACTCAACTCTGTGGTGCTGCACATTGGGGAGATCTCTGTTCTCCTCACTTCTTTTCTTCTGGTTTTTGCTTGTGGTTCCATCAAGCCTGCATAGAAGTGAATGGACTTGATTAGTGAAGGGAAAGTTTTGCTGTTGTCTGCTGTGAATCAGCCATGAGCTCCAGCCTGGTCAACTCTTCCCACAGCCGGGTTTATGACCCAAAGCCTCTTCATGGTCGCGAAACCTGGTGGAAGAGCTGTCTCTTAATGGATCAGACAAGTCCAGGTTTCTTTCTCTTCATCAACGTCTACCTCTTCTTCTCACGATGCCGCCTAAACTGTGTGGAGAGCGAATAGACTCCCTGAGCTCTCAGATGGGCATGCTCAACATGCAGCCAAGCTGTCTTGACCGGCTGGATGGTCTGTCCCAGGATGTCTTGGGGTATGGGTGGCGATCTGGCCTCCATGAGCGAGGGAGGGCCCACGGGGAAGAGCAGTAGCTCAGGGTGGAGGTGGTGTGCAGCCCAGCTGCGTGGGGCGTGGGAGGCCAGCGAGGCGGATGGAGTCAGGAGGACGCCAGAGCTGGAGGGGTTGGCTGGTGGAGGCGCAGCAGGTGATCCAGCCTCGCCGGGGAGGTGGTGAAGAGCTCCAGGCTGGTGGAGCTGCTCTTCAAGCAACCTGGAAACAAAACTAAGAGGTGAAGGTTTAACAAAGGTACAAACAAGTGGCCCAAAATCCAGTTTTTCTGTTTTCATCTCCAACATTGAGAAGTTATATTAATGTAATATTTCCACAGGGTTCTATTATTGTGTGCTGTTACTGCTGGCAGCAGGTAGGGGTCTAATTGCATTGTGATCATTGCAGCAGATGCGATGAGTGCTTTTCTGAAAGGTTGCAAGTGGCGTCCTTGATGGAATATCTGACCTGTCTGCTATGGCATTATAAACAACTGACTCCTAAAACCTAAGAATTTCAGAGGTGAACTACAATTGATGTATCTTCTAACAGGTTTTTGTGTGTAAAGGCTGCTACTCACTCCTCTCAGCTCTGATCGGCTCCTTGTAAAGCTATTATTAGTTCTGCTGTACTTCAATGAGCTGACCTCAGTAATGTTAAATCTGGTTCTCCTAGTGCAGTGATTGTGTTTTGCCTCTGAGGTGTAACGATTAAGGAGATCCAGACGTTTATCTTATCAGACCGGGTCTCTATCAGCAGTGGTTGGTCTACGGCTGCGAATTGAGTATGGCATAGCCAGACCTGCTCACATAGGTGACATTACTGTAGAGTGATGATTTGATTAGATATGGTCTGGTGGCCTTGTGTGTAACCACACATAGTCACATCACACTGTGAATGTTTGTTACATGTTGCAGTCACATTGAACAGTATGAGGAATGTACCGAGGACCGTTTAATAGTTTTTACTGCCCAGTGTTTGCAGGATATGTGTGTGTTTGTGTGTGTGATGGAATATCTCACATTCTTGAATCCTGCTGATTCAGAGACTGTTTTTAGGAACGGGAATGTGGTTAAGTAAACAGATTTATTACACCAGACAGCTCCTGTCAGAGCAGAGAAACTGGAGGCAGGGATCATCTGAACTTATTGTGTAAAAAACCAGAATCACACATTAAAATGATCCCTGTTATCGATATTACCCTTATACATTATCACATCCTTTAATCGCGTGTGTGTGGGAAAGTGTGAACAAAACTGTTTCCTGTGTTGTGTGGCGTGTCGTCTGCCACAGATGATATGTGACCTTTCCTCTCCCTCGTGGAGGAGGCATCCGTCCCTCAGAACATCATACTTGAGTTACGAGGGCAACCGTAACAACAGCAACAAACACTTTGGCTCGCTGTCCGACTATTGTGCAAATGGAAATATCCAGTATATATAACTATGCTGCTGCCATTAGTAATCAGATTCCTGGCCCCATCATGATGGAAATTACTTGCCCAGACCGTTTGGACAAGTGAGAAAGAATTGCTGTAAATGAGACATTTATACCTGGTTCAAGTTCGGTCCATGTCAGTCTAAAGCTTGGTCTCTGTTTCTTCTTTCTACAACCAGGCAAAAGATGACAAGGATAAAGCCAAACTGAGTCTGAAGGGCTTGAAGGCCCAGAAGAAGAGGAAGCCCCCGGACACGTCAGGTGAACAGGAAATGAAACTACACTTAACCCACAATCACCTGAGTTTATTCAGAGATTTGCACAGCATCTTTGTTCTTTGATAATCTGTTAAAATATGTATGGATATTAAATCTATTATCCATTTGTCTATCCACATAATTTTGCCAAAATGCATGCAGTAGATTTACAATGTCTATGGTTTACATATATCCATATCCCTCTTCATTTGCTGTTCCAGTTGTGTAATGAAGAAACAAGGCTAGCGAAAGGCTAAGGATATTAGCTCAATCACAAGGACATCTTAGATTCACCTCCACATTGTATCAGTCAGCCTCAATTAAAGCTCAGCAGGGCTTTCAGCTAAACTCTGAGATGCTTAGCTGTACTGTGCAAATGTTTTATTGCTATTTATTGCTAATGTTAGCATGCTCACTTTGCTAACTTTGCATGTGAACACACCAGCATGCTGAAATTAGCACAGCATGTTAACATTAGTCTAAAATACAGCTGATACTGATTTGAATTCAGGCATAATATTGGACAAAGGGAAGCTTTGACCTGTATGTGGCTCTACAGAGGATCAGGATTCACCTTCAGGAGGCCATGAGTGTCTGTGTTCATGTCATCACAGCACAGAATCCTGATAAACACTTGTATTTTTGTTTTTCCCACCTCAGATTCATCCTCCCTGAACGAGCCCGTGCTGCAGGAACAGGTGGAAAAGCTCAACAGGCAAAACACTGAGCACTCCCACGTTAACACGGAGGCTGAGGCCCAGAGGGCGGAGGACAGAGGAAGTGGAGGAAGACAACAGGAGCTGGCAGAGCTGATCCTGGATGGACCGCACACCTCTGCCACCGAGTCAGAGGAGAGCAAGACGACAACTGAGGACAGAGAGGAGGAAGAGGAGGGGGAAATCTTTGAGGACTCAGAGCCTGAGCAAGAGGAGGAAAAGGGAGAAAATGTTAGTGCAGAACCAGCTGGGAAAGTGGAGGATGATGGGAAGAAGAGGCATAAAGGAGAGGCAGAGGAGTTACCGAAATCAGAAAAGGCCCAGAGTGTCATCACAGATATTTGCAAGACCTCTCTCCTACCACAGGAAAGGTAGTTGTCTACTGAACTTATTTGTTTTTGTTGACACTGGGTTATCGTCGTTTATTGTTTCACTTATTTCAGTTTTATCTGAGAAGAGAGTTTTTCATTTTATGAATTTACGTACAGCTCTGAGGAGGTCGGTGACATGGCCACCTGCAGCAAACGTCGTGTCACAGAAGAAGACCTGGTGAAGGACGACCTCAAAAAAAGCAGAGTGGACAGTAAAGTGGAAAGCACTGACGGAGGACAGGTGGTGGAGGCAGGCGAGCCGCAGGCCTTTAAATCTGACGGAGCAAAGGCAGAAGTGGAGGAGGAGGAGGGGGAAGAGGGAGAGTCAGGAGTGAAAGAATTCCTTATTGGTAAGATATGATATTTCTAGAGCCAATGAATGCACAAGAAGCAGTCAGATATCAGGGCCATTTACTTTTATTTTGAAATAATCCCATGGCTCTGTGTGTGACACTGTTCATTCTCAATTCTGCTCTACATCTACATTAAAGTACAACATCTTTATTCACTCAGGCAAATTTCTTTTGACTGTTTGACTGTCTAGAAATGATCACATTTGATAACACTGAGCCTGCACTTTATAGGCAGTGACAGTTTTTTTGATGCACAAAGGACTTATGACCCCAGTATTTCCACAGTCCTGGCTCTGGTTTTGTTTGTCATGAATTTGTGGTGAACTTTTGTGCCAGAATTCATGTTGCAGCCGGCTCTCCATCTAGACTCTACGTAGCTGTTAGTTGGTGACATTTGACTTTTTGTTCCTCAGACTTTCAAGCAGATCCAATGTCATAACACCATGCCTGTTTGAGCGTCACTAACATGTCAGTCGACACAGCTGGCAGAGCAGATAATGAGACGTTGGCGTGCTGCTATTTTGATCCGCTTTGTTTCTGGGGGGCCGAGGCCCGTCCTCCGTCTCTGTTTCACTTTCTATTTTCACCAACAGCAATTTACATGTTTTTCTTCATTTTGTTATCATTTCCTCTGTTGTTTCTTCAGACTCAAGCCCTCCTCCGTTAGCACCTTTCGACCACCGCATCGTGACCCCCAAACCCCATCAGATAGCCACCTATTACACCATCAACAGAGATGAAGTCCTGGGAGGGTGAGTGACAAGAAACCCACAGCTCTCATAACAGCTCTCAGGAGTTTATTTTCATTTCAGCTACAGCCACAGACACTTCAACACATCAGCCTTCTCTAATGAAATAACAGAGGATCTCACACCCTGTGAAGAGATGTCTAATAGTTTTTTCCAAGACCTTTTTAATGCCCCCCAAAGGGCAGATGATTGCGAGTCTGGGGGGGGGGGGGGGGCACTTGTGAAATAGCGGGCCTCTCTGATGTAATAGACCAGCGCTAAATCCTGCCTCTCGAACTGAAGATTACCCCTCAGCACGCAAGCACATTTCTAAAATGACTGACATAATGGCACAGTATACAGCCCTAATTACTCTATGACTGCAGGAGCCTGTTATAATGATGTGTGTATGTAAGGGCTGCAACTAATGATTATTTTCATTATCAGTGAAAGAGTTATTTTTACTGTCTAAAATGACGTTATAAAATTGGGAGGTTTGTGCAACTAAGAGCCAAAAACCCAAAGATGTTCAGTTCACAATGATATAAAACTGAGAAGAGCAGCAGGTTTATTTAATGAACAATTATTTGGAATTTGACCATGATAAATTACTTAAAAAATCAACATTTTCTGTTGATTATTAAATCCTCATATTTCATAAATTCAAAATCCAACTTCTAGGCTACTCTGCCTCTAGTATCTATGGATGTATTTGACTCATGAGTGTGTTTGCTTTTCTCTCATTAGTGGACGTTTTGGGCAAGTCCACAAGTGCATAGAGAACTCGTCTGGTCTGACGTTGGCTGCCAAGATCATCAAAGCCCGGAGCCAGAAAGAGAAGGTGCAGTAATGATCGAATATGAAACACAATACATGTTCAGCTATGGCACTGTGATGCCTCAGACAATGTAATGGGTGGTTACTTTTATCATCATTGCTAAGCACCATAAAGGATTACACTTCAAAAATAGGCTCAGCTCAGCAGTCTCAGGGGGCGTCGGCATGTGGCAATTTGTCTACCTCATTGTGTCTTTCTTTCTCGGGGTCATCTGAGTCTGATGTGGGAGAGGTCAGATGTCCGAGCATAGCTCTGTGGTTACATTATCATCTGAGATATTCAGAAAGCTCAGAGCCGACTAAAACACCACCAAACATACAGTCAAATCCTCGGCCAGCTCATGTTGCTGTCACCGATCGTCTGTGACAAAACTGACTTCTGTTAAATCTACTGTACATATGATTGGACACTGTTGCTGCACTGCAGATGACAGTGCTTTGCTAGTGGTTTGTCTGTCTGCCTTTACAGTGTGCTCATGAAATCCATGTGTTACCTGACTTGTACTGTATGTCTTTAACTATTTTCTGTCTCACCTGTTCACTCCTCTTCAGGAGGTGGTGAGGAACGAGATCCAGGTGATGAACCAGCTGAACCACGCCAACCTCATCCAGCTGTACGCCGCCTTCGAGTCGCGCCATGATATCATCCTAGTCATGGAATAGTGAGTCTCTCTAACAGCATCTGTATACTTTATGCGTGTATGTATTAAAATAGCAGAGTTACAAGCTCTCTCTGTGTTTGTTCCTCTCAGCGTGGAGGGAGGGGAGCTGTTTGACCGCATCATTGATGAGAACTACAACCTGACAGAGCTGGACACGGTGCTGTTTATACGCCAGATCTGTGAAGGGCTGCAGTATATGCATAAAATGTACATCCTACACCTCGACCTCAAGGTAAACCCACTTCACCTCTTGCACTCTCCTAGTTTATATTTCTCTCATTTTCCTCCATGTTGATTTATATACCAGTTTTCGTTGCCATGCGCTCTATTCCCCATCTTTAGCTTTACTGTTTTCAAACCTAAATTGTTGTTTTGTGTATACGACTATAGAACAACTGTAAATGCTCCACTGCAGCCTCTTTTTAAGATTAAACACAATGAAAAAATCTTTAATAACTTTAACTTTAACTTTTTTTTTCTTTATTCTGGATTTATCTGTAATTTATCTCTTTTGTTGTTTTTCAGCCGGAGAACATTCTTTGTGTCAGCAGAGCTACAAACAAGATTAAAATCATTGACTTTGGCCTGGCCAGGAGGTAACATCTGTCATCTTTGTCACCTCACCTCTCATAACAGGCCTCCCTCAGTCTCAGATATATGTCTCATGGCTCTGGTGTTGTGTCTCTGACAGGTATAAACCTCGGGAGAAGCTGAGGGTCAACTTTGGCACACCTGAATTTTTAGCTCCTGAAGTCATCAACTATGAGTTTGTTTCATTCCCCACGGACATGTGGAGTCTTGGTGTCATCACTTACATGCTGTAAGTTGTCAATACAAAATCACACACACACACATACAGCATAAAGACACAGGGAGTAGTTTCCCTGACCTCTGTTTGCTCTCTGCTCAGGCTCAGTGGTTTGTCTCCGTTTCTGGGGGACGATGACAACGAGACACTGAACAACATCCTGGCCTGTCAGTGGAACTTTGAGGAGGAGGAGTTCACAGACATCTCCGACGAGGCCAAAGACTTCATCACCCGTCTGCTGGTGAAGAGCAAAAGCTGGAGGATGAGTGCTGCAGAGTCACTCAAACACCCCTGGCTGTCAGACCGGAGTCTGCACTATCGACTAAATCAGAAGGTAAAACCAGCATCCAGGAGCATTCATCAACGGCCATTTGAAAACAACAGAGCTGTTTAAACTCAGAAATAACCGTCCTGACAGTTATTTGAAGCAGTGCATTAATCCATCTGATCCTCTCTCACTGCAGAAAAACAAGTGCCACTCCACACATGCTCCTTCTCCAGAGAGCTAAACAGGTAAGACAGATATTTTCTTGCTAGATGAATTAGTCAATCAGAGCATCTCTCTGCATCTGCCTTCATCCTGCCTTGACCAAACCTTCCTTTTGTCTGTTTCCCTCCCAGAAACACTGTGAAGCCCTCAGCATGCCTTTTGACAATGTAGGGCCGTGGAGCCCAACACTGGACCAATGCTACTGTACCTGTATGGCTACTGGATGACTACTCTCTGCCTTGCATCCTCACGTTAGCTTAGCCCCCGCAGCTCCTAGCTCTGACCTGAATAGCGTGAGGCACACAGGATAAAACTTTTACCGCTGCCATCAAGACATAGACTCTCTGCTAGCATGGTTACTGTCCTGTAGAACACCAGACTTCAGACTGAACCAGAGAGGACTCTCTAGCTCTGTGGTATCTAGTTACTGTAGCTGCCAAGGTAAAAGAACGACTTGGTGAATCCAAAATATTAGAGAATAAAGGCCTGCCTTTACTGTCACTTCTACAACTGCTACATGTGTCACTGCAGAGGTAAAGAAAATCAAACACTGCTACTCTCCCACTGCCAGTGATCGGTTTGTCATGTTGTCCTGGTTTGTTGCATGCTTTGCACTTTTTGGCCTCTTTCTCCGAGATTCAGCGAACAACTTTGAACAAAGTATAAACTGAATTCTATTATTTAAGTGATATATTTTTGTGGAAACAGAAATTTTCTTTCTTTTAATTTACAAGTCTTATTAAAAAATGTATTCTTTCTAAAACATAAGCTAAAAATACATTTAGAACTTGGTTGAAGTTGATCACACCTCATTAATTTATTTTGTATATAACACAGAAGAGCTTTATTTCCCCATTTCCCCTGAAAAGTGAGAATATCTCAATGACTGAATACTTCCTGGTTCGTGCCATATTCAGCCACATTCTTCTGCTCCATTTCCGCTGTAGACTGGATTGCCTTCTGTATGCATTCATGCCGCTAGCTCGCCTTTGCTTCGGCAGTTTGGAGTAGCCCTGTCACCTTCCATGAAGGCATAAAGCACAACAGAACACTACCTATGAATAATTCATGTTAATGACTGAAGTGGATTCTTATTGTTCATTTAATTTACTGGTTCAACACCAGGCTGTACTTGAAGTGCAAAGCTTTTATTCAAGATGGGATTGTTTTTCAGGGGAGACAAACAGGATTTCACTCATTTGTTATGTGTAAATTCACGGTTGAGTTTGACGGAGAGCCGACAGCAGAGTGTGGAAAAATATCAGTCAGTGCTTTATTGTCCCGTTCTTTAAGAGACGGGAAGTTGGATGAATATTCATCACTCAGCTGTTGGCTGTTCTGTTTGGAAATGGAAAAGCTTTGTGATTTTGAATACTTGTTTATTTGAATTTATGATACTTTTTTCAAGTTTTCTTGTGTAATGAGACATAAATAAATGTAGAATATAAATAAGGAAATAAATAAAGCACACTCGAAAAATAATGTGTGAGTGTGTTTCTGTGTGTGTGATCATTTGCGAATCATATCAAATTGAGAAGTTCAAATCTGTGCACATGAACAGTTAAATAAGAAAAATAATGCTTGAATAATAAATAAAATGGTACTTGATGACACGAGCACAAAGTAAAAATAATGCATTTGATGTACTTTTTTTAAACTGTGGAAGCTATCAGTCAGTAAAATCCTTCACAGTATCATTGACTAGAATCAGCTGCAATTCATATACATGAGTTATCTCCTGGCGTACATGTTTTAATGATCCATGCACATTGATTTCTACATTCATATCCAATCTGTCACATTAACAAGAGAATTATTCAGTATAACCACTAGAGAGCAGCATTTTTGACTTATAGCAGAGAACTGTACAAGAGGAGCTGACAGAAAATGATTTAATTACACTTAATGGTTTGATTTGACTCGTGAGATGTTCTGTTTGAATCTCTGTGTTAATGGTTGGAGGTCCTGTCTCTAGCGGGTTTGTCATCACTTCACACAGTCAGCTGCTGAGAATCCAAGCTTCATTTAACAGCTGAGATCCAACTTTATTCCCCTCAGTATCATTCACCTGAAAAAATAAACACCTCTCTGTGCATGCTGAGGGATTTTTGGCTGTTGGGAAAGAGAAGATAACTGAAAAAAAAAAATGGAGTGAAAAATGAGGGCATTTCTCTCGTCACTTGATTTGCTGAGGCAGCAGACAGTTTCAGTGAACTTCCCTGCTGAAAAATAGAACTTTTTTCCCATGAATAACCAGACAACGAGCTATATCTCTGGGTTTACACTGTCACATGAAACCTCTTTATCACACATGTTTTTAAATTTGTGTTGCCATCTACATGAAGAACTTTTCACATCCATCAAAATATCAGATTACCGTCTCAAAATGAGCTTCAGTTATCAGTATAGATCAAAACTCTGAGAGGAGAGGAAATCCAGCTCCAAACAAAATCCATTTAGTGAACATAAATAATTTCACAACCTCATCTCAATTAAATCTCCATGATCTGTTTATTTCTGCTTTCTGCTCAGCAGTCATGGGATACAGAGTATGGATAATGGGGCACGAAGATATTCATCATTCGAGTACTTAAGTATGGACGTCACTGAGCGAAGGCAGATAGATGTAATAAATCTTCCCATATCACTCTCTGCTTTTTAATATCTGCTGTTGCTTTGTGTCTTGGTTCCTCCTCAGTACAGTACATAGATGATGCACATGTGGCAAAGGTTATTCCCCGTGAACACAAATAATTGGCATCTATCAGGTGCATCCATGTGGAATAATGAAACACCCATTATCTCCTGTAACTGATCAGTTGGGTTGTGTGGCTGTCACGCCATCCTGAAACAGGCCACTGCAATCAGGACAGAAATATTTCATAAAGCTACTTAGATCTACTCCTCTTGCCATCTGACATTTTGCCTTTATTAGAGTGTGGTAGCAGAGATGCTGGCAGGAAATGTAGAGGGAGAGAACATGCAGCAAATGTTGTTGGGCCGGGAACTGAACCAGGCCCCGACACTGGACATCTGGAACACTGGAAAAATTCCCAGTAGCCTGGTCAGCTGATTAGACTGGACTGTCTGGACAGTGGTGAAATTATAAATGAACTGTCTAGATTAAAGCGGAAAAAAAACATGCAGCAGCTTTTAAAAACAAATAAAAGGCATCAACACTTAATCACGTTGCGTAGGAAAGCAGGAGACACGTGCATGTAATTAATATTAAGAAGAAAGACCCCACAGACACTGATGTGAATATTATTTTTTTTTTGAGGTAGTGTTTGTAGTACTAAAACTAAAAGATATATTTCTTGCAAAAACATTAAACACAAGAAATATATTTATATAACTGTTAGAGTACGTGGTCTGTCGTGGAAATGTGGAGATTGGCCTGGGCTGATGTTGGATTCCCAGCCTGGATCATTATTCCAGTCTGGCCCTGGACTGAACCGTGGACACTGAAGCCATCTTGATCCAAAATGGAGGTCATCTAGGCCTGCTGAGCTTTGTAATCGCATGATCGCATCTCCATTTGTTGGTTGGTTGGTTGCCTTTGTAATTTGTCTCTCATCTGTATGTGTGTTTGCACAGCTATGTACAGATGTACAGCGGTGTCATCAGGGTGCAGTGAACACCCGCAGGTTGTGCCAGAGCTGGGAGCTGAGAGGGCAAACAGACCTGCAGATGATTTTCTCAGGGTGTGTCGGTGTTACATCTACAGAGCTACAGAGATGTAGAAAGAAGGAGGAGAGCCATTTTTCTTTCTGTTACAACTGACTCATTTGGGAAACTGACTTTTCCACAGTTTGTTTGTGGATTCAGTCTGGCTCATGGACACCTCAGCAGGGGCGGGTGCCTGCCAAGGGGGACATGAACTTGGATCCTCCTGAAGGACTAAAGTGTAACAGCCGGGTGAACTGCTGTCTGCTCAGTGAGAGCGACTATCCATCTCCTTCTCTTCCAGTTGAACTTAACCCTGCACTCCCTCCTGTTCCCACACACACACAACATGTGTGAAGCTCTCTGCCCAGCAGTAGACTCACGGTCAGAGTCAAATACCTTGAAACACACAGTGAGACACCTGCTGCCCAAACAAGAGAAGAGAAGAGGAAGAGCCCCGAGCTGTAACAGAGCTGAGTGTTGTTCTCTTTTGATCAGGCGGGGTGGATGAGCAGACTGCTGTGCTTCTCAGGAACCCAGGCACTTGTTTTTTCTTCTTTTTCTTTTTATGCAATGATGTTTATTTTAGACTGTAATGAAATCACACCTCCCATCATGCTGTGCTCTGCGGGAAGTCAAGCAGTGAGAGAGAGCTTTCACAAGGCTACTGACACTCTCAGCTGGAGCAGATGTTGTCATACATGGTCAAATGTACAAGAATAATAAGAGATTAGGAGCTTCTTGGAGCGTTTGATCGTTCCTGTTAAGACAGTATCTCAAGTGACGTGGATCTTCTTCTGAAATGAATTCCTCTGTCAGGGTCAATATATCAAGTTCTGCTCTTAAAGTTGTGTTTATTTTGGCCTGCCCACAAGCTAATTCTACTAAATTTTCCACACCCTTTTCTCGTTATACACACATTTTCCCATGGTTCAGTTGATATCCTCAGAAAATTTGGGATCTTTACTAAAATTAGAAACAAGTTACTGTAAGTTTCTGAACAACATGCATCTGTAGAGGAGAGATTTATCAGGAGGGAACACTAAACAAAGATGATATTCACAAACTGCTGACTCAACACACCTCCTTCATTATGGAACCAACATGTGTCAATGACACTTTCTTCTCAGGATGTTTAATGAACCACATTGACGCCAAAGTTTGGTGACGACAGATGTTACGCTGTGGGCTGAACACAGACACACACACAGACAATGTCTTCTCTGTAAATGACAGCATTGTTGCTACTGGAGATTGATTTGACAGTAGATGTTTGCTTTTGAGGTTGTTCCTGTTTGGAGGCTTTCAAAACGTTCAGTGAAACCCAGATCATGGCTTTGTGAGAGATGTAGACTAATGTCATGAATTTACCCCACTAGCCAAAGCTGAATGGTAAATTAAACAGCTTTTGCTCCCTGACTGATGCCTTACAGATCTTATGTTGCTGTATCAATGATCAAAGCTGAAGTTTAACACTGGGTCTGCAGTGACTGATGAGAATGAATACTTATTTTGGAAATTAAACTCTTCAGTTGTTATTGAAGCATTTGTGACCTCTGTTACTCCTCACTCCATTGTTTTGGTTCACACATAATTTCACACACTATTAGTTGTCCAGAATGTCAACAATGTGTGTTTTTGCTTCATCCAGAGCCAGAGGAGAGGCACATTTAATTTTTGCTGTGCTTTTGAAAAGGGATTAGTTAAAAAAAACACAAAAAAACAACTCTCTTTAGCGTCTACATCCCCCGACTTTGTTTACAGAATCACAGCTGAAGCAAATATGCCTGGGGGAACACAAACACTTGTTCAAATGCAAATGTTTCAGTGCAGGAAGAACACTTTGACGCACAACAGCAACAATGTTCAGTTCCTTATAAGCTGCTTTTTGCTAACTTGACAAATAATTATTTATTGTCTGGTCTATACAGACTTTTGGCCTATATATAAACCACATGTCCTCTAGTTATTGTAAATTCACTGAAATTCCTCAGCACAGTGCAGAGACTGAGATAGACTGACGGGAAAAGTTTTGGTCACTACCCCAGAAATATGAGATATCCTTCAATCAATTTGCATATTTTATCCATTAAGACTGCCACTCTTTTCTCTGAAAATCAGTGGTGGAGCCGGGGTGACATAGCACTACATAGACAGTTCTTTGACCATAGCATGAATGATAAAGA
This sequence comes from Lates japonicus, assembly GCA_033238685.1. Taxonomy (NCBI): domain Eukaryota; kingdom Metazoa; phylum Chordata; class Actinopteri; family Centropomidae; genus Lates; species Lates japonicus. The sequence goes on from BRZM01003569.1 coordinate 171,557, forward strand.
CAGATTATACGTATAGCCACTCTTATTATTATGTCATATAATATGTATAAGTGTAAATACTCTAAAAGCCCTTTTCTTGCTCTAGTTAATGAAATGACAAACTACATCTCTATCATTTCTAACAATATAAACCAAAAAGCTGTCAAAATGGGCAGAAAATTGATTTTATTAGCAGAATAAGTAATTACTGTTGGTTTGTTAATGTGTTGCTGGATGTCAGTGAGCTCATTAAGTGCAGACTAAAAGTTATTTCAGTCATATTCAGCAGTTTAAACCAAGAGATTTCAAGTACCATCATAAAGTAGCTTAGTTATGATATCATTTTAATAACTTGTAATAAATAATGTTTCTAAAGTAATAACTTTTGGATCATTAATATTTTACAATTGTGAGGATTTTTACTGATGGAAATAAACCTTAAGCAACATCATAACATTTGAATAACTTATACTTAATTGAGAGTAATAGCAGAGTTCAGTTTTAGTATTATGACTGGCTGCTTTGTACAAATAGACTCTGTCTTTAGGTTTCTGAAGCCTTGTTATGCTACGATGTAAATAACGTTTCTAAATTTACTAAGGCGCCAAAGGCGCCATTTTAAAGTTTTTTCAGTCGTAGAACGTGGTCTCTTGTCGGGAGAGCGTGGTAGTGATAGTCGCGTGCACGGCACTTCAAGCCTTCCTCACGTTTATAAAACCAGACATTCTAGAATTGTCTAGAAGCTTCGGTGAAACGCGATGGTAAAGTGACGACGTGTGGCGGGCCTGAGCTAGCTGGTTAGCAAGCTAACTTAAGTGGAAGAAGCAGAAGTAAAGAAGTGATAGAAACAGTAAAGTAAAACATTGCTATTGCTTTTCTGAATTTTGCAAGCAAAAGGAATGAAGTTTAAAGCCGAACTCGTAACATTTCTTCTAGACGGGTAAGAAAACAGCTGTTAATGCTAACTGTGGCTAGCGATAGCAAAACTTTGAAATAGCTCCTCAAAATAAATAAATAAATAAATAAAAAGAAAGAAAAAAAGAAACACACTAAAAGTTTCACACAGTAATTGTTGAGGAATGCTGAAGTTTTAGTTAGTACAGAAGTTCTTAAATTAATTTAAAACACACCATAACCACGGCAGCCATTACAAATGAATGAGCTTGCGTTTGTTAATTTAATTACAGATGTACTGCTTAAACATATGTAACATTAAATGACTCTACTTCAATTCGTTTTTGTTTGTGTAACTGTAATTTAATATCAAATATTTCGTGCTGTATGGTGTAGCACATTGGCGGGGAGAAATAACTGAGTGATGCACTTCTCCCTCCGTCCTACAGGCGTCGCTGTGTTACAGCCATGCAGCGCTCTCAGACACTCAGCCCTCTTTATTTGTATCTCCTCTGCTGCCTCTATTTGCTCTTTTCCCATTGGCTGATTTCACAGCCGCTTCCTGCTACGTCTTGCACTTTGCAGCGGTGTGTAGTTTTTGGATGCTGAGGAGACTCTCGTCGCTGCTCTCACACTGTAAACACAGACGGTTTATGTCGGTTCTGTCGCTTCGTGTGCCAGCAGACTGTAAACATCCAGCCGGTCCGAGATGGCCCAGTGCTCCGAGCCTGCTAACGTTAGCTCCGCGCTGAACGGAGCGCCGAAGAAGGAGAGAAAGGTGGCTGTTATCACCGGCATCACCGGACAGGTAACATTACACACTCAGATCTCAGCCAGTATCTGTTCTCACACTGTGTGCACTTGTTGTTCACAGGCACAGTCACAAAGATTTACTTTTACCGCTGCTCTGAACAGCTTAACGACTCTTTGGTCGTGGTTTGTATTAGCGTATCCGTTTGTTTATAACCCGTTTACACCTGTTCCAGGTGCAAAAACCCAGTGTATCACTCCTGCATCCACAGCTCTGAAGTTAGCTTCTGAGTCGGCATTTAAGGGGAAAGTTAGGTGTTCCAAACTGGTCCACATCAGACCAGGTCCAGACCCCAAGACCATCATAGTTAGGCTTGCCAGATCTGGACTAGATTTACAAGTAGACTCCAGTAACTGTTTAAAACACTGTTTCAGGTTTGTGAAACTTTGATTCTGTCAGTGGAAACACACAAAATGGCGATTTCACTCATCCCCCCCCCAACCAGGCCTCATCAGACCAGGTCTAGTTCAAAAACCACTATAGTTAGTCTCGTAAAATCTGGACTGGGTTAACCCAGAGATGTTAAAGACTGTTTAAAGCACGATTTCAGATTTGTAAAAGCTTAATTCCATTTGTGAAAACCTTAAAAAGTGCAGTTTCACTCCTTTCCCCCCCACAACCAGGCCTCAGCAAACCAGGACCAGCTCAAACACCACTATAGTTAGGCTTGTCAAATCTGGACTAGATTAACACAGATAATTGAAAGAGTTATTTAAACACAGTTTTAAGTCTGTGAAAGCTCAATTTTATTCATGAAAACCCTAAAAAAGTGAAATTGAACCCCCCCCCAGCAGACCATACCAGACTAGGTCTAGTTCAAAATTAGGCTAGGCAATTAGGCTAGTCAAATATGGAGTGCAATTTCACCCCCTTTCTTCCCAATCAGACCCCATCAGACCAGGCCTAGCTCAAAAACCGCCACTTAGTTTTGTCAAATCTGGACTAGATTAACAACTCCGTTTAAAACGCAGCATTAGATTTGCAAAACCTTTATTCCCATCCAGACCACATTGGACCAGGTCTAGAGCTAAAACCACTTATACGTAGACTTCCAAAAATAAACAAACATCTAAAAATCACAAATCATCTTCTTCAGGATGGATCTGATCTAGTAGATCTGACAAGTTTAGAGTATATTGGTTTAGACCTGGTCAATATGGTCTGGATGAATGCTTTCAGTTAAATTCACTTTTGTGTTTTGCTTTCATAAATAACATAAAATCCTGTCAAAATATTGTGATTTAATTTCCCCTTAGAATAACTTTGCATTGTGTTAAATCTTCATTTGCCCCTAAGCATTGTCTTACCTGTCCTTTCCCTCTTCTGTTTGAGGTGTGGTAAAATCTTTTATTGACTTCCAACTTCCTCATTAAAACAGAAATTGTCTTACTGCTCGAAATGAACTTTTTGTTCCACATTGTCAGAAGGGAAAAAAAAATAAGTATTTCTTCTCTTGTTGTCTCAAACACACACTTCCACTGAGCCTACAAATACGTTTATCAGGTTACACATTATACCTGGCACCAGGAAGTTGGGCCAGAGGCAGTTTTAGGACATAATTTTACTTATGTCGTCCTCAATGGCCTGACAGTGGCTTAGAGGCCTCAATTCCAGAAACCAAAATCTCAAAACTTCAGTTTTGCTAGCTTTTAGCATTTCAAGTTAAAAAATGGCTTGGCCACACCTCCTACATCCTTCATCACTCTAAAATAAGAGATAACAATATGGTAGATGTTTTATCATGTTGGGGAAATCTCTTCGAAGATATTCACTCACTCTATTGTCTGCCAGCACACAGGTACAAAGTACAGTTGATATTGCTTGTTGACTGCAGAGTTAACAGGACATATACAGAGGTGTGGCAGCACTTTTAATCACTCATATCCTGTAGCTGTTTAATTTGGTATTGTGCGATCAGAGCTGGATATCGTGTAGAGTTTACTGATGACAGATACTATTACAGATACTATAAAGACACTTTTATTCTTACATGACTTTGCACATCTGAGTATACTTTAAGTTTATCTTGCATAGTTTTCAGTCGTTGGTCTGTAACAATGTTTGGGTGGGTACCTGCTGATCAGTGTGTGTAGTGACTGTTTGCCATCATGCTATTCTGGTGTGAAACATTGTCATGTTTCAGACACAGCACAATGATTATGTGGTCCTCACCTAATGGATCATAGCCTGAACAAAACTCCTGAACATGGGGCAGAGAAGTGTAGCTCATAGAACTGGCTTGCCCGCTGTTAATGTAGAGAATGACATCAGCATGGGTCAGTGATTAAATGGCACTACTGGGTGATAGCGTTGTCAGGATGTTGCTATCCCTATTACTTCTATGGCTTTGTTCATTGTTGTGTCTTTGTAGGTTGGGAAGTTATGTCATCATTATGGTTACAATAGGACAAGGTCATACTTTGTTCCTGTCAAGAGCAACTCAGACAGGAACCAGCTTTTAAATTTGATTTTAGTTTTAGTTTAGATTGTTATCAGACCATACAGTGTTAATGATAAATACTTGCAAATCTCACCAAAAACTGCAATAAATTGTGCTTCATATAGTGGTTTGTGCACATTTGACCTATTTCCTCCATAATTCAAGTTTAATGTACTTAGTTGAAGTTTTATTCAATGGATTTTGTTAATTTCTTTTTTGTAAAGTTTTCTCTTCTCTTTACTAACACTGTGTAACATTAATCTTAATTTATATATTTGTCATAACTCTTCAGTAAACCCAAAACCAAAGGGATCTTTGGTAGTTTATCAGGTAAAATAGTGTTAGCCAAGCTATCATCATTATATATTGATGCTGGTATCAGCCTCCTAAAAAGTTCAGCATTGTTTAGACTACTTATTACATATTACTTGTTTATTTTTCACCTTGCATTAATTATTTAATTAAATCTTAACTTGGACATAGTTAAATAGATCCCAGATCAGCATTGGGATGGTTAATTTCATGGTTTATATAAAACAGAAAAAAAATGTCTATAGCAGGGACTCATGGGCCATGTTTCCTGCTATAAAATAATGAGGAACAAAAAATGTAACCGTGTTGATCGTTCATACAGCAATTCAGATAGTAAAGCTTGGAATAGGAATAGGGGACAGGAGGACTGCTCAGATAGCCTCTCCTCACATGGGAAGCACTGATTCATTAAGTGTTGGGTCTTATTTATTGGGCTTTATGTGAGCCTTGTATTAACTGTACAGTAGAATCATGTAAAGGATTTGATGTAAACTGTACAAGTAGGAACAGCTCCATCAGAGACCATTTTGGCACATTGGCGCTATTGCTTACGCTGAATTTTGCATTAATCTTAATACCAAACAGCACCACTAGACATTCAGTATTACTATCGGTGGCAGTCATGTTAGGTCCCAACTCTTCTTTTTGGTTGTCTCTACAATTTAAAACATGGCTCTTGGCTCCTCAGGAGTTATGTTATGAAATATCAGATTGCTATCATGTTCCCTGGTTTCCAGCTTCTGAATGTCAGGATTTTAAGCTGCTCTTTGTCCTCATGAAAATAAACAGAATTTTGGGGGGTTTTGGACTTTCAGTTGGACAAAACAAGACGTTGAAGACATCACGCCTTGGACACTAATTACAGATTAGTCAACAGTGAGAAATAATTGTTAGTTGCAGCTTCTGTATTGCCATTTTTGTGGCGTGACAAGAACCTGTAGAACATTTGCATCAATGGTTATGTGTGTGCATTCAAATATGAAAGTGTGTGTGTATTTTGTGTGAATGTGTGTGTCTTTTTGCGGTTATGCACATGCAGAAACAATTGTCAATTTATGATTTACATCAAGAGCAAATAAGCAGCAAGGAATAAGCAGAGACTTGGGGGAATGTTTTGCGGTTTTGGGGTGAAGTTGTCAGTTGACGTTCCCAGACTGCAGCCCTGGAGAGAGCGACTATCGGAGGTCTTGGAAAGTCATTTTCAGCATCTCACATTTCTTTCAGCTCTTTCTCCCCTCGCCCTCTTTTAACAGGAAAAAAAAGGATAAGAATAACAGTGTTAATTCATTTTATTCTGCGGTCATGGCGTTACTGTTGAGCCGAGGAAAGCCCATGTAGAAGGCAGGCAGGCATCTGGATAGACCATCTGAAAGTGCTAGCCAGAACCCATGAGGTCCTACCGAGTGATGCTGTAATGGCTAACTTCTGTTCATAAATTTCAAGACAGCATGCTGCTCAGTCTGAATATCTTAGACTGCTGTATCTCCGAGAATTGTGGAAGTATTGAGGGGTGAGAGGGTGTGATTATGGGAGACCACCTGGGTGCCAGGCAGAGGCTACAGAGGCGGGTGGGGCTCCGGCTGACCTGCTTTTTACGATGCCGGTTATAGAGGACAGGTTCGGTCTCAGTGTTGACAGTAAAACTTTTACTTTGGCTTTAGGCTCACACTTCTTTCTTAGCTCCTCTGGTTGGAAAAACAACGCTGCGCTCGCGTCTGACCCTCAAAGCTGTTTGATCATTTGTCTAAGCCCTCTTTCCTTCATCCTTTTGTTGGCGTTTGATACTTCTCGTTTCCCACAACCTCGTTCACTGACTCCACTGTTAAGCTGGGATGGAAGTCTGAGCAGGGCCAACAATAATAATCGCCAGCTAAGAATAAATAGCACATCTCCTCTGTCGCTCATAATGGCTCCTGATGGCTCCTTTGAGACTAGTTGCTCTGAATATGAAGTCTGGTAACTTGTAGAAAGACAAGGAACACATGTAAAGTTCAGCTGCAGTTGGTGCTAAAAAGAAAAGTTAACGGCACATACTTAGCATTGGCGGTGGGTAACTCATGATCTGATGAATTGTGATAATAAACCAGTTTTATGTCGCTGCATTTATAAGACGGTCATCTTCGGTGCAATATGATGTCTGTAATGTGGAGACAAAGCACATTTGAAATGATATGGAACATTTTGATGCAACATATTATCCTGCGAGAGTGTTTACAGTTCCTTTAATTTATAAAAACCGCCAGCAACAGAGCAGTTAAAAATTGTTTAACTGTTCCCAGGTGGTGTGAATTACAACTGTATGTAAACCAGATTTATTAAATCAGCACAACCACTGATCACACTTACTGAACAAATGCACTGTTATTACTGTTCTGAATAATTAATTTGCTGTATGTTTACACAAACTGAGGGTAGCTGCAGTAACCGAGCACCCTGAAGTTTAGCCAATCAATGGGTGTCACAACCTACAACCAGAATCTACTAATTAATATGGACAAACAAAGCTGAAAATGTCACTGATTTTAATATTTACAGATATTATTGAGGTGAATGTGATGCTTGATTGTACATGGCTAGTCTGAGCAAGTATTGTTAACGCCATGATGTTGGTCAGTGTTTGGTCCTTTTATTGCTGCAGAATTTGCTGCGCTGTAACGTCACTACTTTGGTTCTAGCGTGTCTTACATTCAGATGAGTGAGTTTGACAGATTAATCCTCATCAAAAAACACTGTTTGACTCATTGGAAAACAGGATTATCACTGGCACAAAACTAATTTCTACACTTTTAATTTAAAACCGTCTTCAATCCAGAAGCTTCTGTTTCTCTGACCAGTGACATCTTCACTGGAGCTGTTGGGGCTTAAGGGCCTTGCACAGGGGCACCGTGGGGGTCATAATGAGGGAGGGCAGGCACTGCCCTTTCACTTGACCACCCATCCTGCTGGTTGGGGACTGCCTTCTTCCAGTCACAGGCCTGCTGCTCCACATTCATACTGGCCATACATTCAATTAAACTATAGTACTTGTCCGGGTCCACATGGTCAAGAGCAGGTCTTGTACTATACAATGCTCCATTGCAGCTCAATATGGCTGAAATGTCTCAACATACAGTAGCCAAGATATTTATTTACTGCAGCTGTATCTGCAGTACGTGTATGTACAGTAATGACTGTTGTAAAGCAGTGTACTTCCTGTATGCAGCAGAAGCTTCCTCAGAGTTTCTGACTCCTGAATCATATTGATACCAGGAAGCTGTGCTCGCTCATTTATTTCACCGACACGCCTGAGTGGTCCTAAAGTCAAGGGAAGAGAGATTCAGGCTGCTCCTCACACAGCACACCAAATATTTCTACTTAATGCTGAATGTATGTATGTGTGTGTTTATGTGTGTGGGTGAGCTTGATGTGTGTTGCGGTCTGTGATTACAGCTTCATTAAACCATATCAGGCCTAATTGCAGACCGGTGGTGTGCTTGGCAGCTTCTGCCTGCGGTCTAAAAAAGTACGTTAAAGTGATTCATTTGTAGCTTATACACAGCGGAAAAGCCAGCCAACGTCACCCGTTGAGGCCGCGAACTCCTGTTAATTTAGATCAACTCATGCATAATCCTGGAAGGCACACAGGCTGAGCTCTTTAAAAGTTTGGACTAGGGTCCAAATGTTTTCCATTGGTCTTTTCCTCCTTAATCTTATGCAGGTGATCCTGACCCTAATTCTGGGTCCAAGGTCACAGAGATGACCAGTGATAGTGCTCGTAAAGGACCCCAGTAATTCCACTTGTCCACCGTTCCGCAGCAGGGGTGCCCAAACTCCATAGTGCTGGGGTTGTCCGTGTCACATACTGTACTCTTCTCTCCTCCCAGGCTGAAGATGTTTAAGCTGTGTTCTGATCTCAGAGTCATATGACTTTATTACACACTGCTCTGTTGGGGACACCTCCAGGTGTGTACAAATATCTTTAAAATGGGTTTTAGTTGTTGGTGGGACAAAACAAGAATAAGTTGTCTTGGGATCTGGAAAAGTATAGTTGTGAGTTTTCACTATTATTTGATTAATTCAGAAAATGATCATCACATCAGTCAATGATGAAAATAATTGTAATTGCTGACCTACACGCAGCTATTTATGTGGTCTCTAGACGCAGAAAAAGAACTTCAACACGTCAGACTTTCGTTCATACGGCACTTTTCTGGTCATATAGGTTTCTCAAAGCACTTTACACCACAGGTCCACATTCACTGTCCTTACAGGCGCTTGTTTATCAGGTACTCATGGTTCTACTCAGTTTCTGCCTCCTAAAGGAAGTTTTTTCTTGCCACTGTCGTAAGTGCTTCTCATTGCAGGTCAGCCTTCGATTCTCTTGCTGTAAATATTATATGAATAAGCCTGTCTATATGGAGAAAGTGCCCTGAGATAGCACTGTTGTGATTGATTGCTGTGTAAATGAAATGGACTTATCCTTCCTCTGGGGCCATTTGGAATAAGTATCTTACCAGTGGCTGCAGACTGGAGGTTGGGGATTGAACCGCTGACCTTCTGATTGGTGGGCGACCGCTCTCCCTCCTGAGCTGATTGTGTCTAAGTTAATAGAAACATTTATTAGAATCAGATTTAGCAGGCAAATCAGCGCCATTCCTCCATCTTGATATCATTATGTAATTTAGAACATTTCTCCTGGACAGATTGTTTTTAATTGGTTGGTCAGTGTTTTATCTTTAGCTATTTCTGTCCATTTCTGGCTTTTTCATTTCCTGTTATTGTCATTAGGTACATTTCAGTATTTTAAGATTAAGTCTGATTTAGAGAATAAATAGCTTAGCAACTTTGTTCCATCACACCTGCAAAGGTTGGTTTGTCAATATATCTCCCCATGCTTTAGAGTACAACACTGAGCCTATCCTGATAAAAGAAAAAGAAAATCAGTGTTGCAGACATGGGTCACTCAATGGTGTTTTAATGGCACTAACCAGGAAGGACAGATCCTCCTCTAGACACAGCTGTGTTTATAGTTTTTTTTGTGATGAAGGCAATTGCATTGCAGTGATATGATGCTGTGGTACATACACTATTAAACAACCCAGAAACCACACACACACAGAGCAGTGCCACCTTCTGATGTCGATCGCATTATATATCCTCTTAATGGAACCACAGGATGATGTGATAATGATGATTATGGGAATGTTGATTGGAGCTAATGATAGCACTCCGAGAGCAGTTCTGATGACGTACATTATTAACATATTTTAGACACATAGGCGAGTTGGTCTAATGTCAACACATCAACTCCTTTCACCCAAAATCTATATTCTGTCGGGTTTCCTCTTTCTTCCTTAACCCTTTGTCTTCTCTACTTTTATAATATATTTGTTGCTTACAGAGGATTTTTTAAATAATGTGATTTTAAATTTTGTAGTATTTTACAGAAAATACAGAAAATTGTAAACTATTTAAAACAAATTTAAAAAAGCTATACATTGACACAGCTGCACTCAATTCAGTCCTTAAAATGTCTGACGCTGTTTTAAAATCATTTACTTGAGACTAGTGACTGTGATTATATAGCATGTGCCTGTATATTATTGGCAGAAGTTACATTTACATGACAGTGTGGTTTTATGTCCCACACATACCCACAAATATGCATATGTATGCACTTAATCAGTTTTTATCACATTAAATTAACGGAATTATACTGTGTTTCAAGGAGTAGACCATTTATATTGTTTAAACATGCAAATTGAAGTCTATTTAAAGGCAGAAAATGAACAATGCTGGGTTTACACCACTCTGTTTAGTGATAGTAAATGTTTCACACCTGTACCTGTCTGCAGTATGAGAGTTTTTTTTAAAATCTTGCTCCCCCTGTGGACAATCGTGGCCACTACAAACAGTCCTTGAGATTAAGAGGAGGGATTCAGTTAATACAAATATGAAACAATCATTGTCTTGTACTTCAATTAACGTTCACCCTCCTGTTACTGGACCAGCCCTTTGGCTTATATTCAGTGGAGCTACAGAGGAGAGAGATCATATTGTGTCAAAGGCCAAAATGAGTCTTTGGGGAGTTTGTGGTATGGCATTGACCTGGCAGGTGAACATGTAGTTGTGTGTGTGTGTGTGTGTGTGAATGTGCTTGTACCCACCGCTCCTAGCGTAACTCCTGGGAAGCAGTGAGGCCAGGGTTTATGGGCTAATACGGCCTCAAAGGAGCCTCTTGTTTTGAAACAGAGCTGCAGCTCTTCAGGCTTGTTTTCCATATTGGTCTGGCATGGAACGCTTTGACCCTGGCACAGGGGCAGGAAAACATGACACCGGCTGGAGCTTTGAACGTCGTGGGGACGGGCGAGGGGCTGCCAGTGTCCCCCTCCACCTCCCTCCCACCCCCCCTCTTGGTTAGGCAGAAACAGGTTGGGCATCAGTGCCAACTGACCGTCAGAGTGCTCAACCTGCAGATGCTGATCTTAATAGTAGTGCTAAACCATAAATTTATTTTTATAAAACTAGAAACATTTACTGTAAACATGTCTTTAGAGGATAGTACTAACTGTTTTTTAAGCCCATGCCGCTTTGTTTCAGAATAAATCAGATGGAAGTGAGAACTGTGGAAATACAAATTAATGCAGAGGGGCAAAAATAATTTTGTGTTCAAACAAGTCGGCCTAGATAACAGCCATGTAATAGAGCAATATCACACAGTTTTGGAATTCATTTAAAACTCTGGATAACAGAAGAAAGCGACTGCATTAACCTTTAAGAAAAATAAATACATCACCATCACCTTGACCATCATAACTCCTCAGTCTTGAGAATGTTGGAGTAAATCATACTCTGGGTACTGGGCATCTCACAGTGGCACTTCATCAGTGGCTGATATTGGCCTTTTTCGTACAGACAGGTTATGGTAGGAAAAACACAGGTGTGAATAAAAAAATGTATGATTTACCTTTAGCGTTTGGGTGGCCAAAGCTTAAACAGAAATCTGAGCATCTAGAGATGTAAAATAAATATAAGCAATATATCAGGGATTATTTTCTTCTGCCCCCTAGTGGTCATGAATCAGTCAATATTTCTTTAATGCAACTCACTGGGAATAAAACTGAGAGATAAAGCCTCTGCTGCTTTTTCCAGCCTGTAGTTCTCCATTTTGTAGCGTAAATCTTCTACAGGTAATTCCATTATTTCTCTCCAGCACTTGGTGGCCTGTACCTATGAGTCTCTAGTGTGCATCAGGCTACTTTGGCCTTAAGCAGCCATCTCTACAAAACCCAATTAGGGGTTCCCGGTCATCCAACCTCTACCCTCCACATGCCCCAGGACCCTTTCTCCTCTGTCTCTCTGCCTCCTCACTGTTGCCCCAGACCTGGAAAAGTACAAGGCTGGCATGCTGGCAGTGTGGCGTCACGTGTGTGTGTTTAAAAGTGTGTGCACATATGTGAGGGGGATTGAGCGATGAATGCCATGACTAGTTCGGAATGTTCCAGAGTGTTCCAGAATGTGCGGTCGGAAAGTCTGAGGCAAGGAAAAAAGACGCGAGGCGTAACATGGGTGAGGGGAACAAGACCTTATTGACAGGGCTCGCTCTCTCACACACTCGCACACACACATGCAGACACACACATTGGCCCTACGTCTGGCCAAAGCTCCTGATTCATGTGGATGTTACACCTAATGATCCCAGGCCACAGTATTCAGCTACAGTGTGCAGGTTTCAGGAGGGCTGTGTTCCAGCACCGTGAGAGTCATTTTGTTTGACTGCTAATGTCACTAGATTCAACAATATACAAGTTACTTTCCAAATCCTGCGCCAGCCAGTTTTCCTCAGAAGAACTGATTTAAAGAAGATTTAGACACTGTGCAAAGTTTAAGGCCCTGGCCCTGAGATGCTTTCAAAATAAGCCCCGCATCAGTTATTAGATCTTACAAAGTTCAGTATAAACAGGAAGAACTAAATAAAATAATATTTGGTTTAAAGGTACTTGGCAGGCAGTTATACTGACATCTCTGAAGTTGCCACAGTTTCCTCTGTGGTTTAGTGCTCTTCTTCATCAAGTAAGCTCCCACAACACGGGGAACATTTTCAACCTCTGGGGATGGGAGGCCCAAGGAGTTAGTAGGCCTACTGACTTTGAGTAAAGGGAAAACAATGGCAAGATATTAGTGTATTTTGATAAATAGATAGATCATTTGGGTGGAAAACATGGTATATCTAAATAGTTATTATACTGATGATTAATAGCAACCTAGTGATCACATCATGATGGAAAATATATTTTTAGCCTACCCAGTGATTACATTATCTGACGTTTACATCACATTAACTCATTAGTGAGCAACTAATGTGTTTTGTTTGCATGTAAGGTTTCATTTAGTGGATATTTTATTTTGTGGTTTATTGTTTATTTTTTGAATAACTTTTGTTGATTTGTCTAGACTTTTGGGTCTTCCACTGTTTAATTTATTTACATAATTTTACTATCTCAGAGCGACTACATTTGGCTGATCCTACCTGTGTGTGTGTGCATGTAATATTATCTGTGGTTGCTAAACAACAAAACAATTCTTCCCTTTGTTCCGTCTTGGCCTGTAGGAAAATAATGAAAAACAACAAAGTTTGTCTCAGAGAGTCATAGAAACACTGAGTTATTAGGATATCTGAATTCCACTCAAGTGTTTTACATCTTGTGTTTTTGGTTATTCTGATGATTCAGTCAATACTGAAGTCGAATCAATAAGTCTAGGCTGCACATTTGTGTGTTATAATGCTGTGTACATTGTATTTAAGTGTTTTTTCTGCTATCTTTTCAGGATGGTTCCTACCTCACTGAGTTCCTACTCGCCAAAGGCTACGAGGTGAGGGAGAAACCCAGACTTAAACAGTACCAAGAATCTCTTATTTGGAAGCATAGACACACACACACACACACACACACACACACACACACACACACACACAAATCCAGACACTCATAAATGCCAAGATACACAGAAACGCACACAGAGCGACATTCCCTTGATAAGCAGCATCCAGTCACAGCAGTGTGTGGGAGCTCCCAGAGAATCGTGACGTAATTGACAGTCGGCTTCATATGTGGACTGACTCACATCTAACCCTGATAAGACCCTTTGTGTTGCTCTCGAGCCTGTTAACCCCTCACCTTTTACCCCTAGGTCGGACCATTAACAGGGAAATTGCTGTTACCATATGGCTGTTTGAATGAGGTCACTAGCTTTCACCTGCCTCACTGTGTGTTTTCATGGCGCAAAAAGTCAACAGCCTGTTGATGGATAGGGGAGGTTAACAAGCTGTTTCTGACTGACCGAGGCTGCATGTGGTGGTTTCACACCCCTTAAAAAGTCTATACATTCAACACACTTGCATAAACATACGTGTTGCACCAGAGCTCATTGTGTTTTCCTGACAGTAGCTGCATGACCTCACTTCCCTTTAGATGTGTGTAGCAGAAACACACACCTTCATCGCAGCCTGGTTCAGATTTGCAGACAGCAGAGAGGAAGTGGACTGGATCCAGGTTGGGGGATATACTGATGTGGAGGGGGTGAGGGGAGGCATTAAAGAGGAGCGCACATGCAGGCAGGAAGTGCACAGTGAATAAAGGAAGTGAGGTCAGGCCACAGTGTCCTCCCACTAATGGACTCCCCTTGGATCAGGTCCTGTTATCTTCCCTGAGCAGAGCTTCCTCACACATCCTCCCCCTTAGGACACGGTGCCACAGATCACAGATCACAGGCATTAAAAACCTGATGAACTGGAGCCATGAAACCTATTATTGTTGATTCAACTTTTGCAATACAAATATGGTAGCGTCAAAAGATCTTGAACATAAAACATTTTCAATGAAGTAGAGACAGACCAACGTTATTTGACATTTTTAAATGTTGTTATGCCTAAAAACTCTTTTTAAGCCCATATCTGTAAATCAGTGACAACAAAAATACATCTATAAAGACTTGTTTAAACCAATGAAACAAATTTTTATCTAACCCTCAAATGGAAAATGAGCCACCATGAAGGACAGTGTTTATGTGAAGCCAGTGCTGTAATGGCAAGACAAAAATATGACTCTGTTTTGTGTATTAAATTTTATACATGTAGTTTGAATATCTTTCTAGTCTAAGCAGGCATTATTAGGCGCAGGAAAGGTGGTGCTTATCATTATTAATGTGTGTTGGGAGGTTTGAGTTTGACTCTTTGCTGAAAACTTCATATTGTAAAGCAGTTCACGGGCAAAAAATGATGGGAATAGTCCAAATGCGATGCCTGATAAAGACCAGCTGCTAGACTTAGTTAAAAATGATCGTCCTAAAAAAACTACCATACCACAGCCATAATATTCTTCATTCTGGACAGCTTTGCACAATAAACAGCTACAGGATGTTGAGTTCATACAGTCTGCTACTATGGCGCCAAACAGTATTTTTCATGGTTTTTCAATTAACTAAAGGTTTTCTTTCTCATATCTTGCTGATTTATATATATTTTTAATATGATGCCTTAATTTGGAAGGAGCAAACTGTTGGGTATTTACTGGTCGAAAACTGAACAAGATGATTAAAACCTCCTTGTGTTCATCTTTATCTTTTCTCTCAGGTTCTTGATATTATGCGTCGGTTCCAGCTCCAGCTAACACTGGTCATTGAGCATCTTTACCGAACCCCCAGACTACCTGAGGGCAATGATGTCCCATTTACAATACTTTTAGATGGTGGAAGTTACTGTCATGTTACAAATAAAGCTGCTTTAATTTCATCTATGTCTTTATTCCACAGTGAAGTCTTTATCAGGTTTTGTTTTTCAAGTTTGAGGCTGAACTTGAGCAGGGATGTTGATTGTTTGGTCAGCATCTTAAGCCTTTTACTAGTTCAGTGTTATCAAACACAGGTGGCATAATTAAAGAGTCTTATTAATGCAATATAAAACAAGTTTCTGTGTAAAGGTGCTTGTGAATCCCTAGGACACCAGGTCATCTTTAATGATGATTACTAACCTCTTCCACCAAGTTGAAATTTCCATGTGGAACACATTGACTGCTGAAACTCTCGGTCTTCGAAACAGTTCAGTCATGTTTTCTTGTCTTAGTTCAGTTAAACGAAAACATTTAATTCTTCAAATACAACAGCTGCCAATATTTGCACCTGATAATCAGTAATCAACCGGACCTCTTTTCTTTGGCATTCCTCCCATCCTGCAACTGTTTATCCTGCTAACCTACCTAATATTCAATATAAACTGGCCTGTATTCATATATAGAGCTTGGTACATTAAAACCTTAATGAGAGGAAAGGTATGCTCTACTGTAGAGTGGAGATAATTCCTCTACGTTTCCATGACATCATATTACCCCTAACAGCATGCCAACTGGTAGAAAAACATCTTCAAGGACTGCAGTTATATAGTAGAACATAGTCGACTTATCACCTCAATCGGTTGACCTCACTTTATTAGGCGTCAAAATATATCTGATTCTGTTTAAACACACAAGCAAAAATAGAACAGTTTTAGAGAAGAGTTTTATTACTTGACTCTGATATGAGACATCAAAACAAACTCCTCAATAAAAGTCACAGTTGTGAAGAGACCAGTTAAGCGGAAATACGGTTTTGTTTCAGATTTGAAATGAATGTCCATGTTTGTAAGTGTATTTTAAGTGAGTCCTTTTTTTGCATAATAATTCAGCCGGCATGTGTTGTCCCGCTTTTCTGTCTGGGCATGAAGCTGCATTGGCGACCTGACTGACAGCACGTGTCTGGTGAAGATCATCAACATGGTGAAGCCTGAGATCTACAACCTCGGTGCTCAGAGTCATGTCAGGTAGGATCACACTCCCACGCTGAATCTTTGGTGGGTCTGTGCAACACACTGTGTTCCTGTGAATTAAGAACTCCTCTGTTAAAACTTTCCAGAGCAAACAGGAGTTATTTCTCTATTTCCCTGGAAGTCAGCTGGGTTTGTTTGAGGTAAGATAGGAATAGAGGCCGATAACAGTCTTGAAATAAAGTTGATGCTATTTCCAAAGTAAAGCTGGTTTCAGTTTGTAACCTGAAGCACTTGCCTCAACTATTCTGTAGACTTCTAGTGAAGAAATATGACTTCTTTTCAGGTTTGCTGACCCACATGATAAACAGATTTCTGAAATCTGATCCTAATCCTGAATGTAAAATGAGATTCTGGCGGGGTTGCTAATCTTCTCAGGTGATGATCTAATGTGATTGATTTGTAATTCCATAACAATAACCATATTTCATTTTTCATGTGATTTATTCAGGTTCTCTACAATTGATTTTATTGTTGACAGCAGCTTTTAAAGCAGGGAAATTATGTCTATCAACATAATCCTTTCCATGGATATTTCATAGTGACCTTAACTTTTGCTTTTCTGTTTTGCTCTGATTGTGTCTCTATCAGCTCCTGAGAAAGATATCTGTGTTTCTTCAGCTGCTAGATGTTCTTCTTCCCTCACCAGCCCCCCTTTAAAGTTGCCTGTTTGGAAGGTTGAGCTTATCAGATTGTTGCGCTGAAAACAGAGTTGGTGATAATTTTCTGTGGGGAATACCCCACTTGTGATCACATTGATACTGCGTGTAGTCATTGGTTCACTCTGGAGGTATTGAGAAGGATTACCCCGCCTTACAAGCAAATTCCAAGTCTTTGTAAGTTGATTTTCAAGACCCTATACTTAAAATTCTGGCAATTTTCCCTAGGAAGAAAAAAAGTTGAAAAAAAAAAAATGGACTACGCTTTTGGAAAATCGTCAGCTGTAATTTGAGGTTTTAATGATATAGCAATGAACACACATCTAAAAAAGCATAATAACACCATTAGGTAGCAACTTATTTTTCTTGCCTTATTTGGTTTTTAAACTCTTTTCTAATGTCAGATATCCAGTAAAATGGCAATAAAGACTCCTCATCCTTACCACTAAGATTCCATTATGATCCTGCTATTTTTTCCAAGTCAGATTAAACTCAGTGGATGCCAGTTCAACAAATATTGTCAATTGTGTTTGAGTGCCAAGTCTGCATAGTGGTGTGAGTGCTGCTGCAAATAGTTAACAGCAGATGATGTTAAAAAGGGACTTTTCAGTTTAAGTGAGCAGCTCATGTGCGGAGGATGCAGGCTTCATTGGGACAGGAGTAATGTTTTCTTGGATGGGTCAGTCTGTGCCACAATGTCCCTTTGTCTTGGAGCTCTGTGGTGATCCCAGGAATCACCAGCCACCCTCCTCTCCTCCTTCCTCCAAACTGGGATCTGACACAGTCTCAGCCTTTACTGATCCTCCTTAGCCATGGTGGTTTGGGTGGATATGGAGCCAAGAGCAGATCAGATCATAGATAATAAAACCATTTGTAATGTGAACATGAGACACTGCTTTTCAATAGTAGAGGTTCTCAACAAAAACCCTTCCATTTTGGATAGATTGGTATAATTTTACCATTCAGTTCAGCTCTAACATTTTTTTGATTTTAGAAGCCCTGAGGAAACAATAGCTTGCATATCACTGCTTCGTTCTAGTTTATGTAGTAATTAGTAGTTCTTAGATTACTAAACCAATAGGAAATTGGTCAGTCACGTTGAGTTTATAGTCAAAACTTTGGTTCTGAAGTTTGTTTGCTCTGGTTCCGTCAAAGCTGAGGATAATGTAAATGCCATTTATTTTTATGGGTACTTGATGATAAACTCTTGTAATGGACAAGTACAGATTTTGACTGATACAGGTCACATGAAGTTAAAGGAATCATCAAAGTTATTGCAGTTCATCCTGAGAGGAGCATGAATATCTAGAACCAAATTTCATGGCAGTCCATCCGCGTTGTTACCAAAATACACACATATCAATCATGGTGGTGCCAGAGGAAAAGTCAGGGATCAGTAAAGTCAAGTTCACTCTATGAGGACCATGAATGTCTCCTACAAATCAAATCTCAATGTTCAGTCATTGTGGAGATATTGTGGTGGACTGTCAGACCAACATCACCATCCTAATAATCCGGAGAGGGAAGAAGGCAGCCAGTGAGAGATAGAGGTGGAAGATAGTGAAGGGAAGAATGATGACTCCTCTCTCCCTTTGGTTGCAGAGGCCGTGACTCTGTTCCCACCTCCACATGGAAGAGATCATCCTGAGCCACACACACTCAGGTGACAGAAAATCCTTTACTGTTCAAGGCTCTCCTGTGTTTGTTGTTTCCACCAGTAAACCTGGCCCTGGTAGCTCCCACCACATGCTGCCCGCTCAGAACAGCTGAGCCTGGCCTGGATTGCTGGCGGCGATTGATGTGGAGCGAATTTCAGTCTGTCCCACCACAGAGGAAAAGATCACTCCGCCATTTCTCAGATTCTCTCTCTTCCTTCCACCATCGCTCTCCCCTGCACCTTTTGACTCTTTAGAATCCTTCTGACTCTAGCATGTTTATCAGATTCACCCTGGGAGCTTGAGGAGTTGTAGTATTAACGAGATGGGGTGTCTGTGTGTGTGGGTGCACAGGTTTCCGCTGAAGAGAGTCATCAGCAAGAACAGAGTGGTTATTTTCTAATGCTACAGGCGGACGTGGACAGGAATAGTGGTTCGTGAACCTGGAGGGGCAGAAGAGGCGGCAGCTACAGTATCAAAAAGACAGCATGCAAACAAAACGAAGGGACTTTATGTATTTTTTGTGTGACCGTTACATCAGAAGAGCTGATGGGTTTGATCTTTGTGCTCAGGCGTCTTTCCCTAAAGCAATATTCCAAATATGTTATCATAACCCACAGGAAAGATGGCCAAAGACTTTATAAAGGAGGTAGTAAAAAACAGTATTTTCTTTATTAGTCTGTGGTGGATTGTTTATTATAGTGCTCCCCACTAACTCAGCAAGTATGACCAAGGGAGGGTGGTGGTTTGAAGCCAGTTTGCAGCATCTGAAAAGCAATTTTTTATAAAGTTGTTGTTAATACATACAACTAACCATTTGGTTTATGGAGTTTATTAGCAGTACATGGTGAAGATGGTAGATAACGTTATTAAACGTTATTAAAAGTTAAAAAAGCCTGTTTTAGTGCAGTAACAGCAAATTTGGTCACTGCAAGACCAAACTGTAATTCTGGTTAAAGTGACGTTACATTAAAAAAATTATAATCTTCCTTAATTATCCAGTGATGCTTGTAAAGATTAATGTCTGACATTGCTAATTTAGTTGGTGTGTTTAAGAGATTTCTGATTCTTGAGTGGGTAGCTGTTGCTCAGGAGGTAGAGAGGGTCGTCCACCAGTAGTGGTTTGATCTCCTGCACCTCCAGTCCACGTGTCAGAAGTATCCTTGGGCAAGATGCTGAACCCCTCAATTAGCTTTAGTGTTTAGTTTGTTGCCTCCGAGAGACTAGACCGGTCAAAATCCTAATTTTGTGTGGAGGTCTACAAATTGCAAAACCTGATGTGTTTCTTGCTTTACATAGGTTTTGCAGTAAGTGCTAAAAATACTAAATACAAAGGGCACCTGGATGATTTTAATGTCTTTTTCCTTATTAAACAATAAGCTGACCAAATAGAAGAAAAAACGCACAAAAAATGTAGTTGCAGTTATTTATGAATTATGTATCTGTTGACAATAATAAGAACTGAATGTTTTGGAAACTGCACTCGTGAAATATGTATGAACAGTGAACCCAAATGGGGAAGTGCTCACAGCACTGCTCATAGTAATCTGCTCTGCATCTGAGGGCTGAGCATGAACTCGATCCCATTGTGTTCTCCAACTGAAGTGCTTCATAGGAAAAGCATGAACAAAACCGCTCAATGTCGCTCTGTCTGCGCGAGCTCTCCCACCTGCAGCTGTCACATCAGACACACAGGGCGACAGGCTGAATTATTAACACACCTCGCTTGTGGCATGACAGGGAAAATGACATGATGAGTAGTGGGGGGGGGGAGACAGAGAGGGTGGAAAGAGTTTTGGGAGCAGAGGACGTGCTCATAATGAAGCAGCAGTGGGTTTTCACTTCATTGTTTTTAATGGCTTTTGAAGACAAAAGTGCAGATTGCACTCAGGAGACAGACTTCCTTCATCTATATCCTTCATTATCCATATCCGAATTCCTCCCCAACAAGACTTATCATCATGCCATTATCGTCTTACAGCTCGCTCTCTCTCCACCGCCCTTTGGTCTCTCCCCCATCCGGGTTTGTAGAAGCTCCCACGCCAGAGACGCACACAGGATTTAACACGCCTGTTTCCCCACAAAGCTCCACACTGTTTGTTGGATGTGTTGATGCGTTTATAGGCCTAAAGCAGCTATTGTGCAGCCCGCCAGCAGTTTACTCTCATACACAGGCAGTAATACCACTGCTTACTACAGTTTGTGGGCATGTTATGCAATCCTTGTAACTCGTTAGTTATGTGATTCAGTTGTTTTGACTCCCTGTGTGTCATCCAGCAGTGTGTGATGTGTGGGTAGAGGATACTGCAGTTTGTTTGGACCCACAATTTCCTGCCTTATTAGTTCAACTAACTGTTGAGGATGCATTTTTTTTAAATGCATGACTCTTGCCAATTCTCCTCCAAAAAAAAGCATAATGTTGCTTTCCAGTGAAAACCACGTGCTTCCAAATTTGGGGAGTTTTATTTTCAGATAAAGTGAAGCATTAAATGCTCTTTTTAGATTTGAGATTATTCATCTGAGGCTAATAAAACTCTAAAAATCTATTGGATTTATGTCAAAATGTGTTACCATGAGGCTTAAAATTCTGAAAAAGGGGGTGTTTTTGAGAAAGATGTTTTTCACAGGACAGTACAGCCCAGGACTTTCCTGCCTCCCAGGCCAATAAAACTATTCAAAAACTCAATGGATCATGTAAAATATGCATTTCACAAGGCTTAAAACAAGACTGCTCTTCCTGGGTCATAAAAAGTTGACATTGCTATAGATAACGCCAAACACTCCTGCTTCTTAGGCTAATAAAAGCTTTTGTCATGAAGCTTAAAGCATAACTGTTTTTGATAGTTCTTGAAAAGTTTCCATTTAAAAGAAACATGGCCTCCTCTGCTTTTTAGGCTTAAAAAACAAAACCCTTAAAAAAAAAAACAAACAATTAGATTAGCACAAGTATGCGGCGGCTTTATGTTTTACCAGATATTGACTATAATTTTGTGAATCATTTTTTTTAGCTTCATTTTTGACTGTTAGCACAGTTTGACATCTGAAAAATCAGAAAACTTGAAGGCTATGAGATGTGGAAAAAACCCATGAGGCTATCTCAGACGTGGTTTTCAGGAACAATGGCAATAATTTTAAAAATTTCAAAATTCTCCTGCTTTTTAGGCTAAAAACGTGTAAACAGAAAAAAAGTGTTGGAGAAACCCGGTTTTCACAAGACAGTGATGATGGTTTTGTAAGCCCCTCTGTGAGTGATGAGCGGTCTCGTCCCCGTAACAGCCCATCGGCCCGGGTTTACTCACTCTCTGATTGGTGTTTATATTACCGCCGTCCAATCAGCCGTCAGTGGCACGCTCGCAGCGGAGTGTGTATCTCACTGGGATAGAGACTTGCCTGGAACCAAATGAGCGCATTCCCCAGCTGAAGTGTGTGTTTTCGGTCTCTCAGGACTCATTGGCTGCGTGTGTGTGGTTTGTGTGTATTTAAGGTGCCATGTTTTCCATTGTTTTAAAATTGCCTTTCAGGATCAGAATCCTGGTGGTTTTGGCCAAAAAGAGACGCAGTATAATCTCTGTGCCCACATTTGCTCATGCGTCCCATCTATTGAATGAGCAGAAACAGCACTGTGTTGCGTTGGTGGCCTGGTAGTCAGTTAGAATAGCTCCAAGACCAGGCCAATCCCTGTTTTGAAAGGTTAGGCCTTCATACAAGACAGCCTGCCTTGTATGCATGGGTTGAAAATGAACTTTAGCTTAAGAATAGACTTTTATGTGCCAAGAGAAACAAGTCTGCACTTTCCTCGTTCAGAGTCAGGGAATGTTTTGTGGTTGTGCTTTGTGGGTCAGATTTGTTGCTCCACTCATGAGTCAGTTCTTTTTCTGTTTTCCAGCAAGGTTGTAACACATGGAAACATGCAGTTTGGGAAAGGAGAAGGGGCAGGAGGGAGGGTAGGAGAGGAGATGGGGAGGGGGGATGGGGTGGGGGGACTTTTTGAGGTTTGTTAAGTAAATACACTGAGTCAATAAATAGTATCACAAAGCTAAATATGATTGCATCTAAGTCTGTATCTTAAATCAAACCCCAAATATTCCACATCAACTGTCTTGTTCGTGTGACAGTCAGAAGCCAAGATAAACTGAGCAGCTGTAGTTTCACCTGTGACTTATAGATGGCAGCAGTGAGCCACTGTGGATGACTCCCTCAGATTACAGCAGTCTGTCTCAGTCAAGCCTGGGGAATAAAATATACACAGATGGGGAAAGGGAGTTCTGTAGCATCCAACTTTTCTTTTTTTTCTTTTCTGTAGATTAAGTAATTTGTTAATTAACAGAACATTAACTGACAACAGGTCATTGGTTAAGCAAAAATACTAAATATTAAGTGGTTTCTGCTTCTCAAGTGTGTGATTTGCTTCTTTTCTCTGTTTTATATCTTGTAAATTTAAGGGATATGTCTTTATCAAAATAATGAGCAGTAGTAAGCAATAGTTTTGGGGTTTTTTAATGTAATTTTAAGTAAATTATTAAAACAACATAAACATTAAAACATGATAAATGCAAGTAAATGCAACTTTGATAATAGTGTTATTCATCATTTAAGTCACCTACCCAGCAAAAATATCAAACGTGCTGGTTCCAGCATCTCAAATGTGAGGATTTGTTGCTTTCTGCTGTTTTAAATCTCTGTAAATTGAATATATTTGGATTCTGGACTGACATTTTTTAACTGTGTCCTGACATATTTGAGATTAAATTTAAGATTAAGCAGTACTGAAAATAATTGTTACTGCTTCACATTGAAACAATTTGTTGATCAATTGACAGAAAAGCATTACGCAACAATTTTGATAATTATTATTATCTTTTTTTTTTTTCAAGCAGAAAACGCTTAATATCTTGGGCCCTTTTTGCACCAATGCTTAGAAAAAATTGATTGATCAATTACTTGAGAAAATACTCAGCAGATTAACTGATAATAAAAAAAATTGCTGCAGCCTTAGAACAGCACAGAAAGCTGCAAATCAAACACAAACTAGGCTCTAGTTATGTTCTCCATCTGCACTAGATTCAGAGTCTCTGTGGTTTTGACTTTGTTTTGATGATAGAAGCTTTTGTTTCATCAGCCAGCTCAAGACGAGGCCCCCTGCAGGTCAGTCTGTCACACTGCAGGTCTGCTGTGGGTAAAGATGCGTGAGGGCCGTGTGGTTCAGGCTTCCTGCCGTTCAAATGGTGTCTGCTCTGCAGCTTTTTCAATTAAATTAGTTAAAAAAGAAATTGGAAAGTTCGACAGGAAAGAGATCAAAGCTGCTCACTCTCTGGAAGCAGTTTCAAGGAATTGTTGGATTTCAGCTGTATCACTGTTTTCCTCATCTGCTGCATCATTCCCCAATCTCTTCATCCCCCCTGCCCCACCAACTTTCTTCCTCCCTCTCACTGCATGTCATTTATTCCATTTTTACCTCAGCGATGAGTGATTGACAGTAGCCCGTAGCGTGTTTGTCGGTACGAGACTTATCACAATAAACACACTAAGCTGGGATCGTGTGCTTAATTAGTTTGGTGTAGTTAGTAAGAGAGGAGAGCTGAGTTGAGAAGATGGTAACCAGGGATTACACTAAATATTTATCAAACTCATCAATCTTCCTGTTGCTATGTCCTCCAGGGAGACATTTGGCAATAATAATCAGCCTCATAGCTTCATACTGGATGCTCTGTAATGATTTATCTGGAGCGCTGCTGGTTTTGTGATCAGTGAAGAAGGCATGTCGTGGCTTAAGAGATTCTTCATCGGCTAATTCCAAGTAATCTGTCTTTGTGTGAATGTATTGCTGCATGAAAAGTTTTTTTCCCCTTGATAATAAGACCAAACCTACAATTAAAGTCTAAGTTTTAGAGGTCTTTATCTCATTATTATATCTAAAAAGAAATGTATCTGTATCTAAATTAATACTCATGTAGACGCTTGCCAAAAGCAACATTTGATCCCACCACAAATAGCAGCTAATTTTCCTGAATTGGTAACTTTTAGACTGACAGAACAGGCCAATTTGTTGAAAAGATGTAGCCAACAACAAAATCTGTAACAACATGACTTCAAGTTTGATTAGATAAACTTATCTTTTATAATGAATTCTTTGTAATGGTCTGATTATCACACATATATAATGAGAAGAGGAATCATAAATTCAAGTAATCGTTCACGTACAGCATTAGATTACTCATTAGATTGAGTTGTTTCAGGGCTGTAACCATTTAGTGGCTAAGTCGAATGACATGAAAATAATTTGCATCTATTTCAATAATTTATTCATTGTTTCAGTGATTTTTCAAGCAAAAATAGTGAAAAAAATATCAAACATTCTTAAGTCTTAAGCCTCTTAAATGAGTCAGTTTGTTGCTTTGTAGTGCTGATTGTTAACTTTTTAACATACAGTTCTGTACTGTCCAGAGTGTACCCTGCTCCTCGCCCAATGGCAGATTAAAACCTCTTTTTGGGTCGGGACAGTGACCTCTTAAGCTACTGTTCTGCATCCGTGAATATGCTGTGCTAATTTGTCATCAGAGGGTGAACGCAGGGCTCTTTACAGACGTCCATGTACACTTACGTACCTTGTTGTGTCTGTGTGGCCACAATGCTCCGAGGGCACCAACTGCACATGCGTTCCTCCGAGATGACCAGAAAGTAGTACAACAACTACATGCCCGTGGTGTTTGTGTGCTTGTCCTGAAGGGAGCATAACTTAGGCCTTAGGAGAGAATCATTCAGGCCAATATACAAACCAAAGGTCTGAGCTAAGACAGCACAACTCTGTCATCATTTTAATTACTTGGCGCACACTCAACCACCGTTTTTCTTCTTGAATTTGATATTTGACTCTGTATATAATTTTGTATTTATCATTAGCCTGTTTCTGGTTTGTCCTATAAATATGTAAAATATAACTGAACAAAGTGCGATATAATATGCAACTGCAACAGTTTTGGGGCTTGTGGTCTTTTTTTGATCATTAGTACTAAAATTGTATTTTTAAATAATAAAAATCCACTACTTTAACTGAATAGCCATAAGAGATATTTCCCACACCTTCAGGCTGCATATGTGGTGGTCTCTGATATAAAAATGAGCACATTTGTCATAGTTAAATAAAGTAGTTTGCATGATTTAGATGTTCTCTGCTGTGCTTTTTATAGCCTGTCACTGTAGAGTTTGGTTTTTGTATTGACTTTGTGGCTTTGCTGATCTTCTCATGCCTAAGCTGCGGCTGTAATATCGTGGCAACTGCACCCAGAAGTCACATATCTACAGTTTATGTTGCATGTAAGGTAGGGTTAATGCACACACAGCTGTGTGCAATGCAAATGGATATTTATTTTAACTTAGTGTAAGGTAGCATTACCATAGTGCTTCCAGGAAAGGTGGAGTCCTCAATTCACACCTGTGATGAAAATACCTGCGTGAACCCAAGATACTATTCAATGAAAATGAGTTTACACAAAGAACACAGTGACACACAGCTTAGTTGACACAGATTTGGCAGTATTGGTATTTTTCTTTAGTGTGCATACATAGTGGTGTTTGCATAGACTTTATATCATGTGTACAAAGGGATTTCTGCGAGCAGACTCACTGACTATACATACCCACAAGCAGAAAGGCTTAGTGAAGATGTATGAAAAGAGCTGTGGATTTATTTGGTCTGTTCCCACTTGTTTGCTTCAAGTGGTGGCTGTCAAGCTGCACCTAGACTTTATTATCATTATATCAAGTAGAAAATCAGTCATAATATCTCCTTCTTCCGTCAGCGGTGCAGCCTCTTAATTACACTGTATCCTCAAACACCCACGCTGGCTGTGACACGATGTGAAAAGATGCAGTCTCACTCAGTCCTTCCATAAGTGACATAAGCTCATTACTCACAGTAAACATTGTTGCTAATCTGTGAACACAAGTCCTGACTGCTGCTGCCCACTCTCTGCTATGTGCTCACACCCTCATAGATACTACACACACACACACCAACACTTCCTGCTGCTAATGGCATGTTTATTTAAATCTGGAGTTTGCTTGGAGTTTTTCTTCCCAGCGAGGTCGACAGTCGGATCATACACGTCCTAAGATCTATTGTTTCCTAACTGTTTCCAAAAAAGAAAATGAAGATGTTCAACTCCAATTAGGGATGAAAGGCAGAGCCCCTGAAAAAAGGGGCAGGGTAATTGTTATTTCACAATCTGTAAATTCTCTTTTATGAGTGTCACAATCTGTAATCGCTCCAAACTGCACTGCTCTCTTTATTATTTTGGTTCAGAGTGTGTGTGTGTGTGGGTGTGCTCAATGTCCTGCGCATACAACCGTGTGTCTGTTGGGTAATTTGAGGATTGCAATCTATTTACAAAAGCCTGCTGTAATGAGCTATGATCTCACTTGTTTGGATCACATCATGGAATGATGATCGGGGAACAAAAACAAGGAGAGGAGAGGCAGAGTTTGAATCACGGGCACAGACGAGGGGAGAGGTGGATGAGTTACGACCGTAGATACTAATCTTGATGAGTGTAATTGTTTTAGTGTTTCGTTGACTTAATGAAGGTGTTATTGTAACGCAGTGTGGATTTTTTTTTTTTTTTTTAATCTACAGCTGCTTTGTGTGTGTAGGCTGTTGCCTTTGCTTGTGTGTTTTAATTGAAGCTTTAAATCAGGCTGTCATACTTGTATGAAGGGTTGGGCCACTCTTACCTTGTCTCCTGTCAGCCAAACAAACAGGCCTTTATTCTCAGAGAGAGCGCAGGATATTCAGGTACAATAAACAGTGAGCACAGCTGCCCAGTGAACTATTCATCAACAGTGAGCAACAGAAGAGATACACTCTTTTTAGATCACTTTGTTCTGCCTCCAAGGTGGATTTTTTTGGACAGTTTGTGCAACTCAAACTGTTAAAATCATATAATAAAAGTCTGTCACCTTAATTGAGCAGTCATGACAGATATTTCCTACTGAGTCAGGGTGCATGTCTCGATGTATGATCACCAATCTTTCTGTGCTTTTAACCACACTAAATACCTACAACTCTTCATTTGTGATTATGACAAAAGACAATGAGGAAGCACTCACAAGAATACATAAAATGCATGATAAACACATTGCATGGTCAGAAGAATGCGGACACCTGCAAAAAGTATGTGCACACCCAAACTTGTGATTGTCATTTCAAAACAATGGGCATTAATCTGCTGCCATAACAGCCGCCCCTCTTCTGGTGTCAGGCTTAACGCCAGAGAGGAACCTGGCTGCAGGTTTGTTGGAGATGGTAACAGCTTGTTAGCATTTGCGTCAACAGCTCGAGACAGTCGTATCATTACAGAGCTGGTAGTGTGAGTGTTAAGAATACTGTGCACCAATAATAAAACACTGTATACATTCAGTTTTGGATTAAATTATTTTGAATGGTAGACTTTGGCTGACATGAGGCGTCCATGTTTGATTGGTTCTCAGCCACTTTCATACAGCACCAGGTTAGATTTGTTGAAACTTAAGGAAAATTCAGACATTTCCCGTCATAATTATTACTCAGATTTTGACATTAACGCCTTTTACGAGTGGGAAACTCACAATTAAAATATACCTGAACACTTCCAGTTCATCCCAGAGGTGTTGGATGGGGCTCTGTGCAGGCCAGTCAAGTTGTTCCACATCATCCTGGGAAAAGCATTTCTTTATGGACTTGGCTTTGTGCATGGGGGCATTGTCATGTTGAAACAGTGAAGGACCTTTCCCCCGAGCTGTTGCCACAAAGTTAGAAGCACACTATTGTCTAAAATATCATTGCATGCCGTAGCATTAAGATTTTCCTTACTTGGAACTGACGGGCCAAGGCCAAACCATGAATAACAGCCCCAGAACAAAAGCACACACAAGTATGCAGCCATGTCCACATACTTCTGGCCATATTGTGCTTTTAGGCTGCTAGAATGAGTTTGTTTGAGTTGTTACCCTGTTTTGAGTGCCTGCACTTTCTGTGTGTATGAATCTGGAGGTGAGCATGTGATCCCACAGTGGTACCTGCTGTCCAGCAGTTTGGAGCTGCTAGATGTAATGAATGGCAAGGAGAAAAAAAAAAGATCATTAATCAAACTATCGGCACTTTGTCATTGTTTCTAGGGGCCTTCCAGTCTTGTTTTGCGTCTCACTTTTTCCATCTTAGCTACAGTGGAAAATGTAGATATTCTTTGTTCAAATGGACTTTTTAAGTGTCCAGGATCTTTCAGAGGTCTAGAAAATGTCTGTTGGTTGTTGTTTAATTGGCAAGCGCTTTAAAATGTTGTCTTCAGACACTTTTGAGAATCGTGTGTAGGGGTTTATTAAGATTCAAAAGGTGCCTGGCAGGCGTCCTTTGTTATTGAAGAATTCAGTTAGCTGAATCATAGACACACACAGAAAGAACAGGAGTTTTTATGATCACTTTCTTTGTCACACTGTACACCATAAAACCTGATTCCTCACCGCTCCTCACCCTCAGGCTGCCACAGGACTGTAGTTAAGGTCATGATTACTCGCTATTATCATCATTAGCACGGGTATCAACAGTAGTGATGAGAAACGTCTTCGGCAGTGTGAGAAGCCCATAGCAAAGTGTGATAAATGGCCCAAGCTCTGCTATTTGTGAACGTTGATTCTGACACGGAGAAGAATGGTTTTCAGTTTTCCACGGTGCCATCAATCATCGGCGCTGGCGTCTGGTGTCACAGACGGGGTGAGGCTGATGGACATGTGAGGTAGATGAGAGCGAAACTGCCAGGACGACGCCAGTTTCCAACTTGTTGACGTATAGCTCGTAACCTCTTGGCCTCTCTGAGCTCATCCTGCAGACAGATTTCTATATTTATTTTCGTTTGAATCCAACCTGGTTTCATCATCATTATCACATAAATCAGCCAAAGGTGGTGTAGTCATTTAACATAAAGATCTGTAGGGCTGCAGTTAATAGTTATTTTTAAAACGATTTTGTCTCAGTTATTTTTTTCTAATAATTGCAATAGCGTTGGGCTGATACTGGATTTTTGAGGCCAATACTGATTGATATTTGAGAGGGAATTAATCTAAAAATAAGTGACCAATATTCACTTTTTAACAAACCTCATAAACAAAACACTTAATGATGACACTCAAACATTATGTCTTCTTTTTGTTGTGTTTTGTCTGACCAGCAATTCAAAACCCAAAAGTGTTAAATTTACAGTGATATAAAATGTGGTAAATCATATTTTAGAGACTGGAACCAAATAATTTTGTATATTGTTATGTAATTAATTACTGTAAGTATTTTATCAGCTGTTGGCAATTAGTTCTATGTCAGTCGTCTCAGCTCAAGGTATTTATTGAGTCAGTAAAACATGATGCTGAGTCAGGGATGTGTAGAAAACCATTTTGAAGTCAAAAACATCTCTGAGTTGTTTTCTTTAGGATGAAACCGTGGCGGGGCCCTTCACAGGCGTGCAAATCCCTTTGGAAAGTGCCCCCTTAGCGGATGGCACGTCGTCGACATGCTTAAACTGCAGTAAGTGACCCTGAGATATAACTGATATTTGTACATGTGCGCGCGTGTACGTCTGTGTTTATCCACAGACCTTTAGTGATGCCTCAGGATGCCCCACTCGTGTGTGCGCGCACAGACATGGATGTGTGATGGCGAAGATGATGATGAGAACGGAGGGGGAGGGTGGGGTGAGTGGGTGATGATAAGTGGCTTTTCACAGAGAACAGAACACGATAAGTCAGAAGATAATCTCTGCTCTCCTCCGTCTGTGTGTGGAGTGTGGGCAAACTCCAAAGAAAACACTCTACTGTTTTCTTTACTTCTCTCTGCTCTCCACACACAGTTGTGCACACACACACTCACACACACAGACACGCAAAACGATTACCGAGAGTTAAGCAAGAAATGACACAGGGAAGAGTGGGTGTTTGTGTTTTTTTCCTCTTCTGTGTGAGCGTGCAGTACGCTGTGTGTCTGCGTACGAATGCAGTGTTCGGGTTTTTCTCTTCCTCTCTCTGCTGTAGGTGAACTCTTCATATTCGGGGTGTCAGGGCGTAGCCGTCGCTGAGCCGCAAAGCTTGAGGGTCCTCTGACGTTCCCAACAGTTCCCCCAAGCATTCCTTCCCCCAATTATGAACATAATGACGGGAAAAAAGCCATAGACACACAAACACTGGCCAGGGCAGTGTTCACACTTTCCCCTGACCGGCCAGTCATTCTGACAGTGACGACCATTACACACACACACAGACACACACAGACATACACCTGGGATTTTGATCTTCCCATGCTAAATCTTTCCTACATCCCCGTGCCACTGGTATGGTAATATCTGCTCTGGCGGCGGAGCAGGTTTTGGTAATCTAAGCTCGGGAGTGTTTACACATGTGTGGCCGGTGCAGGCCACCACCACAGCTAAACGTTTACAATAATAGTCTCCAAGTGATGCCTGTTGTAATAAAAGTCAAGCGTCTCACCCGGTGCAGTGAAACCAATCTGTCGTGCTGATCTTATTATAGTCAAATTAAACTGTCGAGCCTCGGGCTGCGAGGCTGTAAACTGTGGAACTTGAATAAAAACACACTCCTGCTCGCCAGAACCTCCACCGTCACCGTACACAGGTGTGATACTCTCTGTGTGTTCGATAACAGTAGAGGGAATATACCGAAACTTTTTCGAGCATATAACTCTTCTTGTGTGTTAACTGATCGATAGTCACTTTGCTATTTTGTGTGTTGTTGTACAAACCAAGGGTGTGACAGAAGTTTTTGGTGACGAGTGGGGCTGGGTTTGTTTGAATATTTTCCTTTTGCTGATATGATACCGTACTTTGACAAATGCAAACTTTTTTTTTTCTATTTAACAAAAGAATTTGAGTCCTGAAATAGAATAGCTGTAAATTCTGTAAATGGGAACTATCTGATTAAAGAATAAATTATTTCAAGTACTAGTGTCTGGTACTTGAAAGTTTCTGAAACTGGAACTGGATGCATATTTAGGCTTTGTACCAAAAAAGCACTGAATTATAGACATTACCCTGCCCTATGATGTGGGCTGATTATAGTTTAATGATTTCATTTGATTGATTGATCGTTTATAGTTTAATATTTAAAATAACTTCAATGAAAACAGTAAATTAAACTTTTTCTCTTCTTGCTGACAAACAAAATATCTCTTTCTTCTGGAAATTTGTAATAACCACATTATCATCACGTCTAGGTTTGAACCTGAGAATTATTGTCATCGTTTATTAGTTAATCTCTTAAATAATTTAGTTGGTTAAGTGTCTAAAAATTATGGACAAAGCTCAACACATTTCTGAAATTTAAAGAAATAGCTTTAATTTTCTAACAGTTCCAAAAACTGATAAACTGAAAAAGATATTTCTTTTAAATAATCAGCAAACCTACCAATAGTAGAATGTGGTAAAAGTAAATGTTTGTTAAAAGAGTAGCTCCATCTCCTCTTAATGAAATTATTTTTGTTTAAATTTTAAGTTTTTTCTTTTCTTATTCGAGGACTGGTCAGAATAAAATGAAACTTGCTGACAGGAGCATGAATCTGAATTGTATTCTTCTTTTTTGTTTTTAAAATTAGAAAGACAAAAAACAAAGCTAACAGTTTTTTATTTTTCTCCTGTCTTCTCTTTCTAATAAAAGTAATAAAGGTACACACGTACCAAGGAACTAACATGCAGTTATTTAAATTAGTAACTTTATAGTCTAATGAATATACATATATTCTTGTAGGTACAGTGTGAGCTTCCACAGCAGCTGATGTCTGCCGTTGCAGAATAGTTTTGGAGTCTGTTGCAGTGTCTTTTGTTGCTCTGGATTGTGTCTTAACTTGCATCGTTTTGGCAGCCGAGGCCTCAGAGAGTGAGAGAGGGAACGAGTGAGCGAGAGAGAGAACGTCTCAGAGCCAGATGTTTCTCTCTCTCTCTCAGTGACATGTCTTCGTTCAGTACGTCTGGACCCTGCTCAGGTTTAAGAGATATGAAGGTATTACCAGAGTGTCAGTCAGCACCTCACTGCCCCGGGGAGGGACCCAACAACACACACACACACACACACACACACACACACACACACACACACACACACACACACACACAGTTACAGTTACACAGTTACAGAGTCAGCTATGGGTAACTGTATTGTTGCAGGCGTGTTTTATGGTTGGACTTGGTTCTTTTCTCATTTATTGACTTTGACTTGTGGGTTAAGTAAGAAAATATGGCCCATCATAACCACATGTGAAGTCTAAACGCTACTGTTCCTTATTTTCTGCAGATTTATGGATCACGCTCTGGATGTTAGTGTAGTTGCTGTCATTTTTAAAATGTTCTCTATGTCGAAGCCTTGTTACACTCGTCATGAGTTGACACCGTGACTGTTGTTATTCTGTGCTTAAATGCACTAAACAGAAGTGAAATGAATGTTGGCAAAATGCAGGAACATCAGCTGACCACCTACACACAGCACAGCACAGTTAAAAAACAACAACAATGAGTTTGGAAATTGTGGGAATTTTGGTTTTTTGAAAGTATCTCATTATCGTTAATGTAGGCTGGGGTTTCTGGGAAGGGGTTTATTTTATGTAAGTTTATGTAAGTGTCTAAGAGTAGCCAAATGTTTAATAAATTTAACTTGCAATGCTTAGACTTTTGTACTTCAAATGAAAAGGTCAAAGGAGAAAACTTAATGACAGGCAGCAATCCTTTAACTTTAAGGGACTTCTAGAGTAGTTCAGAAACATAGTAGATTCCTTTTTTAGTAAGAGCTTGTGAACACAACACTTCTTTGAGGGTTTCTAATGAAAACGGGAACAGACCCGAAATCCGAAAGCCCCCAAATTAGTGGAATCGAAGAAATAAATACGGACAAAAACAATGGGAGCAGGAAAAAAGGTCACATTCAACTCAAAATTAAGACGATTCAGGCAATATCTCTCCCTGAGAATGATGCAAGCCTGGACTCCAGCAGTGAAGCGATGTGTTTTCTTTGTATGTGAGCAGTCTCTGGGACTGATTTCATCAAAAGTATCGAGTAGGTAGCTCGTGTCGAGAAATACTTGTCCTGCTGGTGGTGCTTGTTGGAAGACAGTATTTATCTGGAGTGAAACTAGCCATGGAACAATTTTAAGCCTTAATTTAGTCCCTGAGTAACTCTAAATCAGACTGTGTGTTCAAGGCTGATTATATCCAGGACTATATGGGTTCATTTGGTTCAAAAGGCCTTTTTACTCCTGATCTAGACTTTAACTTCTGCCCAGGAAACTAGTCCCAACATGTCTGAATTTCATATCAGACTCACTGATGTAATTGCGGTTCTATACATAAAATTTTACTTTCTCCTTTCAAGTTGCCTGTGTGAAGCCTCCTTCATAAAGTTTTTATTGTTTTATCTGCCAAGACATTTAAAGAATCCAGCGCAGTGTCGCACCTCAGGTGGTGACCCCCATGGGAAAGAAATGATGGCATCAGCGACAGTACACGTTGACTGTTCGAACATGACAGGAATGCTGCGAATGAAAGCTTCGATCTAACTTTTTGCACGTTGACATTTTCCACACGCAGCAGCAGTGGCAGAAAATGCTGTAACAACCATCAGCTTCAATGAGCTGGTGATTAGCTGAGGGGAGCAGCTGCCAGGGCTGACTTGGCAGCGCACCAGGAGTGTCATTGTGGTATGTTGTTGTTTGCTTACAAATGTAACCGCACTGGGAGATTGTCACAGACACAATAGCAGCTCTCATTTCTCCATGTGTGCCTCTGTTGACACTTGCTGTCGGATTGCGATGATCCATGATGGAGACGTGATGGGCAGGTCTCAGCAGAATTCCTCAAATGGCAGTTACAGCTGCAATGTTTTTTTTTAAATGTCACTTTCCACAACAAATCTGTCTCTGATAGGAATAGACATGAGTTATTTGTCTTCATATCTTGGCTTAGAAATATCAATTGTTCTGTTCTTATTGAGTTCCTGTCATAACTATTCATATAATTCTGATTTCTACCAAGATATACAAGTCTCAGTATTGACGCCAGACTAGTACAAGACGTTCGGCTGCCCCTTACTTGGTCTCCAAGACGCTATGACAGAAACCCTTTGAAAATTAATAAAAACACACCAGCTTCGTCTGTGCCCAGTTTTCCCTCTATCTTGCACAGACAGGAAGTGAACCCTGGGTTCTGAATATGTGAATATGCAGATGAAGTGTAAGGTATCACTGCAGAGGAAGAGATTACATATGCGAGGCTTTGAATGGGTCTCTGTGAGCCAAAGTCGGTATCCGCTCCCACGCGGTAAACGGGTAAGGTGACCCGGGGCTGGACGGGTTGTGGTTGGCCTCGCCGGGAAGGCGGAGGTCCGGGAGGAGAGAGTTTTGTTGCTCTGGCTGCTGTAGTGGAGGAGTGGAGTAGAGGTGAGGACAGAGAACTCTGTGAAAAGATAAACAAGGGGGACACCAGATAGGACTGTGGACTCGTGCCTGCATGAACCGGTAGTTGGGCACTCTGTGATGTGTACCAGATCTGGCTTGCACCACTCAGTTGGATCACACTCAGCTCTGAATGTTGATGGGCACTGTGATTGGCCCAATACAGATTTTTCGTGTTAGTTCATGTCGTTTGCAACCAGACGACTGTTATGTGTCAGTGTGACTGAAATACGTCATAGCAAGGTTTCTCCCTGTCAGTGCTGCCAACTAATAATGTACTGCTGAAAATTTTTCCCACAAAGCAAACATACACTGTGATCCATCAATGTCACTTAGGCCCTGTTCATAACTGTCATTAACAAGCATCCTGGATGATCCCATTACAAGTGGACATTTCTAAGTACAGGTGTGAATGCACTCAAGACACATTGATGAGAGAATTGGGATCTGAGCACTCAGATAACATTCAGAGGTGATCTGGGCCACATAAAGCCACAATATTTTAGAGGTGTGTTTGTGAATGTGTCCTGGGTCACGCTGAAGGACTATCTACTCAACTGATGTCTGTGTCTGTTCACAAGTGGTCACGAGGGATGCGTGTTGATGTCAGGCGTTAACTGGCGTAATTAGAGCTGTCCACCTGTGATCAGATAACCCAAGATGTATGTAAATGCCAGGTATGAACAGGGTCTAACTGACCTGAATCAGACAGGTCATCCTGTTCTCATCTTGTCATCAATTGAGTAAATTGATTTTGGTCTTAGTCCACTCACTTGATTTGGGTTTTCTGCTTATTTTATATATTTCATAAATGTGTGGCAGTTTCTTCTGACGTTAGTGGAGGTGCTTCCTCTCTCAGGTGTGGTGGAGAGCCCCCAGAAGGGAAAGTAATGAATGTTGTGCTTGTGGTTGGAGGTTCTGTACAGCAGCTGGGAAAAAAGTTTCACAGTGCTGGTAGAAGGATAAACACTTTGCACACCTCCACTGATAATTTTTAAAGCTACTACATGCGGAGTTTCTATATGATTTATATTCAACACACTATAAATGAAATATTTGATCTCCTGTGGCCTGTTCATGTACAGTGTATGAGGCATTGCAGACCTTACGCTCAGTGAGTACATTTTGGCTTCATCTGTAACTTGAGAGTACGTCTCAAACTACTCCCCGCTGGTGTGTGTGTGTGTGTGAATATAATGATGTTTTCTGGAGCAAACAGCTGGATAGCCAGAGGTTGTGCTTGTGGTTTAGCCAGGTTGCCGCTGGATCGTGGGATAGTTCGGGTCAGCGGACTTTCTTCCTACATGTTCTCCTGTGGGCTGATCATGATCTGTCTATCAGTCGCTGACTTTATATGCCTTCTCTCCACATCAGAGATATCGATTTTATTCACATATCTTGTTTTACCCCAAGTTTAACTTGATATATAATGTTTCACTAGCAATTTCAAACAGAAGATATTCCTGTATCTCCCTTTAGGGATTGGATTGCAGTTGTTTCAGGCTGTCCTTCTGAAATATTCCTGTTGCATGTTTCTTTGACATTGTCTTTCCGTTGGTGGGATAAGTGGTGGAAGAAGATAAAGGCTATGAAAGCCTTTCCATTGATATTTAAAACTTCCAGCGACATTTCCTTCAACCCTTCCCTGCCACAGGCCTCATGCAAAGACTGGCCACTCGCAGTCCGACCCATACGACCTCTGCTCGATGTTCCCTCCCCAGTGAGGCGGGTGGGGCCGGGCTGGACTTGAACCCAACATTTGTCTTCTGCTAACCTTTCAGTGTGTGTGTATTTGTGTGTGTGTGTGTGTGTGTGTCCACGTGGATCTATAAAGTGAATCATGGTTTCTGCTGATGACTATGTTGATGGTATTTAAGGTCATGCTGACACAGGCCGTTCAAACTATTTAGTGATGACCTAAGTAATGAAGACCACACAGACCGACGATCCTTGTTAAAAGAGATATCGTAGGTAATGTTTAGGGCAGCTGTCTGGAAAATTTATATTCGATCAGATTGGTGTGGACGAAGACAAATGCAGTGAAGAAATATAAAAGAAAAAAAATCTAAACAGCAACAACAAAACAAAATTCAAAGCCCAGAAAAATGGCATATTGCAACAACAAAAAATGGGCTGCATAAAACTTACATGGTCTGTAGACTTCCCTGACTCCAGTCTATTTCCTGTGCCGTGAGAAATTAGAAAGAGAATTAGGACACATTAGATAAATGTTCAATATATCCCTGTTATTATTAATCTGAAGCAAAAACTACCATACTTGGTGCTGTATGTCAATTTTGCTGTCTCTACACCGTGATGAATGAACTTTTGTTTCTAGACTCATAAGTGAACATTGATGCTAATGTTGGCTATATAGCAGTAGCAAAAACATACAAATCAGTTTAGTGTTTAGCTCTCTTGTATATTAATGTTGTCAACATTTTCTGTGAATTGTGATGTGGCCAAAAAGCTAAATATTAATCATGAAAAAAAATCATTAGAACATTAAGTTGGATTGGTATAATTGTTAAGCCATGTGCAGAATGTTCCTTGATAACATCTTGACACTTTAGGTGGCTGTAATCATTTACTTTTAGCCACTAGGGGCACAAGAGCTCCACAAGTTGCCAGGCGCACAAAGCTGACAATATCACTTTGAAAAATATCTCTCAGATGTTGGGTTGTGTGATAGGTTGATTAGTAAATGTACTGTACTGTAAAATAGAACTACGCTATGTTTTGATAATAATTTCTGTCTTTCTATCAGTTTTATTCCTCTGTGTGGGCGAAAGCTGTGGTTTTTGTGAGCGATATCTCAGGAGCATGTGACAGAGGTTCTTCAGATTAATTTTGGTGGTCAAAGATTAGAATGTGATATATCAAGACAACTGGAGGGAATTTCCATTTGGAAATGAGCAGCTCTTGCCTTTGTTGCCTTTTTCATGGGACTTGTCACCTGTTGGCCCAATATTTCAGGCTAGAAAAAAATATAGTGGTTCCTGATCAGATCAGAAAGATTGCGTATTAACACTTTTACCTATCACTGAGGAAGGAATTTGTAAGCTAAAAATGTCTGAGTATTGGAAACATTTGACATTGATAGAGTACAGTTGTCATCCAGCAGGAGTGGTCACTGTTTGACATCCATTTGTGTCTGCGGTTGACAGAACTGCTCATGGTCATTGCTGTAAAATACAGTCATATTGTGAGTCAACAACACTGTAGCCTTGTCGGACCAGTGTCAAACCCATCAGCTATCTAGAGCCATTTCTTAATAGAGATAGATGATTAAATTCCCATCATGGGCTCTGCATGATACTCCCATTAAAGCTTTTGCGTGATACCTCTTAATAGGACAAGCCTAACATGCCATCACCTCAAGATTGATGACTGGTATTAATGTGGATTACTGCCGGTGTGTATGTGTTGTTACTAAGTGCTGGGTTAATTTTAGCACCTCTGGCTCCTTGCTCCTGTAATATCTGTAAATATTGCATTCCACATGTACACAAACACAGCTTGGGTTAGAATGTTGTAGAAGGGTCATATATGATTATAATGCACATTAACTCTGTGTGTGTGTGTGTGTGTGTGTGTGTGTGTGTGCGGCGTGTGTGCACTTGATGTGTCAAGATTGTGATTGATCCACTTCTCTTCCCCTAACTGAGCCACGCTACTTTGTATTGTTCAAACAGAGCAAGTGGACTTGGCTGGTGTTCATGTGAAAATATGAGACATGTGCTGGTTATGTACTTGAATAAGAGCCAGATGTCTTAATACATTATAATAGTTTAACAGCAGACTTTATTAACAATGTTATAGTCTAGTTTGTGTCGTGGGTTATTCCTCCACTTCCTCATCCTTTCTGTTGTCAGTTTCTTCTCACTTTTCTTAACTCTTTTAGGTATTTTCAGAATGCAGATATGTGATGGAGGAATAAAATTGAAATTGATGTGTGGGAGGAAAAGAGACAGGAACGGGAGATAGTGAAGACGTAATAGAGATGAAAGTCTAATGTCTCTAATCCGCTCCAGATAGAAAGCGCTGATGATGAGCGGGGTTGAAAGGATGGAAAAGGTTGGTATACATCATCATCTTTCAGCGGCGGCCTCCCTGTGCGATCGGACAAGCCATCATGAAATGGAGAGCAACATAGAGTACACACACACACCGTGGTCACAAACGCCACCTGTGGAGCAGGAAGCGAGGTGGTTTGACAGTTCGATGCCAGCCCTCGCCGCATTTCCTCTCTTGTCTTTGTTTTGTAGTGCTTTGATTCTGGTGGCTCCACAGATCTGTATCGTAGACTATGTCCATCACTGACTGCAAGTAGTGACATAAACTCACCTTTATAAGGTTTTTATGTCGGAGCACATGACTAGGCTCTGCAGGGAGGCCACAGTTTTTCATAGTTACCAAATTTTGCTGTTTAGCTGTGGAAACTTATTTAGAGTTGACTGTTCCTTATTTGGCGTCGGTCTCGGTTAAGGCAGACTTCTTGGATTTAACTCTCCTATACGATGTATTTTAAAACCACCAGGTTGACTTAATCATAAGGAAGGAAAGATGTCTTGATGCCTTTGGCTCTTTAATGTGTTTTTGATGTGTTTTTAGACAATAATGAAGCTCTATGGCACAGAGGAATAAAAGATGTATCCAGTCTGCTGACTGTTAGTCTTCTGTCAAGTTTAATAAAGAATATGATTTATCCACTATACTTGTCATATGCGTGAGAACGCACACATCTTGTTGTTTAGACTTAGACTTGGCTAGTTTAGTTAAACTTTAAATTAGATCATTTGAATGCAGCACCAGAAAATTTAAGTTTAAAACTGACCCTGTGGGGTCTGATGCAGTAATAGGTTAACCAAGAGCCGAAGGCAGAAAGCCTAGATCCAGTGACCCAAACTGTAATATAAAAATAACGCAAATGGGTCAACAAACCACAATTGCTGGGTAAAGTTAACCCATTATTGCATCTGTGCATATTGTTATGTTAGCTCAGTTTAAGCAGTGATTTTTGATGAGATACAAGTATGTTTTTTCATACACTGCTGTCACAACAGTCTTTGTCAGGCAGATGTGGATGTGTGGGCAGATAAATCAACTGGAATTTAGAATTGTTTTCCCAATCCCTACCACAATTAGTAGCTCGAGTTGATTTGTTTATAGCAGCGCTGAATATCTAGGTAAAATAGTCCGCTAACCCGGTTACTTAGGTGCCTGTGAACACACTAATTGTCTCCAACTTTCCCTAATCAGTCTCATAGCCGTCATGCCTTGGTACTCATTTCCAGATGTTGCAGTTGTATTTGTTTTGTTCTTGTCATCAGAAAATATATTGGGCTTACAACCAGGATAACACCGCCCCCATAAACAGCTCAAAAAGACACTTTCAGTGACTCTGCAAGACAGACGAGAAGGTATTTATAACCAAATAGGCACCATGTAACTGCCCAGCCGTAACCTGGATCCTACTCACACTCCTTTCTCTACATGTACGACACACACACGCAGCTGTGGGTGCTGCTCCAGTCCGGGGGGTCCTGTGCGAGCCAGGAACGACTGGCTGAGGTTTGAGGTGGGGCAGGAGAGCAGAGAGAGAGAGGGGAGGTTGTGTAAATCAGGCATAATGTTGGATCAGAATCCGTGCTCCGTTTTGGTCACATGGCTCTGTGACAGCTGCCAGGGCAGCCAGAGTGTGTGTTGGTTTGCGCGTTATTGTAGCCGCCTGTGGTCCGCGAGTGTATTTATGGGAGTGTGTTCTTGTGGTGGCGTAAGCATGTGAGTCCGTGTGTGTGTGTGTGCGTGTGTGCATGTGTGTAACCGAAGAGAGGTAGCACCTGCAGGGGCGGTGGTCTCCAAACTTCATTTCTATTTAAGGATCATGCAAGCAACGCCAGGGCAGGGAATGTGAGAGTGTGTGTGGGTGGGTCAGGGTGAGGGGTGTTGGTGGCTTCCTCCGCTCACAAGGACCTTCCATCAAGCAGTGGTGCCGGGTGGGAGTGGGTGGATGAGGTGAGCAGGGGGCTGCCAGATTTAAGTGGGGTCTGTGGGTGTGTGAGAGGGGGAGAGGGATGGGAAAGAAGGGGGAGAAGAATGTGCCAATTTGTCAAGTTTTGCCCCTCCTCTTACCCCCACCTTCTCTAATGACAGATGATGCTGGGTGCTGATTACAGCCAAATGGAGCACCAACAGCAGCAAGAGAGGCACCTGGAGCTTGGGTGGGGGTAGTGGGGTGGGAGAAGATGGAAGTTAGAGGTGTAAGAGGGATCGGGCTGGTCCCAGCAGGGGGTCTCAGATGTGGGAAGTCCTTCCTCACCTCTCCTCTGAGCACTTACTTTGAAGTCATCTGGACCTGGTTAGCTGATAAAGAGTGTGAGGAAAAACACTCCAGAGAGAGAGAGGGAGGAGAAGGAGACATGGTATCTCTTGTTTAGGATCCTACAGTTGTTTTCCTGTGTCTCCTGAAAGGTTAGTGTATTTTGTGATGGTTTGGAAGCATTAAGCAAGTCAACAGCTTCACCACTGCGTTTTTAAATTGTTCCATAACTTTTAAACGCTAAAACAAATTCTCAAGTCAGAATTAATTCCACTTTCTCAGCCCAGCAGCAGGCGGCAATTTGCTATAACACAAACACACAGAGTGGATCAACAAATTATCCAGGATGGTGGGATCTTCTCATCCGGAAACATTAGAAATGTGGTAATGTGGGTTTTGTCTGTGGCCATCTGTTGCTATAAGTAAATGATCAATCTATTGATAGAGAGGATGGTAAGCAGATTAGGATGTTTGGCTCTATTTTAAACATGTGTGTATGTATGCACACATGGGAGTAGGAAAGATTCCATGTATCTCAACAATTTATTCGTATGATTAGTCTATTGCTTTTTCTTTTCCTTTAAAAACAGACCTTAATTTGATCATTTTATTTTCCTTATAAATTCTCTTTTGTTTTTCTTCTGTATGATAGTTCATATTTTGCATACTGTAAATTTGCATTAGTGTGGTGTAAAGGGTACAGTATTAACATTTTTAAAACTAATGACTGTCCATTTTATCTGTAATAAATAAAACAGTCCATTACAGAAATACAGTTCACAGTGGACCTAGAATAGTCTATAGATTTGTTGTTTTGTACAGAATTTGAAGGTTTCTGAAACTTGGTGTGTGGCTGTGGTTTCTGTTGCTGTCAACTCTCTCTGCGATAGGACCCCAGTTTAATATCACAGAGATTATTATTGCTAAGTCTTTTTTAAAGGGTTAATGACCCTTGATCTGATCACTATTTGATCCTCATACAGTCGATACCATCCATCCATTCGTCCACTCTCTGTTGTCGGTTGTGGTGTGGTTGTGGCCACTGGTGAAATCTCCGAAAACAGCGTCACTGATGACAAAACTGTCTTTACCTGTGTGTTCATCTGTGTGTTCATTTGTGTCGAGGTAGTTGCTCCCCGTCCCCAGACCGCCTAGCCACTGAAATTGAACCTATTTGCCATGTTTATATGTGTGTTTATATTGTGAGGTAGGGTGATCGGTGGGAGATATGCAGGAGTAGATCTGAGCGATCGGGGACAGGAGGAATGAAGAGTTCTTCTTTTCTTGATTGACATTTCAGGCAGGCTCTGTTCAGGCGCTCTTATCCAACTCAGGAGATAGAATTGTCTGACTTGCCTCTGTCTGCTCTCCTAAAAGAAACACTTTTTCATACTGATCAATTCCTTTTCATCTTCGTCTCCATGCTTTTAGTTTCTTTCGTCTACTTGCTGATGTTTATTGATTGTTTGTAGCAGAAACTCTGATACTCGTCACATTTTGAGTATCAAACTGCTAGGACTGAATAGTGGCTGTTGAAATGCTTGTAGTTTGTCCATTTTATCACCGTAGTTTGTTGATCCATTAAATAATTTACATCAGTCTGTATTAATAATTCACTGGTTCTAACTACAAGTAAAGAGTTGCCACTTTTCTCTATTTTTATATCATTGTAAATTGAATATTTTGGGGTTTTTTTGCTCTGGGAAATTGTAAAGACATTGTTCTATTTTCAAGAGATGAAAAATAATTGATAATTTAAGACCCAATTCAAAAGGCACCAGACAAAAGTGAGAGGCCACTCCTGCAACCTGTCTGCCTCTTGTATAATCCTCCAGCCAGTAAATATATTTTTGATATTCAGCTAAACGATACAGTCAAAGATACAGTTTACA
Source organism: Lates japonicus (assembly GCA_033238685.1). Classification (NCBI taxonomy): domain Eukaryota; kingdom Metazoa; phylum Chordata; class Actinopteri; family Centropomidae; genus Lates; species Lates japonicus. The sequence goes on from BRZM01003569.1 coordinate 214,825, forward strand.
GCTGAGTTTGGATCATTAGCGGGATGATAATGGAACATAGAAACTGTTTTAATATCTGTTTTTGGTCAAACAATATTAGCTGTTTGTTAGGACTCTATGGACCCTAAAACTCTCGTCATTTGGTAGAGTGTTATTTCAATAAAGGTTATGTCATACATTGAAGCTCGCTATGGCCTTGACTCGCCATGAGATGTGTGGCTGGCAGTGGTGCTGGGAGAAACTATCAGAATAAAATGATTTGAGGTTTTGGATTACAGACTGATTGCGTTGGCTCAGGCGCCCGCCCTTCAAATTTCCTCCATTTCGGTGCCCTGAGTGACGGGCAGGGCAGTTGTTCGATTGGCCACCACACCTTTCACGTCCGATGCCATCAGGGAGAGAGGGCGATGCAGAGGAAAAGAGAGAGGAGCGAGAGAGAGGAAAGAGGTGAAGTGGAGTGCGGAGGCAGACAGGGAGACTTTCAGGCGATTGCATAAATTCTGAGTTTGACAATAATCTACACTCCCAGTCTACCTGTCCGGACATACGCTCCTGCATGCGTATCTCTCCACACATGCGACCTGCCCTCACGTCTCCATCTGTCTCTCAGATTGACCTGATCTGTTTGACTTGTATTTGTTGTTCATTGCTATATTCCAGCAGCCTCTGCTATTTGAGCAGAAGGCGCCTATAATTAGACACAAGCACCAGAGATCGAGATAGTCATAGCGATGATAAAACATCACTGGAGATTAGTGGAGCAGGTGCATGTCTGCTTGTACATCTTATATGTAAGCTAAATATTTGTTGACCTTGTTATATTTATGGTGTTATATTAAAGCCATCTTTAAATGAAATTGTTTCATTCAGCCTCTCATTGTGCTGCATTTCTTCATGCACTTTAGCGGAACAGCCCTGTCATGAGAAACACCTATGAGTAAATGAGGAAAATGTTTTTGAAAGTACACTGGTGCATTTCATTCTCTGTGTGAAAGGTTGCCAGAAACACAAAGTCATTTCAGTGATAATTTTCATCCCCAGTGAAGTTAAACTGTGGTTCTAATCTACATAGTCTCTGGGATGAGGATAGACTCATTTGTCCCTTACAAAATTGTTTGCAGTTGAAATCCGAGAAACAGTTGGATAACAATAAAACCCTGAATGAAACTGTTTGTATTGGACAAGCTTATATGCATTTCTTGCCCATTTCACCCATTAGCTTTTCCAGCTGCAGCATGCTGTGTTTTCCCAGCTGGAGGACCAGGGATCTAGCTACATTGCCTGGGCTTTTCAGCACTGATTGCACTATATAGACAGAGCAGGCTGCTGCTTGCTGTCCATGTTTATTTTGGTACAAAAAACATGGGACAATTGCATTATTGCAGGATTTACAGGGTTGGAATTTCAGTTGTTACCGACCAATGTGCTATTTAGTAGCGTGACTGGTCATGAGTTTATATTTCTTGACTGTCCAAGGGCCAAAAGATCTGTGCAACTCAGTGGAAACAAACTTTATGTAATAGTTTTGTCCAGTCTTTGTGAAGCTTTAGCTTGTCTTCAGGTTTGTCCAAACTTAATAGGATGGTGTGGACACTCTACAACATTGTTAGGAAACAAAGTTGTGTGAATTTACCTCTTTGATAAGGTCTAATGAGACAGAGAAGAGAGAGAATATGAACAGGAGATATGCGCTAAGCGAAATGAACAACAATAAACTCTCAGCAGATTGTTGCTACTTTGGATAACTTTTGTCCCATTGTCCTCTTCATCTATTCAAACAGTAAAGTCATTGGTTGACCATTAGCTCTCAGATTTATAAACTTCATATTTCTTCAGGTGCAGTGATACAAACAGTTTTACAACTGCGTAAAAACAACGTTACTTCCACAATTTAGTTGTTGTACCGCGCCAAAGCCTGACACCAGCCTCAGTCCTTCCCAAGTTGCTGTACATATTAGACTATACCACCTTGCAGTTTATATCTGATGCCGAGGTGTTCAGTGGAAGTTTCCCAGGCCTTGAAAAGTAAGGAGGGTGTGGAGGTCCAGGTGGAGGAGGACCTGTACTCCAGCTTTCATGCAGGATTGAGTTTATGCCCATCACAAATGCTTGTTTGGTTCATGTTGGTTCCCAAACTAAACAAAACATTATGGTACTAATCTTATTCTAGTTCATGATCTCATAATTGTATTTTTGCAAAATCATCCAATGTTGATCTTCTCGTCTGTTGATATTATAATTGATGAAATTTAATAGGTACAGACGTTGTGGTTATCACAGCCATGGCAAAGTATAATTTAAGTTTTGTATGAAAACTATTTAGATCAAAGTTCAGTCCAGCGTTTGAGAGGAAATTGAAAGTCAAGTTTTGAAGTCTTGAGCCTACATGTTCAAGGCGTGCATCTGTTTTTCTCTCGGCCCATTTCTGATAACTCAAGTGCATTTTAACTCATGTAAACCATGTGAACCATATAAACTATATTATTCTGGAATTCTTGTTCTATTAATAAACTCACTGTTTGGACTTCCAACTAAGGTGTACTCTATGGTCAAAACTCTTCAGACGTTCATATTATTATTTCCGCTGTCCTGCATCTATATTTGGTCTGACCTTCAAATGTCACCTGTTGAACAAAAAGCTTGGTTGCCAAGGAATTCTTGGTAGCATGACACTGAGAATTGTGTGTGTGTGTACTGTGTTGAGAACAAACATGCTTATGTGTCTGGAAAAAGTGGCTGCAATACTGAGGAAGTCTCAGATGTCAGATGAGTGTTACCTGTAAGTAACTTGGTGTTGTACCAGGCCGTGGGGGAATATTGTGATCGGTTTTTTAGAGCGGCTGGGTTTTCAGTGAGAAAACACTCGATCAAAGAAATCAGCTACGTTCAACTGAATAGCTGATGTCATACATCCGCGCCTCTGTCTCACTTCCTCTGTCCTCTCTGTATGCATCTCTTGCTCCCACTCGTCTTCAAGTTGTGTCTGCGTCTCAGGGAAGGCAAATTGGCACAGGAGGCATCGCTTTTGTTTTTCCAACAGGTGTGTGTGTGTGTGTGTGTGTGTGTGTGTGTTTATGAACAGGCGAGGTTGGGTCACAATTCAAGCAAGACAGACTGGAGGTGGAGATTCTCCCAAGTTTCACATCACAACTCACCTTAACTCTGATGATGGAGATATAGTTGTGTTTGGAGAGTGGGCTGTTAAGCGTGGGCCTGCATACAGCAACAGTAGCTTGAAGCTACAACTGGGAAAGCTTGTGAAAACACAGAAATTGTGGAATACTTCCAGATCATGTTGAATTACAACCTTAAGTCTTTATTTTCCTCTGAATTACAAATCACAGATACACTTAATGATCTATGTGACTTTTAACCAGCGATACGTTGACATTATAATTTTTATTTCTGTGCATAAATCTTCCTCAGTGTATTTCTTCAACCTGCACCTGATTTTTGTAGATTGTGCAGCATTTTTCATGTTCTGAATTTCTTGGGATGAATATTCTGGAAATGTCTTGTCTTCGAGGGTTTCAGTGACATTTTTTGTCTGGATTAAACAAGAGAATAGTGGAATCAAGGAAAGCAACTTTTTAGTTTTAAAGTACAAGTGCATGTTTGTACCTGTTTGTTTGAGCTTTTAACAGTAATCTAGTCTATAAACATCACTTACGTGGAGAAATAATCAGTTCTCAGATCAATTTATCATCACAAATCAGAACAGCCAACAGCAAAAAAAAATATGATGCTCTCATTCAGATGTTTGGAGCAACTTTGCAGATTTTTAACCAGCTTTGTAACATTACAATGTTGGTGAAGTTTGTTTAACAGAAAGCAAAATGTTGGAGCTGATGGTGAGCTCTGGGTGTGTTCAGCATCAGGGGAATGTAAAAAGGTATTTCGTTACATATTGAGACTCTTGATGATACAAACTGATTGAAATCTGTGGCCCCTAAATGTGTAAAACATGCAATGGCATGCGTAACTGCTTTGTTCTCTGCAGAAAATGGCAGCATTTGTCATTCCTTGGTATTTAGATTTTCCTGATAATCACCCTCATACAGTTTCCTTCCTTGCTTTTACATATGTCAGATAGGAGGTTGGCTTTGGTTGTTGGTTGTATAAAGCATGTGTGTTTGTGACTGGTGTGATCATGGTGTGCTGTCTCCTACCATGGTGATGTTGATTCACTCAACCACAAGATCTAAACCTTGACCAAGCAGTTTTATCATTTTAAGCTATTTTGGTAGGGTATGAAGAGAAGAGTCATGTAAACTGGGAAGTTTATGAAGCCAGATTGAAATAAAAGTACTTCCTGGTAATTCAACAAATAAAGAATGATTAAAATGGTCTTAGGGTGCTCCTTTAATGTGCTGTCGGTAATGAATTCCCCAGGCTTTGGCTACTACAGCTGTTCTGAGAATATTCTTCAGGTGCTGCGAATTAGAAGTAAAGGTTGTTATCATAAATTAAGACTTTAGAGCATATGTTGCTCACCTTCGTGATGCAAAAATATGACTTTCCAAACGAGCAGGAGGGCGGTGCTGCACTAAGGTTTCATGTCTGCAGGGGAAAGCAGGGGTCCATATACACAGCACTGGCTTCATGATGCAGATGGTGACACTGTAGTTAAGCTGATGAAAGCGAAGATGAAGACTGATCTGTCTGGCCCGGTCGTTTGCCAGTTCGGAATATAAACCTCTCTCTCCTGGGAATTCAGCCTGTTGTCTTTGCCCCTGTTAACACCGGCTGCTCTAATTTCAGTTGGCCTGTAATGTAGTGAGTAAAGGTGTAATTGACATGGTTTCTCTCACAAACCCCCACCTTGCTCATACACACACACACACACACACACACACACACACTTTCTCTCTGTCTATTTTCTTCTCCCTCCATACCTACTGCTCCCCTCTCTCTCTCTTTTCTACTCTCACAGTCTTCACCTTCAGGGCGTCTTTCTTTATTTGGGTGTTTGCGGTTTGCAGGAATGTGCCACAGTTTCAGTGTTTGACAATGTAGTCCACAATAACAAGAAAGTGATGCTCAAGAGAATTAGTTCAACTGCTTGTGCTAGTTTCTCCTGTAATTTCTCTGGAATCACAAGGGTATGATGGCCTTTGCCAGAGTCATTAATCTTCTGCATCAGTGTTTTACTGTGGTGATGCTTCTGAGCAAGCAGCAGTGGACCAGAGGCAGGTTGGTTTTGTCTGGGGTCATTGTGTTGGGTTTATCATACCTTTTCTTTCTGTAATATTAGAAAACAGATAAATGATTGGATTTTAAACAGCATGAAAATATGGGTTAAATCAGGTGAAAACTTTTAAAAATCAATCAATCAAAAGTATGCTCATTACATGCCCAATCATTCCAACAGAAAAAGAAATGAAAAATATATACACAGAACTCATAACACCTTAGATTGTGTCAGTTTACGTACATGTTTTATAGCTAGGTTGTGGCCATGTTCAAAAGCGAAAATAGTGACTGTGCACATTTTTTCTCTCTGCATGTTGTTGCCTAACCCCTAACAAGGATGTATGAAAAGCAAAATGCACAGACGCGGTTGTGAAATGTCTCCATTTATTCTTTTAGCAATAACCAGGCACAAATGCTTGCTCCATTGTACCCCGTGTTCGGTGACAGATATCTGTACTACGCCTTAGATTTTACCCAATGATCCTTACCCAAAAATTTCCTGCAATTTCTAGTAGTAGACAAGCTGTCATGGAACAACATCTTAAAATCTCCACTTTTTGCCTTGATTGTACAGTTTTCAGGCAGTTATTCATTTTTAAATTAACACAGAATAGAGAGCAATATGTTTTGTGGTGAAGGTTATTCAAGTTAAATATAATTCTCATGATAATGCTAGTTCGTTTAGAATATTAAAGATTTTGCACATACCCTAAAAGAGAATAAATAAACTGAGAAAATTTGTTTTCTCTTGTAGATTTTAAATATTCACTTCCCAGAATTGTACTTTTACGTGCAGATATATACATATTACGTAGTACAACGTCAAGCTTCAGCCATGGCGTTTGTTCTATAATTTTAGTAAACTTACTCTTGTGAGTTGAAAATCAGTGTTTCTTTGTTTCTTTATTCTCATTGATTGACTTGTTTTTTTTTAGACCCCTGAGAGACTCATTTCTTCTCCACGTGTATATACAACTTAGTACCTTCTTGTTCCATACTGGAAGGCCATGCAGGTATTGTAAGAGTGAGGCCACAGCTGAATAAGTCTAGCTCATATTTATACATCTGTCCAGACTTTTTAAGTCTATGTGAACGCACACACACACACACATACACGTACAGAGTCATTCCTAGTTTCAAGCATGCATTCAACAGGCCTTGTGTGAGCAGAAAGAAATGACCACCAAATGCTGCACACTGTCCTGTACATTTTAGAACTATTTTAAACTGGTCTTTTTTCAGGTCAGGATGTTGTCGGCAACAGGCCCCAATGCTGACCAGGCTGGCTGGCTTCCCAGAAGACAATTAGTATATGCCAGGTCGACTTGAGACTGTAGACACACAAACACACACCACCTTTACACCCCTGCGAACACAAACGTCTGGCCTTTAAACCGTCAGCTCGGGCCCTTACCTGTGACAGAGATAAGGCATTAAGGCAATTTGTTTGATTTAAGTTGTCAAGGCGTCTGGACCCTGCCCTTTCAACTGGTTTGATACCCAAGTCTGTCTGTGTGTGTGTGTTGAAGAAAACAAGAATGGACAGACTCACACACCAGGACAGAGGGGGTCAGGAGGTGAGGTGACAGAGCAGGAGGAGAAATGTTGGGGAGAAGAGGTGGAGGAGGAGCTGAAACTGGAAGGAGGACCTGAGAGAGCTGGGATTACATTCTGTCTGCTGGTGAGGAGGATGGGTACGAGTGTCCCCTCCCCTCCACAGAACATGTAGGCAGGTATCGCTGGTTTCTGGTTTAGGCTTCACCAGGAGCCAACGTGCTCCACCACTTCTTTTCACTCTTTCTCTCACAGTCCCATCCTGTTCCCATGTTGTACAGAGTTTTATCACCATCACTCTTGACTCTTCTTTAAAACTTAAAACTTGCCCAATAGCTTACACAAATCACTGTCCTTTACTGTGCTGAATGGTGTCTTCACCCAATCTGACTCTGACTCCACTGTTGGCAGTGGCATTTTTTTGGTGGCTGCATCGTGCGTCATCAGATCACATTTCATGCACTGGTCAGATGGTTTTTGCAACCAACCAACCAGCCATCAGAGCAGATAGGAGAGAATCCAAAAAGAAAAACAGAACCACTAGAATTATGCTCAAAATAAAGAAAATTGTGTTTATTCATATTAGAACTGCATATTTCTATGTAAAAACTGACCTAATGTAATCATAATTTTTGTTTATTCAATCAGTAATTCATTTAAAAAGTCATGAATAGGTCACAGTGAAAATAATTATCAGATGGAGCTCTACATGAAACAGAAAAAATTCAGACTTATAATTTTATTTGTGACCATCCGGTCCATTCCAATTCCACCATTTACCCATAATCAAATTTTATGAAAAAGAAAACTAGTCACACTTTTGCACCCGCAATCGTAAATCCACTGCACCTGCTTGTTTTGAAGAGTGCTGTGTAAATTAAGTTTAATATCATCATCATAATCTTCAGGCCTCTCAAGGATGAATTAAATGAAGTGAGGTAACAGGATGATTAATAAGTTATAGGTGAACTTTAGATGAAAGCAACTCTTTCTTGAGGGTCAGCATTACATCAACAGGGTCAGCTCTTCATTAAGTAATAGTGTAGCTTTGTGACGCTGATAATGTCCAGTTTTCTTTGAAGTCCAGTGTCTGAGAGATGTTTATTGAGGCTTCTATTATGTGCAGTAGGTGTTGCTGTTAGTGTCTAACCCCTTGTGTTTTCTGTGTGAATGCTGCAGAAATTGTCATTACGCAACATACAGTATGTGTCGGTTTATGAAGTGCCCCCTCACTCTCTCTTGTAAATGATGTAAATGTAAATGAAAATGCCAGAATGCAAAGTAAAAGCATGAGTGGAGCGTCACAGGTAATTACACTGAGCTGCGGAGTGTAATTGACCCTGATCAAACCTGCTCACTGAGAGTGTGTGTGTCAGCGCATGTGAGTGTGTATGCACTGTGAGTGGAATAGAGGCCCAGTGTTCTTGGGTCCCAGCTTTAAATAAGGGGTCTTTATCTGGCCGTGTGTGCACAGCTCTGGTGTGGAAGCACTAAAGGGCCAAAACGTTTCCTCCTTTCAGACGTGGCTCACGCTGCTTGCTCCAGGTGTGGTGACCACTAACCAGCACGGCTTTTAACCGTCACGCCTGATTGGGAGCCTGAGGCCAACCTGGCGCTCGCACAAGAACGCACAGTCCAAGTACACAGCGGCACACATGCACATGCACATCCATTTCTAATTTAAATCTAATCTCCCCCCCCCCCCCCCTCCCGCCCCAAGTGTTCATTACGTTCCCTCCCCTCTTGGCTCTCAGCGGTGGAAACAGGCATTCTGGGAGTTGGAGTATTAAGTTTGAGGTATGAGCTTTCTGATCGGCTCTGATGGACTCCAGAAACAACACATTCCTCAATCACGTTCTGCACCGTTGTCGCCTCCCACCATTTTTTATGTGATGTAATTCAAGCCGTGACCTTTGTTGAGAAAATGTCCTACAATATTTACATGCTGATGATTCAAAAGAGCAAATTAATTTGAAAACTTGAGTCCAGTGTGGAAGCAATTAATCAATTAGTTAATTGGCTAATGATCAAAAGGTGCCGCTGCCTTTCTGTTCTGTTTTATATCACTCTATGTTGCATGTTTTTAGATTTTGGACTTTTAATTGGAGGAAAAACAAGCAATTTGATGATCAAACCTTGGGTTCTCATAACTATTTACAATTGGTGTTCTCTCAAGAAAAAATAAAGCAAGAGATTAACTGATGATTAGAATAATTGCCATTTGCAGCCCTGCAGTCCTTCCACACAAAACGATTACAAAAGTGGACTGTGATTGGCTGGCAGTGCCATAACCTCTAAATTTAAAGATGGCAGACATGAAGATTTAGGAAATTTTAGTATAAATGTTTTAATAAATTAAGTCAGTTTACAATGTGTAAAATAAATATGCCTGTAGAACTGCCCTGAAACAAGGGAAAGATGATTTTAAAGTGCACCAGCAATAAAATTGGCCAGTAAATACATGTAAAATCAAACTGTAACATTGCCCATAGAAAAGCTTTTTTCCTTTTAATCTTTTAGGGCAAGAAAATTCAAGCCTGAGGTCTGATCAAGTCATGTCTGAAGTCCTTGAGGGCAATTCCAAGTCAAATCACCACTTCAGTTCAAAGCAATTCTCAGTTTTCATTGACATTTAAAAGTTTGGTTTGTTTTTGAACATAACCAAGACCAGGTACATTCTGCTGAGCTTAACTTGAGACTTAAATGTTTTTGCTTTCCAGTCTTGACAAGGCTTAAGTTTAGGTTAAGTCTCAAGTCCTCACTTTTGTTTCTTAGGTACCAAAAGGCTCTTTAGATAGGAAAGATGTCCTACAAAGGTCCTTTAATAAATCCTCCATCTTTTTCCCTCTCTCCCTCTCTTTCAGATCTCGTTTGATTTGGCTGAGTACACCGCTAACGTGGATGGCGTAGGTACCCTCCGTCTTTTGGACGCCATAAAGACGTGCGGTCTGACCAACAGCGTAAAATTCTACCAGGCCTCCACCAGTGAGCTGTACGGCAAAGTCCAGGAGATCCCTCAGAAGGAAACCACTCCCTTCTACCCTCGCTCACCTTACGGTAATACACACAAATATGTAATGTAGAGCGGCATGGAAACACACTCACACATTACCTAACATTTTCTACCTTGCACCATTTGTCAGACAAAAGCGTTCATGGCCATGTAAGGGCATACAAACAGATTGCTTGATGCCTCTGCAGCACTTTTTCTTCAAAGTGTGTGTGTGTGTGTGTGTGTGTGTGTGTGTGTGTGTGTGTGTGAGAGAGAGAGAGTGAATAGAGGGGGGCTTCAGTGCTCAGGCAGCGTTTGAGCTCTCCACACACCCCGAGGCCAAACGTCTGACTGAGGACTGGAGTGGCTCTCATTTTAACAAAGACACCTTTATATCCACTGCACTCAGCACTCACTTTCAACACACACTCACACACACACACGTAGGCCATACACGTGTGGGCGCGATCAGGTTTCATGTTCTCTGTTGTCTAAATGCTCTCCTCACTGACACTTTCCCCATCTGTCAGCACTCAATCTGAGGCTGCATGGGAGGCACATACCATCATGAGGAGGGCTGCTCCTTTATTAATTAGACTCGGGCTGCCATGGCAACCTCCCCTCACCTCCAGCATACATCCCTGACCTACGGCTCAATCAATGGGTGCCTCCTTTCACTTGCTCTGGTATTCCCCTCATCACAGGAGAAGGGAGGAGGAGGAGGAGGAGGAGGAGGAGGAGGAAGATGGTGAGAGGAAAAAAAAGAAAAAGAGGGGAGAACTTTTTGTACAAGCCTGCTTTTGGTCAATCAGCAGGAGTCTGTGGTTCTCGTTCCTGATGGTGAAATACAATCTGCGGTACCGCTGTGTTCAACTATGACATGTAGTGTAGTTACAACACAGGATCTTTCTCTGTGTCTGCAGCTTTGAGAAGAGAGGATCAGTGTTTCTGTCTCTGCTTAGATTGTCACTCTGTAAGACTGAACAGTGTTAATGGCTGCCTGAAGGTTTTATTTGTTAATTGGGTGAATAAAATCATCATGTCAGTGAGAAAAGTCTGCCTGTGCAGCATTACAGTCCACAGAGGAGCGATTGTGAATCTGAAAAGCCTGTTGGGTTTTATGTGATGTGGTTATTTCTTCACTCTTTCAGCCTGAATGTATAAAAAACCAGGTACAAATATGTTTCTGTCTCCTCACTTTCCTTTTCTTCCTGTCCTCCTCCACCTCTCATCGCCCAGGTGCCGCGAAGCTTTATGCCTATTGGATTGTGGTGAACTTTCGAGAGGCCTACAACATGTTCTCTGTCAACGGGATCCTCTTTAACCACGAGAGCCCGAGGAGAGGTGAGCTCACAGCACGTCATTCATTCTCCTTTTCCATGTCCACCACAAAAGTTGTATTTGTTTTTAATGTGGAAATGAGGTTGTGGCAGCATCTGACAGTAATAGAGGAGAAGACAAGGGATTGAACCGACCTATGGTATTGTTGTTTATAATGATCAGGCAGGAGCTGGAAATGGTCACATTATTTTATTTAGAATACACAGTTTAAACAGAATATGACTTGATCTTTATAATTTCACTTGAAAATACATATAAGAAATAAAGCTCAATAAACAAATAAACATAAGGCACAGGGTTAGATTTAAGGTTTATAATTATTAAACACACAGTTTGTAATTTTCTACTGCTAGAAATGTCTTAATCAAAACAATAACAAAAGACGTGGTTTAATGAAGTTGTGAAAGTTGCGGGATCATGCGAGTTATCTTCACCACCATTGTGTCATTCAGGAGGTTTTTACCAGCCAAATTATCTGTAGAGGTGTCATCAACTCCAAAACTAATGGATCAGGTGATTAAATCCAGTAAAAGCACTGTTTCACGTTAAAAATGAGTGTTTCTTCGATGCTGTTTGGCGGTTTCCTCAACTTGTTTCTCTGATAACTTAATATCCAGACGTTTGATGACTAAAATCCTTGATTCAATTAAAACATATAGTTAAAAATGACCAAGATTAAAATGTGTATCTTAAAAATGTCACGTAAAACTGGATAAAGACAACTTTGACCGCTTGTGGCAGACAATCACAACACTAACATATGCACAAAGGGCACACCGTATGTCAAAGGAATACAAAAGCACATTCTCTCATAAAATCAAATCTCACCCTGAAGCTACAAGTTTAAAGCACTTACTTAACCTAAATAAAGGGTGTAAGGCAAAACTGAATTTGTCATGATTTAACATTGTGTCATGTGTCAACACGCCAAACCCACAATAAAGCAGTAAAACAGAAGGTAAATTGTTGGATTGTGTAAAAGTATTCAATTACATGCTCTATATAAAGTCATATTCACCGGTGGAGCCAGGTTTCTCATAACTACTCGACACACACACACTAACACATATTATGACACATAGTGAGTGGGTTGTGGTCACATTTTTAATATGTGCTCTGAGCCCCGAGGGTCGCGGGCGCTGGTTTAACCCGATTTACACGCCACCGCGATCCAAAATTAATACCACATGACTGCAGCCCCAGCACTGCACCCAGGTCAGCTGCTCAGGTGTTTATGATTTATCCCCTAATGAAGGCCCTGGCCACGACCCCAGCCAAGGTCAGGGGTCAGCCAGTAAACCCTAATGGGTTACCACAGATAGATAGGTGTGGGAACTGGTGTAGTTTACAGCCAGTTCAGCAAAGTTGGTGTGGTCACCGTCGAGGTCCTGTAGCAGAGATTTTGTTGATACAGTCGAGCTGGGAATGATGTTGACGCAGACAAGTGAGTAGAAAGAACGGGCTGGATGACAGGAGGAGTGATGGAGATAGGTGGAGCTGAAACAATTTGTTGATAACAGAAAATTAAACTTCAGCAATTATAATAATTGGTTTATCGGTCAGGCAAAAAATGCCAAACATTCCCTGCTTCCAGCCTCCCAAGTAAACTGAATTCCTTGCATTTTGGACAGTTGGTTTTCGTAGATTTTATAGACTTTGTAATTGATCAATTAATCAAAAAATTCTCATAGGGCTGATTGAGTGGCTGTGTGAAACTGCAAAGTCAGAGATGCTTGTATCCTTCTCCACTCGTACACACAATGACCTTATAAGGGCAAAGCTTGCTGCCCTCCCGATAACACGTCCTCAGCCTTTTGGTCCTCGGGCAGCTCTTTCTCATCTTCCTCTCTGACACGGCTTCTATCTTTCCATTCTTGCCACACGCACACACACACACACACACACACACACACACACACACACACACACACACACACACACACACACACACACACACACACACACACACACACACACACACACTCACTCTCCTTCCCCTTTCTTCTTTTCTCTCTTGCTTCATTTCATCTCTTTCTCCTCCTTTCTCCACAGTCAGCATTTCTCCAGTAGGCCATCGGGTTTGCTCCTGCCACTTCTATTCTCAGAGTTACGGCTGTTGTTGCTCATAAAGCAGGAACGCTGCACTGTGATGTGGCCAGATGTCCCACGGCTGCCTTGCACAACCCAGTGCGGCGCTTGTGTTGGCTGGATTGGACAGTGTTTACCCAGGCCTCTGGGGCCTGCCATGACCCTGTCGCTGCCACACTGAGGGGGCGTTTGGCCGTGCACTGCGGCACCCACAGGAGGGCTTTAAAAGGGGGGAGGAGTTGGTGCTTTGTGCCGCAAAAAATACCCACATGGCACATTTTTTCACTGTTGCAGTGTAAGGTTGTACTGTAAATCACACAGTGGGCAATATATAACTACTGCACTGTATTGTACTGCACAGAGAGAACATGGATTTAACAGTGAGTATATAAATGTTTTCGCATACTTGATTTCACTCTGGGCGTTGTTAATATCTAATGTTAAACAGAGCTGTTGGACGCTATATATTCATTTCAGCCACTAAAAAGTACAAATGCAGTGTACTAAAGCCAGCATGCTTATTAAAATTTCTTTATGTCTAAGCTGGAATCACTTTTTAAGTTATATGCTGCACTGTGGGACTCTTCTACAGGAAGCGTGATGGTAAAAAAGAAAACATAAACTGAAATTTTAGCTCACTATTTATGATATTTTTACATTTATAATTGTTGATAGTGTCCTCTCAGTTGCAAACTCGATTGAAGTGTGTTAATGGCAAATTTTTGTCACACCTTGCATCATTTTCATTTAGTGCGAATGTGTATAATAGTACAACAGCTACTTGAAATATGAATGTAAACTTAACCCAAACAGTGACTGAGTTTTTAGGGCTGTTCCATGCTCTTGTTATTTCAGTAAATAGACATACAGGGACTAATGAGTAGTGTGGAACTGGGACACAGAGTACAGTAGATCTGTCTGGCAAAAAATCAACTGAATCACAGTTAGTGAATAAAGACAATGGATGTCAAACCCTCTCAAAACTAACAAAAACTCTCAAAAAATGGGTGAAACAAAAGTTTAATTTCACACCATCTCTTTGATTCCCAGGTGATCTGGGTATATTGCTCGCCAAAACACCAAAACAATGACATCACCAAAGAAGAAGCATATTGCAGATCACCAGAGGCAGATTAAATTTCATCAGTCACACCCTGAACATCTCTGTGCAGTGTTTCTTGAACGCCGTCCCTACGTGTGTAAATGTACTTTGTGGTGCAGACAGATAAAAGCTTATTCATCACCTGTGTGCCGCCCCTCCTGCCACCACACGACTTGTACCTCTGAATTATTAGTCACTAATGAGGGAGGAAGTCTATGATGTCAGTTTTGGTGACCCTGACATCACCACTCCCCTGTTCCCCCTCCCACACACAGGAAAAGCTGTGATGTCATCCTCCCAGGGTGCCAGTGGATGTGTGTGTGTGAGTGTGTGTGTCTTGTGTTTGAGAAACAAATAGATGTTTGCTTTCATGAGGAAGTTTTTCCCTTTAATAACAAGCTCACTTAGACTTGCTCATGGCGTCTGCTACAGTGACCTACCAGTGACCAATCGTCTCCACAGCGCAGTGTGGCGTGGTGTGGTGTGTCACATAGGACGGTCTGGTGACTGCCGGGAATGGCTGGAGAGGGAATAGTGAAGTTAAACACCAACCTCAGACTTACTGTCCCTCTGTAGGATTTCAACAAGGAGCTCTGTCTCTTACGGCACAGAGGATGACTTAATCCCAGCAGGAATGTGCTTCTGGTTTCTCTTACCGTTCTCGTAAACACCTGACGGTTCAACCAATAAACGGCCGATCCCCATTGTTCTGCAGCAAAAAGGTCGGAATTGGACGGTCGTGCGGGAAAAATAACCCGGTGGAAATCCAGCGTGAAGCAAAGCAAACAGAAGCCTGCATCTGCTGGCTGGTTCATACCGTGGCTAGCTCCTTTCCGTTAGCTTAGTTGTTAGCCATAACAAACAGCTCTCACACTGACTCTGAAGAGGGGGATTAGCGTTAGCAGGGGTGCTAAATAGACTTCATATTGCTGTGACATATGATACAGTGCAGTGCTCCGCAGTCTCTTGGCAAGAGTGATCAGCAGCGAAATCTGAGCAAATAACCAGTTCATATATTTATTTGGTCATTATTTTCAACAAACATACAGCACCTCAAAATCTCATTTTGACAATAAAAGACAAAACCCAAGTCTAATATATAGTTATTAGCGGTATGTTGATCTAAGGCTAGGCAGTAAATCAGCACAGTAATATGTTTTGTGTGCGTATCCACCGTTGCTACTACTGACCAGCTCCAGTTGTAGGCTAATCCCCTGGTTTATTTGGGGAAGTCCCATCCATCTCTCCACCCTGAGAGCTCTGTGGTTCACGCTTGGCAGTATAGAATAATATACTGTTATGTTAGGAGAGAAGACCAGTTAGCATTGGGGAAGTTAGAATAGCACTGCCAAAGTCAATGCTGCCCCTTAAAACACACACACACACATACACACATACAGCCGCCCAGCCTCTACATGCCACGGCTTCATCTTTCTGCTTTTGTTGAGGTTGGGCCCAAAAGGTCAGATCGCATGATAGATTTGTAAGAGGATATGTTATCCATTTATTGGAGAGGTTATTTTCAAAGGAAATCTTCAGATAGGAATGACTTGGTCTGGAGGCGTCGAGGGGATTTGGCGATATTTGGCGGAGCGGGCCCTTTTTGTGTTTTTGGTCTTTATCGTTTCATCGGGTCTTGAGTCTGAGTCGGAGTGGAGTCTGATGCCTCGGAGCAGAGCTGATGACAGAGTCCTCTCCTCCCTCCATGCCTACCACCACCTTGTGTCACGTGGCCCACGAAGGTGCTTCCCTCTGGCTCAACCTAACTTGGCGGCAGACGTGTCACGTGGGTGTTGAGGTTTTCTACCTTCACTCATCCCCATCGCCGCCCTCAAATGTTGTGTTTGTTGTCCCGGGTCACCATGGTAACCAAGAATCTTGTTGACTGAGTGCTTGCTTTTGAGAGGCGCTAATTGTACTGCGAGTTGAAGGCACCCTGTCGCCTCTCTCAGCCTTGGCCAGGCCCCATCAGAGCCCTGCAGGAGGACTACCAAACGCTCTACGCTCTACGCTCTACGGTATTTTGATTTAACCGAACTACGGGATGCTGCCAGACACGATTACGTCTTTGTTTTCGATACTAGAGTGAATCACTTTGTCTTACTCGCTCTCGGTTCTGCAGTGTGGAGGTGGTGCTTTCGGTGTTTCAAACTCAAGAAAAACATGTATCATCTACTCCCCTCTCTTTCTCCACACCCTCCCTTTCTTTCCCCACACCTTTGCACACCCTGTGCCGTGCATCCATTTTGTTGCATCACACCCAATTATAAAAAATAATAAGTGACTTTCTTGGTCTTTGTCTTTGCAACCTTCCAGCTCCATTCCAACCCTCCTCGCATCACATTTCCTTCTGTCTGCGCCCTCCCTGTCAGTTGAGTCAGTCCAGAATGAGGACAGCAGTCTGTCAGGTGTGAATAGACGCTGTGTTGGCAGAGCTGAGCGCATAACCTATCTTGGATGTAACGCAAATATTCTCCCCTCGTCAAGGCTCCAGAGATCAATCAGAATGTGAATTGTGCAATAACAGCGATGGCAGACACTGACAGGTCTTTGGCCTGGGTGGAATTTGGCCAACCCCCGACCCGAGAAAGATTCCTCCTGCAGAATCACTCAGTGCTCCGGCAACTCAGGTATTTTGTTCATAACTCAGCTCCGATAAAGTAGATGGGTATGAGATGAGAACGTGTTCATTTTTGATGTAAACAGGGTTTCAGAGTCTAACTAAATCCTTAAAGGTATGGGAGTGGAGATGGAAATTAAGGGTTGCATTTTTCACTTCAAATCTGCCACAAAGCCTTTCACTCCCCAAGGCCATTGCTCAAAGACAGAGTGGGATTATGGGATTTGCAGTTCTGGTTGAATTCCAAAACAGGTGTGTAAACTCTACATTGAGGTAACTTGAGGGTCTCCATGACAACCCTGTGGCAATCAAAATTATGTCTCAGCTATTTTTTCTTTGCCACTTTCAGAACGTTGCCAGTCCAGACAAGCTCGCGACGAGAAATGACTCAACTGTCAACTATTTGGAAAATACTTGGAATGAATTTTTTTTTTTTTTTTTTTTTAGAAAAGTAAGCAATCCACAGTCCTGTTTTTGCAATGTGGTTCATTAAAACAGTCTGGGTTACCAAGTCATTCCACATTTTTATTACGAAAAGAGAAATCTTTAGCAACGTCCTGCAAATCACCTTGGAACAGAATTATGTGGTGATGAAAAACATACGGCAGGTCTAAAGTTGGAAGAGGAGACTTGGCTCAGGAAGGAAGTAGATGTTCTACCTTTGCAAATGTTACATTAAAGATCAACTTTATGAATGTTTGACATGATTCAAGACTTGAATTTACTCAGCTTTTCAGTTTTTCCAGGGCTAATGCACCATTCGGCTGAGCCGCGACCACACATTATATCTTGAAAATAAATGTTACAGAAGGGTGATTCGAATAAATCACATTGCGGTTGAATCTCAATCAGTAAATGCCCATAAATACACTCACAGACAGTAATATAAATGAGTGTGAGTCAGACATCTTGAGGTCTGAGTGTGTAAGGGCAGGGCCGTCACACAGTTTGAAGACAGACTTCATAAGTCACCTTTCTTTAGCAACATGGTTCTAACAACAGAATCTGTTGAGTAACCAGGGCCAGTCAAGCCAAAATCCCCTCAAACCCACAGTCCCCTCCCTGACTCCCCCAGGCCAGAGCCCCCGACCGACAGCTCCCGTCCCCATCCTGTCTGGGCCCACATGGCCTGGCTCTGGATGGGAGACATCACTGCACATTTCTCCTCACCCTCCTCCTCCTATTTTCTCCCCATGCTGGTCCAGCTGTGCCAACGGCCCGTGTGTTACGCTTTTCCTGTTGCTTCTGCCAAAATGAAAAGGAATGATGGAAAAGAAAAGAGATGGCAAGAGAATGAGAGAGAGAGAGAGAAAGAGAGGAGTAAGCCGTTTTGGTATGGGTTTTGCTGCCTGCTCAGTTTTCACGGCCCGTGGTTTTATTAGACTTTCAGCCGGGCTGCGGGCAAGGTTAAACGTCCACCGCTGGCCCGCTTGGGTTCGAAACCTCCTGTTAGCCCTGGCCTCCCTGCCTCCACCCTCCTTCTGGGTTGTTCTGCGTGTGTTGCCAGTAAAGGAAACACATTAACACCTGGCCAGTAACAGAGAAGCCGGTCCACAGCCAGGCAGGCCGGTCCATTAGGCCCACGCTCTGGTCCACACCGCACCAATTAGAGGAGGCAGGGAGCAGAGCCACTCCAAACAGAGGTGTGAGCTTTACAAGGAGGCTACAGGTGTGCTTGGGGGGGAAATAATGGACTTTATTACTGATTGGGGTACTGTGTTACACTGATCGCTTCTGCCACCTTTTTTG
Source organism: Lates japonicus (assembly GCA_033238685.1). Taxonomy (NCBI): domain Eukaryota; kingdom Metazoa; phylum Chordata; class Actinopteri; family Centropomidae; genus Lates; species Lates japonicus. The sequence continues at coordinate 233,443 of BRZM01003569.1, forward strand.
TTTTCAACCGGCTCTGCAGAGTTTTGACAACCTGTGTTTAACCTGCAAACTTTAGTTTCTTTGATGTTGGGATCAAATCAACCTCTGCCTTCCAATTTACTTAGTTACCAATCCAGGGTCTTGTTATTACGCTGCTCACCCCCTGCCAGGTCCTAATATATGATGTATGGATGGCTGCACCAATGACAGTTTAATTGTTAGCAGTTCATCGATTATTTTTTTATTAATACCTAATCTAAAATAAATAGATCCCATTACAAGTTTCCAAAGACCAGAGTGAAATTTGAGATTGTGGTTTGTCTATTCAACAGTTTAAATCTTCAAATATATTTATTTTACAATGACATAAAACAGAGAAACACAGAAGAAAAAGGGAAGATGTTTAATGTAAAATTGACAAATGAATTCCTAAATTTCAAAGAGGAATACAAAACAAGAATTAAGGCTTGAAACTTGAACAGTGGGCTGTAATGTTTTAAAATAGAAAACGTAGTAGGACTTATTTAGAAAAGTGCTCAAGCATATTATTTAGACCCAGTCAGGGACATTTCAAAATCCCTCTCAATGCCCCTCTCTCTTTAACACTATCAAATTATGTAAAATTCCAAAAAATAAAATATAAAGAGCATTCAATGATTTCCTGTTGTACTTTTTATAACAGGGACTAGAAAACCAGACAGTTGATTAAATGTGAGGATAAATGTCTAAAATCAAAGTAAAGCAGCTCCGCAAAGTGGGCCACAATCCAAACACACACCTGTGCCTTCTAAACCCCAGAAAGTTCTGCAGAAATTATACACTATAAATCTGTTTCTGGATGAGTAGCCTCACCATGTCTACTTAACTGATCATGTGTAAAATCGGTGAGTTCTCAAAATTGTTGTTTATGAAGCTCAGACGAATTGCTTAATCGCTCCATTCTTAGAGTGGCATGAGCATGTTGGTGTGTTCATATGTGTGTGTGTGTGTGCCCTTGATGAGATAAGAGCCTGTCTAAAAGCTGATGTGGATGAAGAGCAAAGCTGACAATCACGGACACATCAGTGGCAGATGAATATGGGTTATTTGACTACAGTTAGCAGGAGGGTGATGCCAGAAACAGATGACCTGCCAGGGTTAAGAGAACGCCCTGCGCCAGATGAGACGACTGGCAAAGACAGGATGAACTGGATATCAGAGGGTTTCCATCGCAATTTATCTACGCCTAAATACTTCATATTTCCTAATAAAGGTGCCTATTATTGATTTAAAGATAATAGACGCATTTTGATCAAACATTTTTATCTCTTTGTTTTAATTTGATATTAGTGGCTTGTAGAAAAGTCTTAAGACCAACAGAACCCTCATTTAAACTTCATTTAACTCCAGCTCAACATGGCGACAAAGTAGTGTTGACACAGGCTATGTGACCCGCTACCAACACACAACATGCTGTATTTTCTCAAATAAGCGGTCTAACTCTCTGGTCTGCTTTTACTAGCTCACCCAGGGCTGTCGCTTTCCTAAGGAAATAATTACTAAATTTGGTGCATTCGCATGATTGCTCCATGGGATTTTCCTTGTGTCTAAATGGAGGCTCTGCCCATGTCAGAGCAACACAGTGATAAGTGTCGAGACAGAGCCACGCTATTATGGCTGTGATGGGCGCAGAGCTAAAAGGCAACATTCATCTCAAGCATGATGAGCTTCTAAAAAGCAGAATGTAGGAGCAATTCTTAAGAGGTCTTGAAGAGGTTCACGGTTGTGGGAGATTTATATAAATATGTAAATCAAACTAAATTGAT
>BRZM01003569.1:235243-320442 GCA_033238685.1 Lates japonicus
CTGTTTTGGTCCAGTTTCACTGCTCTCATCAGCTTTGTGTTCAGCAACAGCAGCCATTTGTTCTTTAGTGAAAAGGCTTCTAAAAATAACTCACACAGAACAAACAGCAGACAAAGTTAGCATCTAGCTGGTGATCACAGCAGAATATTTATCAGCTGCAGAGTAAATTATTTTCCACAGGAGCTGGCAAAGACCAAAACAGAACTAAAAAGAGAGTGAATATTATTAGAATTACATGGCTTACATATCTGCTAGGTGTGTAAATAGGCAACTTAATTAGGTGATAATATGTTGTGTTTATACTCAGGCTCCCCCAAGTGGTCATAAAGGTCAGTTAATGCTGCTTTATATATGTTTATAGTAAAATGAATCCACTGTACTGGTTACTTAAACTGTAACATACATTTCTCACTTTAAATGTAATTTTTTATTTGTCTTACCAACCAATCAGAAGCACATATTCTCTATGTCTATGTGTCATGTGTTGTGTACAAGTTTGCAAAGTGATAAAAGGGACAGTTCATTCAAAACACAGTATAAAGATTCAGTGCTGTCTGTCCATCCTGGTGCTTTTGAGATATCTGCTGTTTTCGTACAAATACAGCAGAGATCTGTGGCATTTAGTTTGTGGCACTGCAAACAAAAAAAACAACAAAAAAATACACAGCAAATTTTTTTTCAAAACAGAATGATATGTTTACTTGCAGTAATCCATTGACCTCAGTTTGTCAGAGAGAGAGAGAGAGACGGTTGGCAAATGTCATTAGTTTTAACAGCAGTACAGAACTATGGTTTGTAACTTTTTGTCATATTTGGAAAGATGTGTTTCTGTTTTGCAGTATTTTAGGCTGATTTTAGGTCAGGTGGCCCTTTAAATTCCTGGACAGCTATAGAATGAACATGTTGTAGTGCTGTATGACAAGCAGTGGAAAGCTTAGGCCTTGTAATGACGTTTACAAACTGGGTTAGTGTGATCAATGATCTCCTTTGTCCGTTCACTGAGGAAACATGTATCTCCATAGTATGTACTGTATACTCTGTCTGCACTTGCACAGTGTCCTCTTTCATTCTCACCTTAGCTGGTAAATGGCCACCAGGGATACGAGTGTTAAAGCTGACAGCTGACGAGCTGTCTGTACTGGGAACAGTGCTGGGGACAGAACAGAGTATAGGTCAGGTTTTTCCGGTGCTGACAGATGGGTGCCAGGATATAGGCGCCGGCGCTTTGCCACCCTGCCTACTCCAGATACTGCTGTACTGAGACGTGGAAAAATCTGAGGTCAGTGTGCACAGTCAGACACGTCTCAATAAGTGTCAGTCATTTGTGAATGAATATGAGCTTATGTGTCAGTACCTATCTGTGTACAGTATCTGTGTCAGCTTGCTCCCTTTAATTCTTCACAAGAGCACATGTGCAGTAAATTTCCTCTCCCACAATCCCCTTCTCCTCTTGTATCAACAGTTCTTAGGTGTCAGTGGTATCACCTGTTTCCTGTTTTCTTCCGTTGTCTTCATCTCCCTCATGTTGCATCCACAGTGAACCTATATTAGGAAACTTGTGGCCTTTTTCCGAACTGGACTCCAAATAAAACAAAGTCTTTTAAAATTCCCTACAGAACCCAAACTTCTACTAAACTTTTTCCTCTTTGCAAAATCTTAAAGTGACAACTTTCTTCCTCAGAATCAGCTGTTTTCTCTTCTCACAAAAAGTTATTTGCATTTAAACATAACATTCATGGAAGTAAAGTCTCATTAGAAAATGGAAAACTATGAATTAATTAGAATCTTAAATGAGCACAACAGATGTCAAAATGAACCAACAAAAAAAATATTTATGGCAGTCAACATTTAACCATCAATATAATAAAAATAAAACCAAAATGATGCTACAATATAAAAATACAAAAGGTTAAGTTGAATATAATAAGACAGAAAAACATAATGTTTTAACTATCAAGTGTATTCCACTCAGAATGATAAAATAAGCAGTTTCTCTCCTTAAAACAAGACTTGTGGGTCTGAGGTGAAGAAATGTTTTTAGTTTGAAAGCCTCCACCCAGGATGTTAGTCACAATTACGCAATGTTCTGCTGACACATCCACTGGGTCAAAACAAGTCACTTATGAGAACTGAGTGGCATTTGACAGGGTTCAGAAATACCCGTGTCTTTAACCGAGGTTCAAGTGGTTAATAAATGTTTTGGGGCCTTGCTCACGCCTGCACCTGTCACCCCACTTCCTATTGTGGAACAACGTGAAAACTGTACACTTCCCTGTAGAAGATGAAAATAAGATCCATCCATAAACTGTGCACCGCTGCATCTGCTGAAACTTTTCACGACTTCTTCATCATCAGATTTGGAGATGCTCTGTTCTTTTTTATTGGCGGTACATGTTATTTGTCTTACTTTATACGGCGTCATATTTCAGTCCCAGATTCTTGGGATTCTGACACCTGACTGAAGGGGCTTTTGAAGTGTCTCAAATGTCACATAGCGATCCTCCCCAGCATCTCCCCCTAACCCCCATCAATCCCCAGCTGCACACCCGAGCCCTCAGCTCTTATCACTGGCCACTCAGCCCCTGACGTCCACAGGGGGCTGCACTTTAATTTGCAGGATAGCCATCTGCTATTCTTATAACTCAACTCTGTGGTGCTGCATTGGGGGAGAGATCTCTGTTCTCCCTCCACTTCTTTTCTTCTGGTTTTTGCTGTAGTTTCCATCAAGCCTGCATGAAAGTGAATGGACTTGATTAGTGAAGGGAAAGTTTTTGCTATTTGTCTACTGTGAATCAGCCATGAGCTCCAGCCTGGTCAACTCTTTAGCCAAGGTTTATGACCCAAAGCCTCTTCATGGTCAGAAACCTGGTGGAAGGAAGCTGTCTCTTAATGGATCAGACAAGTCCCAGGTTTCTTTCTCTTCATCAACGTCTACCTCTTCTTCTCACGATGCCGCCCTGCGCTGTGTGGAGAGCCGAATGGACTCCCTGAGCTCTCAGATGGAGCGCCTGCTCAACATGCAGCAAACTGTCTTGACCCGGCTGGATGGTCTGTCCCAGGATGTCAGGGGTATGGGTCGCGATCTGGCCTCCATGAGCGAGGAGGGCCACGGGGGAAGACGTGGCTCAGGGGTGGAGGTGGTGTGCAGCGAGCTGCGTGGGGCGATGGAGAAGGCCAGCGAGCGGATGGAGAGTCAGGGACGCAGGCTGGAGGGGGTTGAGAAGCTGGTGGAGGGCACCCAGCAGGTGATCAGCCTCATCGGGGAGGTGGTGAAGAGCTCCAGGCTGGTGGAGCTGCTCTTCAAACAGCCTGGAAACAAAGCTAACAAGAAGGTGAGAGGTTTAACAAAGGTACAAACAAGTGGCCCAAAATCCAGTTTTTCTGTTTTCATCTCCAGCATTTGAGGAAGTTGTAATGTAATATTTCCACAGGGGTTCTATTATTGTGTGCTGTTACTGCTGGCAACATAGTGAGGGGTCTAATTGCATTGTGATCATTGCAGCAGATGCATTAAGTGCTTTCTGAAAGGTTGCAGATGGCGTCCTCTTGATGGAATATCTGACCTGTCTGCTATGGCATTATAAACAACTGACTCTAAAACCTAAGAATTTCAGAGGTGAACTACAGACAGTGTATCTTCTAACAGGTTTTTGTGTGTAAGGCTGCTACTCACTCCTCTCAGCTCTGATACGGCTCCTTGTAAAGCTATTATTAGTTCTGCTGTACTTCAGCGAGCTGTTCTCAGTAATGTTAAGTAGTTCTCCCTCGTGCAGTGATTGTGTTTTGCCTCTGAGGTGTAAACGATTAGAGTCAGACTGGTTATCTTATCCAGACCAGGTCTCTATCAGCAGTGGGTTGGTCTACAGCTGCACCGAGTCAGTGTAGCACTTAGCCAGACCTGCTCTGCATAGGTGACATTACTGTAAGTGATTGATTAGATGGTCTGGTGGCCTTGTGTGTAACCACACATAGTCTGCATCACACTGTGAATGTTTGTTATTCTTGATGCGTGGAACAGTATGAGGAATGTACCGAGGACCGTTTAATAGTTTTTACTGCCCAGTGTTTGCAGGATATGTGTGTGTTTGTGTGTGTGATGGAATATCTCACATTCTTGAATCCTGCTGATTCAGAGACTGTTTTTAGGAACGGGAATGTGGTTAGTATTGGTTATTACAGACAGCTCCTGTCAGGTGAAGAAACTGGAGGCGAGGATCATCTGAACATTGTAAAAAGCCAGAATCACATTAAAATGATCCCTGTTATCGATGTACCATATACATTATCATCCTTTAATCGGCATTATTGACACTTGAAGGAAGTGCCAGAACCAAAAACTATTTCCTGTTGTGTGTGTCGTCTGCCACAGATGATATATGACCTTTCCTCTCCCTCGTGGAGGGCATCGTCCCTCAGAGACATCATACTTGAGTTCTGAGGGCAGCATGCTCTTAACAACAAACGCTTTGGCTCGCTTCTCCGACTATTGTGCAAATGGAAATATCCGAGTATATATATATGCTGCCGTGATAATCAGATTCCTGGCCCATCATGATGAAATTACTTGCCGAACCGTTTGGACAAGTGAGAAAAATTGCTGTAAATGAGACATTTATACCTGGTTCAAGTTCGGTCCATGTCAGTCTAAAGCTTGGTCTCTATTTCTTCTTTCTACAACCAGGCAAAAGATGACAAGGATAAAATGAAGCGCTAGGTCTGAAGGGCAGAGGCCCAGAAGAGAGGAAGCCCCGGACAAATCAGGTGAACAGGAAATGACTACACTTAACCCACAATCACCACATTTATTCAAGTTTGCACAGCATCTTTGTTCTTTATTAATCTGTTAAAATATGTATGGATAATAAATCTATTATCCATTTGTCTATCCACATAATTTTGTAAAATGCATCACGATAGATTTACAATGTCACATAGTTTACATATATCCATATATCTTCATTTTATGTGTTCAGTTGTGTAATGAAGAAACAAAGCTAAGCGAGGCTGGATATTAAGCTCAATCTGGACATCTTAGATTCCGCACTCCCATTGCATCAGTCAGCCTCAATTAAAGCTCAAGCAGGGCTTTCAGCTAAACTCTGAGATGTAAGCTGTACTGTGCAAATGTTTTTATTGCTATTTATTGCTAATGTTAGCATGCTCACTTTGCTAACTTTTGCGTGAACACACCAGCATGCTGAAATTAGCACAGCATGTTAACATTAGTCTAAAATACAATGATACTAGTTTGATTCAGGCATAATATTGGACAAGGGCTTTGACCTGTATAGCTCTACAGAGGATCAGGATTCACCTTCAGGAGGCCATAGTGTCTGTGTTCATGTCATCACAGCACAGAATCACAATAAACCTTGTATTTTTGTTTTCCACCTCAGATTCATCCTCCCTGAGCAGGCCGGTACTGCAGGAACAGGTGGAAAAGCTCAGCAGGCAAAACACAGGCACTCCCCACGTTAACACGGAGGCTGAGGCCCAGAGGCGGAGGACAGAGAGTGGAGGAAGACAACAGGTAGCAGGCCCCAGTCCTGGATGGACCGCACACCTCTGCCACCAAAAGTCAGAGGAGCAGGCGACAACTGAGGACAGAGAGGAGGAAGAGGGAGTCTTTGAGGACTCAAGCCTGAGCAAAGGAGAGGAGGAAAAGGGAGAAAATGATGCAGAACCAGCTGGAAAGTGGAGGATGATGGGAAGAGAAGAGGCATAAAGGGAGGCAGAGGGTGCGAAATCAGAAAGGCCCAGGTGTCATCACAGTGTTTGCAAGACCTCTCTCCTACCACAGGAAAGGTGATTGTCTACTGAACTTATTTGTTTTGTTGACACTGGATTATAAGTTTATTGTTTCCATATTTCAGTTTTATCTGAGAGAGTTTTCGTTTGTGAATTTCATTGTTACAGCTCTGAGGAGGTCGGTGACATGGCCACCTGCAGCCAAGCGTCATGTCTGAAGAAGACCTGGTGAAGGGACTGACCTCAAAAAAAAAGCCAAGTGGACAGTAAAAGTGGAAAGCTTGCCCAAGCCGGAGGACAGAGTGGTGGGCAGGCGAGGCACTTGGGCCTTTCGTCTGGCAGACAAAGGCAGAAGTGGAGGAGGAGGAGGAGGAAGAGGGAGAGTCAGGGTGAAAAAAGAATTCCTTATTGGTAAGATATGATATTTCTAGAGTAATGAATGCAAGAGCAGTCAGATATCAGGATATTTACTTTTGTTTGAAACCATCCCACATGGCTCTGTGGTGTGACCTGTTCATTCTCCAATTCTGCTCTCTACATTAAGTACAACATCTTTATTCACTCAGGCAAATTTCTTTTGACTGCTGACTGTCTAGAAATGATCATTTGATAACTAGGCCTGCACTTTATAGGCATTAGTTTTGATCTGGACTGCAAGCCCCCAGTATTTCCACAGTCCTGGCTCTGGTTTTGTTTGTCCTTAATTTGGTGAACTTTTGTGCCAGAATTCATGTTGCAGCGGCTCTCCATCTAGACTCTTTTAGTAGCTGTTAGTTGGTGACATTTGACTTTTTGTTCCTCAGACTTTCAAGCAGATCCAATGTCATAACACCGCACCTGTTTGAGCGTCACTAACATGTCCAGTCGGCACAGCTGGCAGAGCAGATAATGGACGTTGGCGTGCTGCTATTTTGATCCGCTTTGTTTCTGGGGCCGAGGCCCGTCCTCCGTCTCTGTTCCTTTCTCTTTCCTGTAGCAATTTACATGTTTTTCTTCATTTTGTTATCATTTCCTCTGTTGTTTCTTCAGACTCAAGCCCTCCTCGTTATAGCACCTAGGCCACCGCGCCGTGACCCCAAAGCCCCATCAGATAGCCACCTATTACCACCCATCAGCAGAGATGAAGTCTGGTGAGTGACAAGAAACCCACAGCTCTCATAACAACTCTCAGGAGTTTATTTTCATTTCAGCACAGCCACAGACACTTCAACACATCAGCCTTCTCTATTGAAATAACAGAGGATCTCACACCTGTGAAGAGATGTCTAATAGTTTTCAAGACCTTTTTAATGCCCCCCAAGGCCGAGATGATTGCCAGTCTGGAGGCACTTGTGAAATGTGGGCCTCTGGTGTAATGGACCAAGCAGCAAATCCTGCCTCTCGAACTGAAGATTACCCCTCATATAAGCACATTTCTAAAATGACTGACATAATGGCACAGTATACGGCCCTAATTACTCTATGACTGCAGGGCCTATTGTAATGATGTGTGTATGAGGCTGCAACTATTGATTGTACCATTTATCAGTGAAAAGAGTTATTTTACTAAAATGACGTTATAAAATTGGGAGGGTTTGTGCAACTAAGAGCCAAAAACCCAAAGATGTTCAGTTCACAATGATATAAAACTGAGGAAAACTGGCAGGTTTATTTAATGAACAATTATTTGGAATTTGACCATGATAAATTACTTAAAAATCCAACATTTTCTATTGTTATTAAATCCTCATATTTCATAAATTCAAAATCAACTACAAATACTCTGCCTCTAGTATCTATGGATGTATTTGACCATGAGTGTGTTTGCTTTTTCTTCATTAGTGGACGCTGGGCAAGTCCACAAGTGCATAGAGAACTCAGGCCTGGTCTGACGTTACGCCAAGATCATCAAGCCCGGAGCTTAAAGAGAAGGTGCAGTAATGATCGAATATGAAACACAATACATGTTCAGCTATGGCACCGTGATGCTCGACAATGTAATGGGTGGTTACTTTTATCATCATTACAAGCACCATAAAGGATTACACTTCAAAAATAGGCTCAGCTCACAGTCTCATAGGGGCCGGTACGTGGCAATTTGTCTACCCCATTGTGTCTTTCTTCTCGGGTCATCTGAGTCTGATGTGGAGAGGTCAGATGTCCGAGCATAGCTCTGTGGTTTACTATCATCTGGAGATATCCAGAAAGCCCAGAGCCGACTAAAACACCACCAAACATACAGTCAAATCCTCGCCAGCTCATGTTGCTGTCACCGATCGCCTGTGACAAAACTGACTTCGTTAAATCTACTGTACATATGATTGACACTGTTGCTGCACTGCAGATGACAGTGCTTTGCTATGGTTTGTCTGTCTGCCTTTACAGTGCTCATGAAATCCATGTGTTACCTGACTTGTACTGTATGTCTTTAATTATTTTCTGTCTCACCTGTTCACCCTCTTCAGGAGGTGGTGAGGAATCTAGATCCAGGTGATGAACCAGCTGAACCACGCCCAACTCCTTATCCAGCTGTACGCCTTCGAGTCGCGCCATGATATCATCCTAGCCGCGAATAGTGAGTCTCTAACAGCATCTGTATACTTATGCGTGGTATGTATTAAAATAGCAGAGTTATAAGCTCTCTCTGTGTTTGTTCCTCTCAGCGGGAGGGAGGGGAGTTGCTTGACTGGAAGACTAATACGAGAACTACAACCTGACAGAGCTGGACACGTGTGCTGTTTATACTGTGATCTGTGAAGGGCTGCAGTATATGGCTAAAATGTACATCCCAGCACCTCACCTCAAGGTAAACCCACTTCACCTCTTTAATTTCCTAGTTTATATTTCTCATTTTCTCCATGTTATTGATTATATACTAGTTTTCACATATGCGCCTATTCCCCATCTTTAGCTTTACTGTTTTCAAACCTAAATTGTTTTGTATACTTACTATAGAACAACTGTAATGCTCCACTGCAGCCTCTTTTTAAGATTAAACACAATGAAAAATTCCAATAACTTTAACTTTAACTTTTTTTTTCTTTATTCTGGATTACCCTGTAATCATCTCTTTGTTGTTTTTCAGCTGAGAACATTCTTTGTGTCAGCAGAGCTACAAACAAGATTAAATCATTGACTTGGCCTGGCCAGGAGGTAACATCTGTCATCTTTGTCACCTCACCTCATAACAGGCCTCCCTCAACCCCAGATATATGTCTCATGCCTCCAGGTTGTGTCTCTGATAGGATAAACCCTGGAGAAGCTGTTGAGGGTCAACTTTGCACACCTGAATTTTAGCTCCTGAAGTCAATAACTATGAGTTTGTTTCATTCCCACGGACATGGAGTCTTGGTGTCATCACTACATGCTGTAAGTTGTCAATACAAATCACACACACACATACAGCATAAAGACACAGGGAGAAGCTCTGACCTCCGTTTTGCTCTCTGCTCAGGCTCAGTGGTTTGTCTCGCTTCTGGGGACGACAACGAGACACTGAACAACATCCGCCTGTCAGTGGAACTTTGAGGAGGAGGACAGACATCTCCTCGACGAGGCCAAAGACTTCATCACCCGCCTTCCTGCTGGTGAAGAGCAAAAAGCTGAGGATGAGTGCTGCAGAGTCACCAAACACCCCTGCTGCCGGGGACCGAGTCTGCACTACTGACTAAAATCAGAAGGTAAAACCCATCCAGGAGCATCTATCAACGCCATTTGAAAACAACAGAGTTGTTGCAACTCAGAAATAACCGTCCTGACAGTTATTTGTTTGAAGCAGTATTAATCCATCTGATCCCCTCTCTCACTGCAGAAAACAAGCACTCCACATGCTCCTTTCTCTCCAGAGAGCTGTTGCAAGACAGATATTTTCTTGTTAGATGAATTAGTCAATCAGAGCATCTCTGCATCTGCCTTCATCCTGCCTCGACCAACCTTCCTTTTGTCTGTTTCCTCCCAGAAACACTGTGAAGCCCTCAGCATGCTTTTGACAGAAAATGTGAGCCCAACACTGACCAATGCTACTGTACCTGTATGGCTACCGGACCACTTCGCCTTGCATCCTCAATGCTAGCTTAGCCCCCGCAGCTCCTAGCTCTGACCTGAATAGTGGAGTACACAGGATAAAACTTTACCGCTGCCATCAAGACATAGACTCTCTTAGCATGGTTACTGTCCTGTAGAACACTAGACTTCAGACTGAACCACAGGAGAGGACTCCTCTAGCTCTGTGGTATCTAGTTACTGTAGCTGCTAAGGTAAAAGAACGACTTGTGAATCCAAAATAGAGAATGCTGCCTGCTTTACTGTCACTTTGGCTAACTGCTACATGTGTCACTGCAGAGGTAAAGAAATTCAAACACTGCTACTCTCCCACTGCCAGGATCGGTTTGGTCATGTTGTCCTGGTTTGTTGCATGCTTTGCACTTTTGCCTTCTTTTCTCCGAGATTCAGAAGCGGTAACAACTTTGAACAAAGTATAACCGAATTCTATTATTTAAGTGATATATTTTGTGAAACAGAAATTTTCTTTCTTTTAATTTACAAGTCTTATTAAAAAATGTATTCTTCTAAAAACATAAGCTAAAATACATTTAGAACTTGGCTAGTTGATCACACTCATTAATTTATTTTGTATATAACACAGAAGAGCTTTATTTCCCCATTTCTGAAAAGTGAGAATATCTCGATCGAAACTTCCTGGTTCGTGCTATATTCAGCCACATCTTTCGCTCCATTTCCGCTGTAGACTGACGTTTTCTGTATGCATTCATGCCGCTTAGCCCGCTTCTTGCTTCGCTGCAGCTTTGAGTAGCCCCTGCTCACCTTCCATGAAGGCATAAAGTACAAATAGAACACTACCTATGAATAATTCATGTTAATGAATGAAGTGGATTCTTTATTGTTCATTTTAATTTACTGTCTAACACCAGGCTGTACTTGAAGTGCAAAGCTTTTAGTTCAAGATGGGATTGTTTTTAGGAGACAAAACAGATTTCACTCATTTGTTATGTAAATTCAATGCTGAGTTTGACGGAGAGTCACAGCAGAGCGTGGAAAATATCAGTCAGTGTTTTATTGTCCCGCTCTTTAAGAGACGGAAGTTGGATGAATATTCATCATCAGCTGTTGGCTGTTCTGTTTTGGAAATGGAAAAGCTTTGTGATTTTGAATACTTGTTTATTTGAATTTATGATACTTTTTTCAAGTTTTCTTGTGTAATGAGACATAACAAATGTAATATAAATATGAAATAAATAAAGCACACTCAAAATAATGTGAGTGTGTTTCTGTGTGTGATCATTTGCGAATCATATCAAATTGAGAAGTTCAACCAGCACATGAACAGTTAAATAAGAAAAATAATGCTTGAATAATAAATAAATGGTACTTGATGACACGAGCACAAAGTAAAAATAATGCATTTGATGTACTTTAAACTGTGGAAGCTATCAGTCAGTAAAAATCCTTCACAGTATCACACAGGAATCGTTGCAACTATATACATGAGTTATCTCCTATGTACATGTTTTAATGATCCATAATACTGATTTCTGAAGCATTCATATCCAATCTGTCACATTAACAAGAGAGAATTATTCAGTATAAATCCACTAGAGAGCAGCATTTTGACTTATAGCAGAGAACTGTATAAGAGAGCTGACAGAAAATGATTTTAATTACACTTAATGGTTTGATTTGGACTCGTGAGATGTTCTTGTTTGAATCTCTGCTAATGGTTGAGGTCCTGTCTCATAGTTTGTCATCATTTAACACAGTCAGCTGCTGAGATCCAAGCTTCATTTAACAGCTGAGATCCAACTTTGTCTCTCAGTATCATTCACCTGAAAAATAAACACCTCTCTGCATGCTGAGGGATTTTTGGCTGTTGGAGAGAAAGGAGCAATTGAAAAAATGGAGGAAAATGAGTATTTCTCTCATTACTCTGATTTGTTGAGGTAGCAGACAGTTCTTATGGAATCATTCTCTGCTGAAAAATAGAACTTTTTCCTCCATGAATAACGGCCAACGAAAGCCATATCTCTGGGCTTACACTGTCACATGAAACCTCTTTACCTACACATGTTTTTAAATTTGTGTTGCCATCTACATGAAGAACTTTTCATCCATCAAAAATATCAGATTACCCTCAAAATGAGCTTCAGTTATCAGTATAGATCAAACCTGAGAGAAATCCAGCTCCAACAAACCATTTAGTGAACATAAATAATTTACAACCTCATCTCAATTAAATTCCATGATCTGTTTATTTTGGCTTTCACCAGCAGTCATGGGATAATAGAGTATGGATAATGGGGCACAAGATATTCATCATTCGAGTACTTAAGCATGGACTGAGCCAAGGCAGATAGATGTAAATAAATTCTATATCACTTTCTGCTTTTTAATATCTACATACCAGGTCTGGCCCTCAGTACAGTATATAGATGATGCACATGGGCAAAGGTTATTCCCCCGTGAACACAAATAATTGGCATCTATCAGGGTGCATCCATGTGGAATAATGAAACACCCATTGGCTCCTGTAATCTGATCAGTTGGGTTGTGTGCTGTCACGCCATCCTGAAACAGGCCACTGCACCGTGGACAGAAATATTTCATAAAGCTACTTAGATCTACTCCCTTCACATCTGACATTTATTCTTATTAGAGCGCAGATGCTGGCATGGAATGTGAGGGAGAGAACATGCAGCAAATGTTGTTGCTGGAACTGAAATCCAGGCCCTGACACTGGACATCTGGAACACTGGAAAATTCCTGCAGCCTGGTCAGTTGATTAGGACTGGACTGTCTGACAGTGGTGGAAATTATAAATGAACTGATCTAGATTAAAGCGGAAAACATGCAGCTTTAAAACAACAAAGGCATCAGCACTAATCACGCTATGAGGAAAGCAGGAGACACATGTAATTAAGAAGAAGACCCCAGCTAGACACTGATGTGAATATTATTTTTTTTTTTGAGGTAGTGTTGTAGTACTAAATTAAAAGATATATTTCTTGCAAAACATTACAACACAAGAAATATATTTATATAACTGTTAGAGTACGTGGTCTGTCGTGGAAATGTGGAGATTGGGCCTGGCTGATGTTGGATTCCCAGCCTGGATCATTATTCCAGTCTGCCCTGACTGAACCGTGGACACTGAAGCCATCTGATCCAAAATGAGGTCATTCAGGCCTGCTGAGCTTTGTAGCACCCATGATCGCATCTCCATTTGTTGGTTGGTTGGCTGCCTTTGCAATTTGTCTCATCTGTATGTGTGTTTGCACAGCTATGTACAGATGTACAGCTAGGGTGCAGTGAATTCGCAGGTTGTGCCAGAGCTGGGAGCTGAGAGGGCAAACAGACCTGCAGATGATTTTCTCAGGGTGTGTGTTGTACTGCAGAGCTACAGAGATGAAAAGAAGGAGGATGAGCCATTTTTCTTTCTGTTACAACTGACTCATTTGGGAACTGACTTTTCCACAGTTTCATAGGATTCAGTCTGGCTCATGGACACCTCAGCAGGGCGGGTGCCTGCCAAGGGGACATGAACTTGGATCCTCCTGAAGGACTAAAGGTAACAGCCGGGTGAACTGGGTTGTCTGCCCAGTGGGAGAGCGACTATCCATCTCCTTCTTCCAGTTGAACTTAACCTCCTGCACTCCCCCCTCCTGTTCCTGGCCACTGGCTGGCCACAACATGTGTGAAGCTCTGCCCAGCAGTAGACTCACGGTCAGAGTCAAATACCTTGAAACACACAGTGAGACACCTGCTGCCCAAACAAGAAGAGAGAAGAGTGAAGAGCCTGAGCTGTAACAGAGCTGAGGTTGTTCCCCTTTGATCAGGCGGGTGGAGGAGCAGACTGGCTGCTTCTCAGGAACCCAGGCACTTGTTTTTTTCTTCTTTTCTTTTATGCAATGATGTTTATTTTAGACTGTAATGAAATCACACCTCCCATCATGCTGTGCTCTGCGGGAAGTCACAGTGAGAGAGAGCTTTCAAGGCTACTGACACTCAGCTGGAGCAGATGTTGTCATACATGGTCAAATGCATGCAATAATAAGAGATTAGAGCTTGGGAGTTGCTTGATCGCCCTTCTGTTAAGACAGTATCTCAAGTGACGTGGATCTTCTTCTTGAAATGAATTCTCTTGCTGTGGGTCAATATATCAAGTTCTGCTCTTAAGTTGTACGATGGCTCTGCTCCACAAGCCAATTTCTACTAAATTTCCACACCCTTTCCTCGTTATACACACATGGTTCAGCTGGATATCCTCAGAAAATTTGGGATCTTTACTAAATTAGAAACAAGTTACTGTAAGTTTCTGAACAACATGCATCTGTAGAGGAGAGATTATCAGGAGGAAATACTAAACAAAGATGATATTCACAAACTGCTGACCCAACACACCTCCTTCATTATGGAACCAACATGTGTCAATGACACTTTCTTCTCAGGATGTTTAATGAACCACATTGACGCCTAAAGTTTGGTGACGACAGATGTTACGCTGCGGGCTGAACACAGACACACACACAGACAATAAGTTCTGTAAATGACAGCATTGTTGCTACTGGAGATTGATTTGACAGTAGATGTTTGCTTTTGAGGTTGTTCCTGCTTGAGGCTTTTCAAATGCTCTCAGTGAAACTCAGATCATGGCTTTCTAGAGATGTAGATCAATGTCATGAATTTATTCTACCAGTCAAAGCTGAATGGTAAATTAACAGCTTTTGCTCCTTGACTGATGCCTTACAGATCTTATGCGTTGCTGTATCAATGATCAAAGCTGAAGTTTAACACTGGGTCTGCAGTGACTGATGAGAATGAATACTTATTCGGAAATTAAACTCTTCAGTTGTTATTGGAAGTTATTTGTGACCCTGTTACTCCTTACTCCATTGTTTGGTTCACACATAATTTCACACACTATTAGTTGTCCAGAATGTCAACAATGTGTGTTTTTGCTTCATCCAGAGCCAGAGGAGAGGCATTATCAATTTTGCTGTGCTTTTGAAAAGGGATTAGTTAAAAAAAACAAAAAACAATCCCTTTAGCGTCCACATCCCGGACTTTGCTTACAGAATCACAGCTGAAGCAAATATGCCTGGGAATACCAAACACTTGTTCGCTAAATGCAATGTTTCAGTGCAGGAAGAACACTTTGACGCACAACAGCAACAATGTTCAGTTCTTTATAAGCTGCTTTTACAACTTGACAAATAATAATTATTTATTGTCTGGTCTATACAGACTTTTGGCCTATATATAAACCATGTCCTCTAGTTATTGTAAATTCACTGAAATTCCTCGTTACAGCAGAGACTGGAGATAGACTGACGGGAAAAGTTTTGGTCACTACCCCCAGAAATATGAGATATCCTCAATCAATTTGCATATTTATCTGACAGACTGCCACTTTTCTGAAAATCAGTGGTGGAGCCGGGGTGACATAGCACCACATAGACAATTCTTGACCATAGCATGAATGATACAAAGACAGATTATAATGATAATACCTTATTATTATGTCATATAATATGTATGGCAACACTCTAAAGTCTCTTCTGCTCTAGTTAATGAAAATGACAAACTACATCTCTATCATTTCTGTCAATACAACCAAAAGCTGTCAAAATGGGTAGAAAATTGATTTTATTAGCAGAATAAGTAATACTGTTGGTTTGTTAATGTTGTTGGATGTCAGTGAGCTCATTAAGTGCAGAGACTAAAAGTTATTTGAATACATATTCAAAGTAGTTTAAACCAAGATTTCAAGTACCATCAAAGTAGCTTAGTTATGATATCATTTTAATAACTTGTAATAAATAATGTTTCTAAAGTAATAACTTTTAATCATTAATATTTTACAATTGTGAGTGATTTTTACGATGGAAATAAACCAAGCAAATATCATAACATTTGAATAACTTATAACACTTGAGTAATAGCAGTTCAGTTTTAGTATTATGACTGGATGTTTGTACAAATAGACTCTGTCTTTTGCTCTGAAGCTCATGTTGTACGGCGTAAATAACGCTTGGCCTTGACAGGCGCCAAAGGCGCCATTTTAAAGTTCTTCAGTCGAATGCGGGTCTCTTGTCGGGAGAGCGTGGTAGTGATAGCCCGCACGGCACTTCGCTTCCTCACGCTTATAAAACCAGACATCTAGAATTGTTCAGTTTCGTGAAACGCGGCGGTAAAGTGACCACGGTATATGGCCTGAGCTAGCTGATAGCAAGCTAACTTAAGTGGAAGAAGAAGTAAAGAAGTGATAGAAACAGTAAAGAAAACATTGCTATTGTTTTTCTGAATTTTGTGCTAAAAAGGAATGAAGTTTGTAAAGCCGAAATCAATATTCTTCTAGACGGTAAGAAAACAGCTGTTAATGCTAACTGTATGAAGCGTATAGCAAAACTTTGAAATAGCTCCTCAAAATAAATAAATAACAACAAAAGAAAGAAAAAGAACATTCAAAAAGTTTCACACAGTAATTGTTGAGGAATGCTGAAGTTTTAGTTAGTACAGAAGTTCTAAATTAATTTAAACACACCATAACCACGTGCAGCCATTACAATGAATGAGCTATGCTTGTTAATTTAATTACAGATGTACCGCTTAAACATATGTAATATTAAATGACTCTACTTCAATTCGTTTTGTTTGTGTAATCCGTAATTTAATATCAAATATTTCTGCGGCTGTATGGTGTATACATTGCGAGAAATAACTGAGTGATGCATCTGTCCTACAGGTATGTCGCTGTGTTGGCTGCTTTTTGCAGCGCTCTCAGACACTCAGCCCTTTTATTTGTATCTCCTCTGCTGCCTCTATTTGTTTTTCCTATTGGCTGATTTCACAGCCGCTTCCCTGCTGCCCTTGCACTTTGCGCGGTGTGTAGTTTTGGATGCTGAGGAGACTGTCGCCGCTCTCACACTGTAAACACAGACGGTTTATGTCGGTTTGTCGCTTCGTGTGCCAGCAGACTGTAAACATCTAGCCGGTCCGAGATGGCCCAGTGCTCCGAGCCTGTTAACGTTAGTCTATGCCAAACGGAGCGTCAAGAAGGAGAGAAAGGTGTTAACACTACATCACCGGACAGGTAACATTACACACTCAGATCTTCAGCCAGTATCTGTTCTCACACTGTGTGCACTTGTTGTTCACAGGCACAGTCACAAAGATTTACTTTACCGCTGTTTGAACAGCTTAACGACTCTTGGTCGTGGTTTGTAATAAGCGTATCTGCTTGTTTATAATCCGCTTACACCTGTTCCAGGTGCAAAACCCAGTGTATCACTCCTGCATCCACAGCTCTAGTTAGCTTGAGTCGGCATTTATGAAAGTTAGGTGTTCCAAACTGTCCACATCAGACCAGGTCCAGACCCCAAGACCATCATAGTTAGGTTTCAAGGATCTGACTAGATTACAAGCAGACTCCAGTAACTGTTTAAACACTGTTTCAGGTTTGTGAAACTTGATTCTGCTTTCAGTGGAAACACACAAAATGGCGATTTCACTATCCCCCAACCAGGCCTCACTTGACCAGGCTCAGTTCAAAACCACTATAGTTAGTCTCAGAAAATCTCGGACTGGGTTAACCCAGAGATGTTAAAGACTGTTTAAAGCATCGATTTCAGATTTGTAAAGCTAATTCCATTTGTGAAACCTTAAAAAGTGCAGTTTCACTCCTTTCCCCACAACCAGGCCTCAGCAAACCAGGACCAGCTCAAACACCACTATAGTTAGGCTTGTCAAATCTGGACTAGATTAACCCAGATAATTGAAAGAGTTATTTAAACACAGTTTTAAGTCTGTGAAAGCTCAATTTTATTCATGAAAACCCTAAAAAAGTGAAATTGAACCCCCCCCCAGCAGACCATACCAGACTAGGTCTAGTTCAAAATTAGGCTAGGCAATTAGGCTAGCCAAATATGGGAGGCACCACCCTTCTTTCCCAATCAGACCCCATCAGACCAGGCCTAGCTCAAAAACCGCCACTTAGTTTTGTCAAATCTGGACTAGATTAACAACTCCGTTTAAAACGCAGCACTAGATTTGCAAAACCTTTATTCCCATCCAGACCACATTGGACCAGGTCTAGAGCTAAAACCACTTATACGTAGACTTCCAAAAATAAATAAACATCTAAAAATCACAAATCATCTTCTTCTCAGGATGGATCTAGTCTAGTAGATCTGACAAGTTTAGGTATATTAGTTTTAGACCTGGTCCAATGTGGTCTGGATGGGGTAAAAAAGCAGTTAAATTCACTTTTTGTGTTTTTGCTTTCATAAATAACATAAAATCCTGTCTAAAATATTGTGATTTAATTTCCCCCTTAGAATAACTTTGCATTGTGTTAAATCTTCATTTGCCCCCTAAACGTTGTCTTACCTGTCCTTTCCCCTCTTCTGTTTGAGGTGTGGTAAAATCTTTTATTGACTTTAGCTTCCTAAATTACATTGAAATTGTCTTACTGTGAAATGAACTTTTTTTGTTCCCACATTATGTCAGAAGGGAAAAAAATAAATTATTTCTTCTCTTGTTGTCTCAAACACACACTTCCACTGAGCCTACAAATACGTTTATCAGGTTACACATTAGCCACCTGACACCAGGAAGTTGGGCCAGAGGCAGTTTTTAGAGGACATGAATTTTACCTTAATACGTCCTCAGTAATCAGCCTGACAGTGGCTTAAGAAGTACTCAGATTCCAGAAACCAAAATCTCAAAAGCCAGTTTTGCTAGCTTTTAGCATTCAGTTAAAAAGAGCGCTTAGCCACACCTCCTACATCCTTCATCCTCCTAAAATAAGAGATAACAATATGGTAGATGTTTTATCATGTTGAAATCTCTTCAAAGATATTCACTCACTCTATTGTCTGCCAGCACACAGAGTACAAAGTACAGTTGATATTGCTTGTTAGCTGCAGAGTTAACAGGACATATACAGAGGTGTGGCACTTTTTAATCACTCATATCCTGTAGCTGTTTAATTTGGTATTGTGCGATCAGAGCTGGATATCGTATGAAGTTTACTGATGACAGATACTGTACAGATACTATAAAGACACTTTATTCTTACATGACTTTGCACATCTGAGTATACTTTAAGTTTATCTTGCATAGTTTTTCAGTCGTTGGTCTGTAACAATGTTTAGGTGGGTGTTACCTGCTGATCAGTGTGTAGTGACTGTTTGCCATCATGCTAATATTCTGGTGTGAAACATTCATCATGTTTCAGACACAGCACAGTGATTGTGGTCCTCACCTAATGGATCATAGCCTGAACAAAACTCCTGAACATGGGGCAGAGAGAAGTGTCAGCTCTGCAGAACTGGCTTTACTTGTATTAATGTAGAGAGAGAATGACATCAGCATGGGTCAGTGATTAAATGACACTACTGGAGTGATGACGTTGTCAAGGATGTTTGCTATCCTATTACTTCTATGGCTTTGTTCATTGTTGTGTCTTTGTAGGTTGGGAAGTTATGTCATCATTATGGTTACAATAGGACAAGGGTCCATACTTTATTCTGTCAAGAGCAACTCAGACAGGAACCACAGCTTTTTAAGTTGATTTTAGTTTTTAGTTTAGTTGATATTATCAGACCATACAGTGTTAATAGTAAATACTTGCAGATATACCAAAAACTGCAATAAATTAATGCTTCATATAGTGGATTTTGTGCACATTTGACCTATTTTCTCTTAATTCAAGTTTAATGTACTTAGTTGAAGTTTATTCAATGGATTTGTTAATTTCTTTACTGTTCAAAGTTTTCTATCTTCTCTTTATAACTTTATTATTAACATTAAAATGTACTCCTTCAGTACATATATTTGTCATAACTCTTATTAAACCCAAAACCAAGGGATCTTTGGTGATTTTATCAGAGTAAAAATGAGTATTGGCCAAGCTATCATCATTATATATTGATACTGGTATCAGCCTCTAAAAGTTCAGCATTGTTTAGACTACTTATTACATATTACTTGTTTATTTTTCACCTTGTTGCATTAATTATTTTAATTAAATCTGTGGACAGGTGCAAATAGATC
The DNA here is from genome assembly GCA_033238685.1 of Lates japonicus. NCBI lineage: Eukaryota > Metazoa > Chordata > Actinopteri > Centropomidae > Lates > Lates japonicus. Next base: position 255,041 of record BRZM01003569.1, read on the forward strand.
CCAGATCAGCATTAGGGATGAATGCAAAATTCATGGTTTTATATAAAACAGAAAAAATGTCCCCACTTAGCAGGGACTCATGGGCCATGTTTCCTGCTGTAAAAATGACGGAACAAAAAATGTAATAATGTTGTTCATTCATACAGCAATTCAGATAGTAAAGCTTGGAATAGAATAGGACAGGAGGACTGCTCAGATAGCCTCTCCTCACATGGAAGCACTGATTCATTAGATGTTAGGAGGTCATATTTATTGGGCTTTATGTGAGCCTTGTATTAACTGTACAGTAGAATCATGTAAAGGATTTGATGTAAACTGTACAAGTGAGAACTTCAGCTCCCATCAGAGGGCCAGTTTTGGCACATTGGCCGCTATTTGCTTACAACTGAATTTTTGCATTGATACCCATGCAATGGCACCACTAGACATTCAGTATTACTATCGAGTGGCAGTCATGTTAGGTCTAACTCTTCTTTTTGGTTGTCTCTACAATTAAAACATGGCTCTTGGCTCCTCAGGGAGATTTATGTTATGAAATATCAGATTGCTAATAAACATTCCCTGGTTCCAGCTTCTGAAATGTCAGGATTTTAAGCTGCTCTTTGTCACTCATGAAAATAAACAGAATATTTTGGGGGTTTTGGACTTTAAGTTGGACAAAACAAGACATTTGAAGACGTCACCTTGGACACTAATTGTCAGATTAGTCAACAGTGAAAATAATTGTTAGTTGCAGCTTCACAGCATTGCCATTTTGTGGCAGCGACAAGAACCTGTCGAAGACATTTGCATCAATGGTTATGTGTGTGCATTCAAATATAAGTGTGTGTGTATTTTGTGTGAATGTGTGTCTTTTGCGGTTGTATGCACATGCAGAAGAGCATTGTCAGTTTATGATTTGCATCAGAGCAAATAAGCAGCAGGGAATAAGCAGAGACTTGGGGAATGTTTCATGGTTTGAGGTGAAAGTTGTCAGTTGACCGTTCCCAGACTGCAGCCCTGGAGAGACGACTATCGGAGGTCTTGGAAAGTCATTTTCAGCATCTCACATTCCTTTCCGAAGCTCTTTCTCCCCTCGCCCTCTTTTAACAGGAAAAAAAAGGATAAGAATAACAGTGTTAATTCATTTTTATTCTGCCGGTCATGGCGTTACTGTTGAATACTGAGAGCCCATGTAGAAGGCAGGCAGGCATCTGGATAGACCATCACAGAAGTCACTAGCCAGGGCCATGGGGGTCACAGTGATGCTGTAAATCGCCTGGCTAACTACTGTTCATAAATTTCAGGGCAGCATGCTGCTCAGTCTGAATATCTTAGACTGCTGTCTCAGTGTGAAGTATTGGGGTGAGAGGGTGTGAGTTATGGGAGACCACCTGAGTGCCAAGGCAGAGCTGCAGAGCCGGGCAGGGGCTCCGGCTGACACTGCTTTTTTACGATGCAGGGTTATGAAGAGGACAGGTTCAGTCTCAGTGTTTGACAGTAAAACTTTACTTTGGCTTTGAGGCTCACACTTCTTTCTTCAGCTCCTCTGGTTGGAAAAACAACGCTGCGCTGCGATACGACCCCTCGAGCTGTTTGATGTTTGTCCTACAAGCCTCTTTCCTTCATCCTTTTGTTGGCGTTTGATACACTTCTCTCGTTCCCCACTAGCCTCGTTCCACTGACTCCACTGTTAAGCACAGGATAGAGTCTGAGCAGGAGCCAACAATAATAATCATAAAGCTAAGAATGCGTGCGCACATCTCCTCTGTCGCTCATAATGGCTCCTGATGGCTCCTTTAAGACTGATTCTTGCTCTGAATGAAGTCTGGTAACTTGTAGAAAGACAGGAACACATGTAAGTTCAGCTGCAGTTGGTGCTAAAAAGAAAAGTTAACGGCACATGCTTAGCATTGGCGGTGGAGTAACTCATGATCTGATGGTGTGATAATAAACCAGTTTAGCAATACGCTACTTGTTTATAAGACAGTCATCTTCGGTACAATATGATGTCTGTAATGTGGAGACAAAGCACATTTGAAATGATATGGAACCATTTTTGATACAACATATTATCCTGCAGAGAGTGTTTACAGTTTCGCTGAATTTTATAAAAAACCGCCAGCAACAGAGCAGTTAAAAATTATTTAACTGTTCCCAGAGTGGTGCCAGATTACAACTGTATGTAAACCAGATTTATTAAATCAGCAACCATATGAATCACTTACTGAACTAAATGCACTGTTATTACTGTTCTGAATAGATTAATTTGCTGTATGTTTACCACAAACTGAGGGTAGCTGCAGTAACCAGCGACTTTTAACCTGAAGTTTAACCAATCAGCCCAGACATCCACAACCTACAACCAGAATCTACTGTAATTAATATGGACAAACAAAGCTGAAAATGTCATCCACTGATTAATATTTACAGATATTATTGAGGTGAATGTGATGCTTGATTGTATTGACTAGTCCTGAGCAAGTATTGTTAACATAATGATGTTGGTCAGTGTTTGGTCACTTTATTGCTGCAGAATTTGCTGCTGTAACGTCACTGCTTTGGTTCTAGCGTATCTTACATTCAGATGAGTGAGTTTGACAGTTAATCCTCATCAAAAAACACTGTTTTGACTCATTGGAAAACAGGATTATCATGGCACAAAGCTTAATTCTACACTTTTTAATTTAAAACCCGTCTTCAATCCAAGAAGCTTCACTGTTTCTCTGACCATTGAGCATCTTCACTGGAGCTGTTGGGGCTTAAGGGCCTTGCACAGGGGCACCGTAGAGGTCATAATGAGGGAGGAGCAGGCACTGCCCCTTTCACTTGACCCACCCATCCTGCTGGTTTGGGGACTAGCAGCCTTCCAGTCACACGGGCCACTGCTGCTCACATTCATACTGGCCATACATTCATTAAACTGCTAGTACTTGTCAGGTCACATGGTCAAGAGCAGGTCTTGTACTATACAATGCTCCATTGCAGCTCAATATGGCTGAAATGTCTCAACATACAGTAGCCAAGATATTTATTTACTGCAGCTGTATCTGCAGTACGTGTATGTACAGTAATGACTGTTGTAAAGCAGTGTACTTCCTGTATGCAGCAGAAGCTTCCTCAGAGTTTCTGACTCCTGAATCATATTGATACCAGGAAGCTGTGCTCGCTCATTTATTTCACCGACACGCCTGAGTGGTCCTAAAGTCAAGGGAAGAGAGATTCAGGCTGCTCCTCACACAGCACACCAAATATTTCTACTTAATGCTGAATGTATGTATGTGTGTGTTTATGTGTGTGGGTGTGCTTGTGTGTGTTGCGGTCTGTGATTACAGCTTCATTAAACCATATCAGGCCTAATTGCAGACCGGTGGTGTGCTTGGCAGCTTCTGCCTGCGGTCTAAAGAAAGCACACATTAAAGTGATTCATTTGTAGCTTATACACAATGACAAATAAACGTACGTTCGGCCATGAACTCTGTGTTTAGATAAATACATGCATAATGCCTGCAGGCACACAGGCTGAGCTCTTTAAAAGTTTGGACTGGGTCAGAAATGTTTTCCATTAGGTCTTTTCCTCCTTAATCTTATGCAGGTGATCTGACCCCTAATTACGGGTCAAAGGTCACAGAGATGACCCAGTGATAGTGCTCGTAAAGGACCCAGTAATTCACTTGTCCACCGTTCCACCAGCAGGGGGTACCAAACTCATAGTGCTGGGGTTTGTCCAAATACATCACATACTGTACTCTTCTCTCCTCCCAGGCTGAAGGAAAGATGGTGGCTGTGTTCACAGTCTCAGAGGTCATGACTTTATTACACTGTATTTGAGGACACCTCAGTGTGTACAAATATCTTAAAATGGGTTTTGGATTGTTGGTGGGACAAAACAAGAATAAGTTGTCTTGGGATCTGGAAAATTATGATTGTGAGTTTTCACTATTATTTGATTAATTCAGAAAATGATCATCACATCAGTCAATGATGAAAATAATTGCTAATTGCAGCCTACACGCAGCTATTTATGTGACTCCTCTAGACACCAGAAAAAGAACTTCAGCAAATGAACTGAATTCATACGGCACTTTTCTAGTCATATAGGTTACTCAAAGCACTTTACACCACAGGTCACATTCACCCATTCATACAGCGCTTGTTTTATCCAGAGTGCTCTGGTTCTGCTCAAAGTTTCTGCCTCTAAAAAAGGAAGTTTTTTCTTGCCACTGTCGCCAAGTGCTTCTCATTGCAGGTCATGTTAGGTCTCTTGCTGTAAATATTATATGGTCTAAGCCTGCTCTATATAGGAAAAGTGCCCTGAGATAACTTTTGTTGTGATTCGGTGCTGTGTAAATAAAATGGACTTATCACATGCTATCTGGGGCCATTTGGGGCTCAGTATCTTACCAGTGGCTGCAGACTGGAGGAGTTGGGGATTGAACCGCTGACCTTCTGATTGGTGGGCGACCCGCTCTCCCTCCTGAGCTACAGTTGTGTCTAAGTTATTAGAAACATTTATTAGAATCAGATTTAGCAGGCAAATCAGCTGCCATTCCTCCATCTTGATATCCATTATATAATTTAGAACATTTCTCCTGGACAGATTGTTTTTAATTGGTTGGTCAGTGTTTTATCTTTGTAGCTATTTCTGTCCATTTCTGGCTTTTTTCATTTCCTGTTATTGTCATTAGTGCATTTCAGAGTATTTTAAGATTAAAAATTAAGTTTAGAGAATAAATAGCTTAATAGCTTTGTTCACATCACCTGCAAGGAGTTGGTTTTGTCAATATATCTCCCCGTAGCTGATACTGTATAGATATATCCTGATAAAAATCAGTGTTGCAGACATGGGTCACTCAAACGCGGGTATTTTAATGGCACTAATAAGGAAGGACAGATCCTCCCCTCTAGACACAGCTGTGTTTATAGTTTTTGTAGTGAAGAACTAATTGCATTGCAGTGATATGATGCTGTTAAGTACATACACTAAATAGCTTTCCTGTGAGAAACACACACACACAGAGCAGTGCCACCTTCTGATATCGATGCGTATATATCCTCTTAATGGAACCACAGGATGATGATGTGATAATGATGATTATGGGAATGTTGATTGGAGCTAATGATAGCACTCCGAGAGCAGTTCTGATGAGCGTACATTATTAACATATTTTAGACACATGGGCCGATTTAGTCTAATGTCAACATCAGCTCCTTTCACCCAAAATCTATATATTCTGTCTGGGTTTCCTCTTTCTTCGTAACCTTTGTCTTCTCTACTTTTATATTATGTTGCTTACAGAGGATTTTTTAAATAATGTGATTTTAAATTTGTAGTATTTTACAGAAAAATGCAGAAAATTATGAAGCTATTTAAAACAAATTTAAAAAAGCTATACATTGACACAGCTGCACTCAATTCAGTCCTTAAAATGTCTGACACTTTGTTTTTAAAATCATTTAACGAGACTAGTGACTGTGATTATATAGCATGTGCCTGTATATTATTGGCAGAAGTTAACATTTACATAACAGTGTGGTTTTTTTATGTCCCACACATACCCACAAATATGCATATGTATGCACTTAATCAGTTTTTATCACATTAAATTAACGGAATTATACTGTGTTTCAAGGAGTAGACCATTTATATTGTTTAAACATGCAAATTGAAGTCTATTTAAAGGCAGAAAATGAACAATGCTGGGTTTACACCACTCTGTTTAGTGATAGTAAATGTTTCACACCTGTACCTGTCTGCAGTATGAGAGTTTTTTTTAAAATCTTGCTCCCCCTGTGGACAATCGTGGCCACTACAAACAGTCCTTGAGATTAAGAGGAGGGATTCAGTTAATACAAATATGAAACAATCATTGTCTTGTACTTCAATTAACGTTCACCCTCCTGTTACTGGACCAGCCCTTTGGCTTATATTCAGTGGAGCTACAGAGGAGAGAGATCATATTGTGTCAAAGGCCAAAATGAGTCTTTGGGGAGTTTGTGGTATGGCATTGACCTGGCAGGTGAACATGTAGTTGTGTGTATGTGTGTGTGTGTGTGAATGTGTGCGCGTGCACCCCTCGCTCCCACCAAGCGCCCAACTCCCCATAACAGGAAACGGCGAGGTGAGGCCAGGGTTTATGGGCTAATACGGCCTCAAAGGAGCCTCTTGTTTTGAAACAGAGCTGCAGCTCTTCAGGCTTGTTTTCCATATTGGTCTGGCATGGAACGCTTTGACCCTGGCACAGGGGCAGGAAAACATGACACCGGCTGGAGCTTTGAACGCCGTGGGGACGGGCGAGGGGCTGCCAGTGTCCCCCCCTCCACCTCCCTCCCACCCCCCCTCTTGGTTAGGCAGAAACAGGTTGGGCATCAGTGCCAACTGACCGTCAGAGTGCTCAACCTGCAGATGCTGATCTTAATAGTAGTGCTAAACCATAAATTTATTTTTATAAAACTAGAAACATTTACTGTTAACATGTCTTTAGAGGATAGTACTAGCTGTTTTTTAAGCCCATGCCGCTTTGTTTCAGGGCAAAATCAATGATGGAAGTGAGAACTGTGGAAATACAAATTAATGCAGAGGGGCAAAAATAATTTTGTGTTCAAACAAGAATCGGCCTAGATAACAAGCAGCCATGTAATAGAGCAATATCACACAGTTTAGATTTCATTTAAAACTCCTGAATCAACAGAAGGCGACTGCATTAACCTTTGGAAAAATAAATGTACATCACCATACTTGTGACCATCATAACTCATACTCAGTCTTGAGAATGTTGGGTAAAATATCCATACTTTCTGGTGCTTTCAGACGCATCTCACAGTCTTCATCAGTGGCTGATATTGGCCTTTTTCGTACAGACAGGTTATGGTAGGAAAAACACAGGTGTGAATAAAAAAATGTATGATTTACCTTTAGCGTTTGGGTGGCCAAAGCTTAAACAGAAATCTGAGCATCTAGAGATGTAAAATAAATATAAGCAATATATCAGGGATTATTTTCTTCTGCCCCCTAGTGGTCATGAATCAGCCAATATTTCTTTAATGCAACTCACTGGGAATAAAACTGAGAGATAAAGCCTCTGCTGCTTTTTCCAGCCTGTAGTTCTCCATTTTGTAGCGTAAATCTTCTACAGGTAATTCCATTGACTTCTCTCCATGGCACTTGGCCTGTACCTGTAAGGTCTCCCTGATGTCAAGGCCTAACGCAGCCTTAGGCATGACCATCTCTGCCTGGCTCTGAGTGCGGGGTTCCTGGGTGTCATCCAGCCTCTACCCTCCACATGCTCCCCCAGGACCCTTTCTCCTCTGCTCTCTCCTGCCCTCCACCTCCACTGTTACCCCCCAGACCTGGAGAAGGAAGCACGAGGCTGGCATGCTGGCAGTGTGAGCGTACGTGTGTGTGTGTTTAAATGTGTGTGTGCACATATGTGAGGGGGATTGAGCGATGAATGCCATGACTAGTTCGGAATGTTCCAGAGTGTTCCAGAATGTGCGGTCGGAAAGTCTGAGCAAGGAAAAAAGACGAGGAGTAACATGGGTGAGGGGAACAAGACCTTATTGACAGGGCTCGCTCTCTCACACACTCGCACACACACATGCAGACACACACATTGGCCCTACGTCTGGCCAAAGCTCCTGATTCATGTGGATGTTACACCTAATGATCCCAGGCCTCAGTATTCAGCTACAGTGTGCAGTTTCAGGAGGGCTGTGTTCCAGCACCGTGAAAGAGTCATTTTTGTTTGACTGCTAATGTGTCATAGATTCAACAATATACAGGTTTACTTTCCAACAAATCACTGCGCCAGCCAGTTTCACTCAGAAGAACTGAATTTAAAGAAGATTTAGACACTGTGCAAAAGTTTAAGGCACGAAACACAAAGCGAGGATGCTTTCAGAAATAAACGCATCAGTTGTCGTCATACAAAGTTCAGTAAACAGGAAGAACCTAAATAAAATCAATATTTGGTTTTTCAAGGTACTTGGCAGGCAGGTTATACCAAGCATCTCTGAGAAGTTGCCACAGTTCCTCTGTGGATTTTAGTGCTCTTCTTCATCAAGTAAGCTCCACAACACGGGGAACATTTCAACCTCTGGGGGATGGGAGGCAGAGTTAGTAGGCCTACTGTTTTGAGTAAAAGGAAAACAATGTAGGAATGTATTAATTATTTTGATAAATAGATAGATCATTTGGTGGGCTTGTAATTGTATATCTAAATAGTTATTATACACTGATGATTAATATGTTCCCCTGGTGATCACATCATGATGGAAAATATATTTTAACCTACTGATGATTACAGTATCTGACAATTTATTACATCACATTAACTCATTAGTAGGCAACTAATGTGTTTTTTATTTGCATGTAAAGGTTTTACATTTAGTGGATGTTTTATTTTGTGGTTTATTGTTTATTTTTTTGAATAACTTTTTGTTGATTTTGTCTGGACTTTTTGGGTCTTCCACTGTTGTTATTTTACATAATTTTACTATTAGACGGCTTCACATTTGGCACAGTCCTACCTGTGTGTGTGTGTGTGTATGTGTATCTGTTGTTGGTTGTGCTAAACAACAAAGCATTCCTTTTTTTGTTCGTCTTGGCCTGTAGGAAAAAATAATGAAAGAACAACAAAGTTTGTCTCCAGAGAGTCTGTGAAACACTTTCAGTTGTGGATATCTTGAATTCACTCAGTGTTTTATCTTGTGTTTTGGTTGTGTTGCAGTGATTCAGTCAATACCAGAGAATCGAATCAATAAGTCTGAGCTGCACATTTGTGTGTATTATAATGCTATTGTACATTGTATTTAAGTGTTTTTTCTTCTATCTTTTCAGGATGGTTCCTACCTCGCTGAGTTCCTGCTCGCCAAAGGCTACGAGGTGAGGGAGAAACAGACTTAAACTGTACCAGAATCTCTTATTGGAAGCATAGACACACACACACACACACACACACACACACACACACACACACACACAAATCCAGACACTCATAAATGCCAACATACACAGAAACGCACACAGAGCGACATTCCCTTGATAAGCAGCATCCAGTCACAGCAGTGTGCGGGAGCTCCCAGGGAATCGTGACGTAATTTGACAGTCGGCTTCATATGTGGACTGACTCCTTCTTGATAAGACCTTTGTATTTGCTCCTCGAGCCTGTTAACCCCTCACCTTTTACCCCTAGGTCGGACCATTAACAGGGAAATTGCTGTTACCATATGGCTGTTTGAATGAGGTCACTAGCTTTCACCTGCCGCACTGTGTGTTTTCATGAGCGCAAAAAGTCAACAGCCTGTTGATGGATGCAGAGGTTAACAAGCTGTTTCTGACTGACCGAGGCTGCATGTGGTGGTTTCACACCCCTTAAAAAGTCTATACATTCTTGCCCATAAACCTCGTATTTTCAGAACAATTGTTTTCCCAGTAGCTACTTGACCTCGCGCTAGATGTGGTAGCGAGCACATCGCCGCAGCCTGGTCCAGATTTGCAGACAGCAGAGAGGAAGTGGACTGGATGCAGGTTGGGGGATATACTGATGTGGAGGGGGTGAGGGGAGGCATTAAAGAGGAGCGCACATGCATGCAGGAAGGTGCACAGTGAATAAAGGAAGTGAGGTCAGGCCACAGTGTCCTCCCACTAATGGACTCCCCTTGGATCAGGTCCTGTTATCTTCCCTGAGCAGAGCTTCCTCACACATCCTCCCCCTTCAGGACATGGTGTACAGATCACAGATCACAGGCAGCATTAAAAACACAGTGAACTGGAGCCATGAAACACAATATTGTTGATTCAACTTTTGCAATACAAAATATAGTATGTGTCCAAAGATCTTTTGAACATAAGAAGCATTTTCAATGAAGTAGAGCAGACCACAACGTTATTTGACATTTTTTAAATGTTGTTGTCATATAAAAAAATATACTGTTATATACTGTAAATCAGTGACAACAAAATACATCTATAAAGACTTACATTTTAAACCAACAAACAAATTTTTTATCTAACCCTCAAATGGAAAATGAGCCTATGAAGGACAGTGTTTTATATGCAAGCCAGTGCTGTAATGGCAAGACAAAATATGACTCTGTTTTGTGTATTAAATTACCATATTTTATGACCACACTGGCCCAGTTTAGTAGGATATATTTCTAATTCGCTTGACATTATTGGCGCAGGAAAAGGTGGTGCTTATCATTATTAATGTGTGTTGGGAGGTTTGAGATTTGCAGCTCTTTGCTGAAAAACTTCATATTGTAAAACTGATTCACAGACAAAAATGTGATGGGAATAGTCCAAATGTAGACTGATAAAGACCAACTGCTAGACTTAGTTAAAAATGATCTGATCTAAAAAAAAACTACCATACCACAGCCATAATATTCTTCTGTTCTGGACAGCTTTTACTGTGAAGCAGCTGCAGGAAGTGTTGAGTTCATATTCACAGTCTGCTACTGTAGCGCAAAACAGTATTTTTCATGGTTTTTCAATTAACTAAAGGTTTTTCTTTCTCATATCTTACTTGATTTATATATATTTTTAATATGATGCCTTAATTTGGAAACAAACTGTTGGGTATTTACTAGTCAGAGAGCACAGACAAGATGATTAAACCTCCTTGTGTTCATCTTTTCTATCTCTTTTTCTCTCAGGTTCATGGTATTATGCGTCGTTCCAGCTCCTTCAACACTGGTCGCATTGAGCATCTTTACCAGAACCCCCAGACACACACTGAGGGCAGTAAGTGTCCCATTTACAAACCCTTTTAGATATTGGAGATTGCTGTCATGTTACAAATAAAGCTGCTTTAATTTCATCTATGTCTTTATTCCTGATGAAGTCTTTATCAGGTTTTTGTTTTTAGGTTTGAGGCTGAACTTGAGTGGGGATGTTGTGATTGTTTGGTCAGCATCTTAAACCCCTTTTACTAGTTCAGTGTTATCAAGCACAGGTGGCATAATTAAAGGTCTTATTAATGCCAATATAGCTCAGTTTCTGTGTAAAAGGTGCTTGTGAATCCCCTGGACACCAGGTCATCTTTAATGATGATTACTAACCTCTTCTACAAGTTGAAATTTCCATGGAACACATTGGCTGTGAAACTCTCAGTCTTCAAGAAACGGTTCAGTCATGTTTCTTTGTCTTAGTTCCAGTTAAGAAAACAAAGAAACATTTAATTCTTCAAATACAGCAGCTGCCAATATTTGCACCTGCTGATCAGTAATCAGCCCGGACACTCTTTTCTTTGGCATTCCTCCCATCTGCAAACTGTTGTCACTAACCTACCTAACTGTTCAATATAAGCAGCCTGTATTCATATATAGAGCTTGGTACATTAAAACCTTAATAAGGAAAAGGTATGCTCTACTGTGGAGAGTGGAGATAATTCCTCTGCAGATTTCACTTTGACATCATGTACTAACAGCATGCCAACTGGTAGAAAAACATCTTCAAAGGACTGCAGTTATAGTAGAACATAGTCGACTTATCACCTCAATCGGTTGACCTCCTTTCAATGAGGCGTCAAATATGTCTGATTCTGTTTAAAGCACACAAGCAAAAATAGAACAGTTTTAGAGAAGAGTTTTATTCTTGACTCTGATATGAGACATCAAAAACAAACTCCTCAAAACAAAGTCACAGTTGTGAAGGACCAGTTAGCGGAAATGCGGTTTTGTTTTCAGATTTGAAAATGAATGTCCATGTTTGTAAGTGTATTTTAAGTGAGTCCTTTTTTGCATGTGAATTCATCGGCATGTGTTTGTCCCGCTTTCTGTCAGACATGAAGCTGCATTATGGCGACCTGACTGACAGCACGTGTCTGGTGAAGATCATCAACGAGGTGAAGCCCACAGAGATCTACAACCTCGGTGCTCAGAGTCATGTCAAGGTAGGATCCCACACACTCACATGAATCTTTGGTCAGAGTCTGTGCAGCACACTGTGTTCCTGTGAATTAAGAACTCCTCTCTGTTAAAACTTTTCCGACAAACAGAGTTAACTTTCTCCTGTTTCCCTGGAATCGCTGGGTTTGTTTTGAGGAGCAAGATAAAGGAATAGAGCCGATAACAGTCTTGAATAAAGTTGTGTGCTATTTCCAAAGTAAAGCTGGTTTCAGTTTTATGACCTGAAGCACTTGCCTCAACTATTCATAGACTTCTAGTGAAATATGACTTCTTTTCAGTTTTATGACCCATAGTAAACAGATTTCTAGTGAAATCTGATCTAATCACTAAGATGTAAAATGAGATTCTGGCAGAGGTTGCTAATCTTCTCAGAGTGATGATCTAATGTGATTGATTTGTAATTCATAACAATAAACAACATATTTTCATTTTCATGTGATTTATTCAGAGGTTCTCTACAATTGATTGTTATTTGACAGCAGCTTTTTAAAGCAGGAAATTAATATATCAACATAATCCTTTCCATGGATGTTCATAGTGACTAGCCAACTTTTATTTTCTGTTTTGCTCTGATTGTGTCTCTATCAGCTCCTGAGAAAGATATCTGTTTCTTCAGCTGCTAGATGTTCTTCTTCCCTCACCAGCCCCCTTTAAAGTTGCCTGTTTAGGAAGGTTGGGCTTTATCAGATTGTATTTGCTGAAAACCTGCAGAGTTGGTGATAATTTTCTGTGGGGAATGCCCCCACTTGTGATCACGTTGATACTGCGTGTAGTCATTTGGTTCACTCCTGGAGTATTGAGAAGGATTACCTTACAGCAAATTCCAAGTCTTTGTAAGTTGATTTTCAGACCTAACCTTGTAAGAATTCTGGCCAGTACCCTGGGAAGAAAAAAGTTGAAAAAAATGGACTCGCGCTTTGGAAAATCGTCAGCTGTAATTTGAGGTTTTAATGATATGCGCTTAATGGGCTTACACATCTAAAAAAGCCTCATGTAACACCATTGGTAGCGCTTATTTTTCTTTTGCCTTATTTGGTTTTTTCGCTGCTACAATATCCAGATATCCAGTAAATGTAATAAGACTCCTCATCCTTACCACTAGAATTCCATTGTGATCTCTGTCTTTATTTTTTCAAGTCAGATTAAACTCAGTGGATGCCAGTTCAGCAAATATTGTCAATTGTGTTTGAGTGCCAGAGTCTGCATATGGTCAGTGCTGAGTGCTGCTGTAAATAGTTAACAGCAGATGATGTTAAAAAGGGACTTTTCAGTTCTGGGAAGTGAGCAGCTCATGTGCGGAGGATGCTGGAGCTGATGGGACAGGAAGTAATGTTTTCTTGGATGGGTCAGTCTGTGCCACAATGTCCCTTTTGTCTTGGAGCTCTGTGGTGATCCCAGGAGATCCCTTGGCGCCACCCCCCTCCTCTCCTCCTTCTCCTCCAAACTGGGATCTGACACACAGTCTCCAGGCAGCACTGATCCTCCTTCGCCATGGTGGTTTGGGTGGGATATGGAGCCAAGAGCTTAGTCAGATCATAGATAATAAGGCCATTTGTAATGTGAACATGAGACACTGCTTTTCAATAGTAGAGGTTTCTCAACAAAACCCTTCCATTTTTGGATGAGATTGGTATAATTTTACCATTCAGTTCAGCTCTGTTTTTTTTTCCAATTTTAGAAGCCCTGAGGGAAACACGCCAACTTGCATATCACTAGCATGGAGTACCAGTTTATGCTTAAATGATTAATTGATTCTTAGATTACTAAACCAATAGGAAATTGGTCAGTCACGTTGAGTTTTATAGTCAAAACTTCTGGTTCTGGGGGTTGTTTGCTCTGGTTCCGTCAGCTGAGGATAATGTAAATGCCATTTATTTTGTAGGTACTTGATGATAAACTCTTGTAATGGACAAATTTAGATTTTGACCTGATACAGGGTCACATGAAAGTTAAAGGAATCATCAAAGTTATTGCAGTTCATCCTGAGAGGAGCATGAATATCTGAACCAAATTTCATGGCAGTCCATCCAGCGATTGTTGCAAAACCACACATGTCAATCTCATGGTGGTGCTAGAGGAAAAGTCAGGGGATCAGTAAAGTCATCAGGATTCCTCCTGTGAGGACCATGAATGTCTCTACAAAATCAAATCTCAATCTGTTCAGTCATTGTGGAGATATTGTGGTGGACTGTCAGACCAACATCACCATCCACTAATAATCCGGAGAGGAAGAAAGGCAGACAGTGAGAGATAGAGGGGAGTGGAAGAATGAGTGAGAAGGGAGAAGAATGATGACTCCTCTCTCCACATCCTTTGTGGTTAGAGGCCGTGACTCTGTTCCCACCTCCCACATGGAAGATCATCCACAGGCCACACACACTCAGAGTGACAGAAAATCCCTTTACCTGTTCAAGGCTCTCCTGTGTTTATTTGTTTCCACACCAGTAAACCTGGCCCTGGTAGCTCCCCACCACATGCTGCCCGCTCAGAACAGCTGAGCCTGGCCTGGATTACTGGCAGCGGTGGTGTGGAGCAATTTCCAGTCTGTCCCACCACAGAGGAAAAGATCACTCACATCGGCTACTCAGATTCTCTCTCTCTTCCTTCCCACCATCGCTCTCCCTGCTGCTGTCTTACAGGGAATCCCTTCTGACTCTAGCATGTTTATCAGATTCACCCTGGGAGCTTGAGGAGTTGTAGTATTGGTTTGAGATGGGGTGTCTGTGTGTGTGTGGGTGCTGGTTTCCGCTGAAGAGAGTCATCAGCAAGAACAGAGTGAAGGTTATTTTCTAATGCTGCAGGGGCGGACGTGGACAGGGAATAGTGGATAGACACTGGAGGGGCAGAGAGGCAGCCAGCTGCAGTATCAAAAGACCAGCATGCAAACAAAACAGAAGGGACTTTATGTATTTTTTTCGTGACCGTTACAGCAGAAGAGCTGATGGGTTTGATCTTTGTGCTCAGGCGTCTTTCCCTAAAGCAATATTCCAAATATATTATCGCCACAGGAAAGATGGCCAAAGGAACTTTATAAGGAGGTAGTAAAAACAGTATTTTCTTTATTAGTCATGGTGATTATTTATTATAGTGCTCCCCCACTAACTCAGCAAGTATGACCAAGGGAGGGTGGTGGTTTGAAGCCAGTTTGCAGCATCTGAAAAGCAATTTTTATAAAAGTTGTTGTTAATACATACAACTAACCATTTAGTTTATGGGTTTATTAACGGTATGGTGAAGATGGTAGATAACGTTATTAAACGTTATTAAAAGTTAAAAAAGCCTGTTTAATTGCAGTAACAGCAAATTTGGTCACTGCAAGACCAAACTATAATTCTAGTTAAAGTAATTTATTAAAAATTATAATCTTCATAATTTATCAGTGATGCTTGTAAAGATTAATGTCTGACATTGCTAATTTGGTTGAATTGTGTTTAAAGAGATTTCTGATTCTTGAGTGGGTATGTTGCTCAGGAGGTAGAGAGGAATTCGTCCGCAGTAGTTTGATCTCCTGCCTCCCGGTCCGTCAGAAATATCCTTGAGCAGATGTGAACCTCAAATTAGCTTTAGTGTTTAGTTTGTTGCCTCGAGAGACTAGACCCGGTCAAATCCTAATTTTGTGTGGAGGTCTACAAATTACAAAACCTGATGTGTTTCTTGCTTTACATAGGTTTTGCAGTAAGTGCTAAAATACTTACTAAATACAAAGGGCACCTGGATCAGTTTTAATGTCTTTTCATGATAAACAATAAGCTGACCAAATGAAGAGAAAAAACGCACAAAAATGTAGTTGCAATTATTTATAGTTAACATGTATCTATTGACAATAATAAGAACTGAATGTTTTGGAAACTGCACTTTCGTGAAATATGTATGAACAGTGAACCCAAATGGGAAGTGCTCACAGCACTACTCATAATGTCTGCTCTGCATCCCAGGGGCTGAGCACGAACTCCAAATCCCATTGTGTTCTCCAACTGAAGTGCTTCATAGGGAAAAGCATAGACAAAACCGCTCAATGTCAACTCTCTGTCTGCGCGAGCTCTCCACCTGCAGCTGTCACATCAGACACACAGGGCGACAGGCTGAATTATTAACACCTCGCTTGTGGCATGACAGGGAAAATGACATGATAGTGAGTGGGGGGAGACAGAGAGGGTGGAAGAGTTTTGGGAGCAGGGTTGGTACTCATAATGAAGCAGCAGTGGGTTTCACTTCATTGTTTTCAATAGCTTTTGAGACAAAGTGCAGATTGCGCTCAGAGACAGACTTTATTCATCTATATCCTTCATTATCCATATCCAATTCCTCCCCAACAAGACTTATCATCATGCCATTATAGGTCTTACAGAAACAAACTCTCACAGCCTTTGTCTCCCCAATGGGTTTGTAGAAGCTCCACGCCAGAGGCCTTTGGGTTAACACGCCTGTTTCCCACAAAAGCTCCACACTGTTTGTTGGATGTGTTGATGCGTTTATAGGCCTAAAGCAGCTGTGTGCAGCCCGTAACAGTTTACTCTCATACACAGGCAGTAATACCACTGCTTACCTGCAGTTTGTGGGCATGTACAATCCTTGTAACTCGTTAATTGTAACAGTTGATTGTTTGACTCCTGTGTCATCAGCAGTGTGTGATGTGTGGAGTAGAAGGATCTACAGTTTGTTTGGACCCACAATTTCCTGCCTTATTAGTTCAACTAACTGTTGAGGATGCATTTTTTAAATGCATGACTCTTACCAATTCTCCTCAAAAAAAGCATAATGTTGCTTTCCAGGTAGAAACCACGTGCTTCCAAATTTAGGGAGTTTATTTTCAGATAAAGTGAAGCATTAAATGCTCTTTAGATTTGAGATTATTCATCTAGAATGGCAAACTCTAAAATCTATTGGTTATGTCAAAATGTGTTACCATGGGGCTTAAAATTCTGAAAAAAAGGGGTGTTTTTAGAGAAAGATGTTTTCCACAGGTAGTACAGCCCAGGACTTTCCTGCCTCCCAGGCCAATAAAACTAAAACTCAATGGATCATATAAAATATGCATTTCACAAGGGCTTAAACAAGACTGCTCTTCCTGGTTAAAAGTTGACATTACTATAGATAACGCCAAACACTCCTGCTTCTAGGCTAATAAAAGCTTTTATGTGAAGCTTAAAAGCATAACTGTTTTGATAGTTCTTGAAAAGTTTCCATTTAAAAGAAACACTTGGCCTCCTCTGCTTTTGGGCTTAAAACAAAACCCTTAAAAAAAAAAACAAACAATTAGATTAGCACAAGTGTCATTGATGACTATGTTTTACCAGATATTGGCTATAATTTTGTGAGATCATTTTTTTTAGCTTCATTTTGACTGTTAGCACAGTTTGACATCTGAAAATCAGAAAACTTGAAGGCTATGAGATGTGGAAAAAACCCCATGAGGCTATATCAGGCGTGGTTTTCAGGAACAATAATTTTAAAAATTTCAATTCTCCTGCTTTTTAGTACTAAAAAGCGTGTAAACAGAAAAAAAGTGTTGGAGAAACCCGGTTTCCACAAGACAGTGATGATGGTTTTGTAAGCCCCTCTGAGTGATAAGCCGGTCGTCCCGTAACAGCCGTGGCCGGGTTTACTCACTCTGATTGGTGTTTATATTACCGCCGTCAATCAGCCGTCAGTGGCACGCTGCTTGGCGGATGTGTATCTCACTGGGATAGAGACTTGCCTAGGAACAAATAGGCGCATTCCCCAGCTGTGAAGTGTGTGTTTGATTCTCTCAGGACTCATTGGCCATGTGTGTGGTTTGTGTGTATTTAGGTGCATGTTTTCCCGTGTTTTAAAATTGCCTTTCAGGATCGAGATCCTGGTGGTTTTGTAAAGAGGCGCGGTATAATCTCTGTGTGCCCACATTTTGCTCATCGTCCCATCTATTGAATGAGCAGAAACAGCACTGTGTTTAGATTGGTGGCCTGGTAGTCGGTTAGAATGGCTCCAAGACCAAGGCAATCCCTGTTTTGAAAGAGTTAGGCCTTCCCTTACCACGAATTAGCCTGCCTTGCATGGGTTGAAATGAACTTTAGCTTAGAATAGGACTTTTATATGCCAAGAGAAACAGTCACGCCTGTTAGAGTCAAGATATTTTGTGGTTTGTGCTGGTCAGTTGTTGCTCCCACTCATGAGTCAGTTCTTTTCTGTTTTCCAACAAGGTTGTAACACATGAAACATGCAGTTTGGGAAAGGAGAAGGGGCAGGAGGGAGGGCCAGGAGAGGAGATGGGAGGGATGGGGTGGGACTTTTGAGGTTTTGATGGTAATACACCGGTCAATAAATGGTATACAAAACTAAATATAGTTGCACTCTAAGTCTGTATCTTAAATCAAACCCCGATATTCCACATCAACTGTCTTGTTCGTGCTTGTGACGGTCGACCAAGATAAACTGAGCAGCTGTAGTTTCACCTGTGACTTATAGATGGCAGCAGTGAGCCACTGTGGATGACTCCTCAGATTGCAGCGGTCCTGTCTCCAGTCAAGCCTGAGGATAAAATATACACAGATGAGGAAAGGGAGTTCTGTGGCATCCACTCTTTTTTCTTTTCTGTGAATTAAGTAATTTGTTAATTAACAAATTAACTGACAACAGGTCATTAGTTAAGCAAAAATATAAATATTAAGTGGTTTCTGCTTCTCAAGTGTGTGATTTACTTCTTTTCTCTGTTTTATATCATAAATTTAAAGGGATAATAATAACTTTATCAAAATAATAATAGTAGTAATGGCAATAGTTTTGGGGTTTTTTAATGTAATTTAAGTAAATTATTAAAACAACATAAACATTAAAGACTTATGATAAATACTGAAGTAAATGCAACTTTGATAATAGTGTTATTCATCATTTAAGTCACCTACAGCAAAATATCAAGCGATGCTGGTTCAGCATCTCAAATGTAAGTTTGTTGCTTTCCTTATTTTTAAATCTGTAAATTGAAATATATTTGGATTCTGGACTGGCATTTTTTAACTGTGTCCTGACATATTTGAGATTAAATTTAAGATTAAGCATGCACTGAAAATAATTATTACTGCTTCATTGAAACAATTTGTTGATCAATTGACAGAAAAGCATTACTTAACAATTTTGATAATTATTATTATCTTTTTTTCAAGCGAAAAACGCTTAATATCTTGGGCCCTTTTGCACCAATGCTTGAAAAAATTGATTGATCAATTGCTTGAAAATACTCAACCAAGTTAACACAGTAATAAAAAAAAAAATTGCTGCAGCCTTAGACAACACGGCTACAGAGTAAACACAAGCTAGGGCTCTAGTTATGTTCTCCATCTGCACTGATTCCAAGTCTCTGGTTTGACTTTGTTTTGATGATAGAAGCTTTGTTTCCATCAACCAGCTCAAGACAGGCCCCCTGCAATTCAGTCTGTCACACTGCAGGTCTGCTGTGAGTAAGATGCGTGGGGGCCGTGTGGTTCGAGCTTCTGCCCGTTCAGAAGTGGTGTCTGCTCTGCAGCTTTTTCGAATTAAATTAGTTAAAAAGAAATTGGAAAGTTCGACGGAAAGATCCAAAGCTGCTCTCACTCTCTGGAAACAGTTCAAGGAATTGTTAGTTTCAGCTGTATCACTGTTTTCCTCATCTACTTGCATCATTCCCAATTCTTCGTCCCCTGCCCCACCAACTTTCTTCCTCCCTCTGCTGCATATCATTTATTCCATTTTACCTCAGCGATGAGTGATTGACAGTAGCCCGTGGCGTGTTTGTGTTCTGAGACTTATCACAATAAACACACTAAGCTGGGATCGTGTGCTTAATTGGTTTGGTGTAGTTAGTAAGAGAGAGGAGAGCTGAGTTGAGAAGATGGTAACCAGGATTACACTAATGTTATCAACTCATTAATCTTCCTGCTATGTCCTCCAGGGAGACATTTGGCAATAATAATCAGCCTCATAGCTTCATGTTACTCCACTGTATTGATTTATCTGGGCGCTGCTGGTTTTGTGATCAGTGAAGGCATGTAAGTGGCTTGAGATTCTTCATCGGCTAATTCAAGTAATCTGTCTTTGTGTGAATGTATTGCTGCATGAAAGTTTTTCCGTAGTAATAAGATATTCTAGTTCAAAGTCCTAAGTTTTGGGGTCTTTATCTCATTATTATATCTAAAAGAAATGTATCTGTATCTAAATTAATACTCATGTAGGCAGCTTGCCAAAAGCAACATTTGATCCTACAAATAGCAGCTAATTTTCCTGAATTGGTAACTTTTAGACTGACAGAACAGGCCAATTTGTTGAAAAGATGTAGCCAACAACAAAATCTGTAACAACATGACTTTAGGTTTGATTAGATAAACTTATCTTTATAATAAGATTCTTTGTAATAGTGATTATCACACATATATAATGAGAGAAAGTCATAAATTCAAGTAATCGTTCCATTACAGCGTTAGATTACTCATTAGATTGAGTTGTTTCAGGGCTGTAACTTGTTTAGTGGCTAGAGTGAATGACATGAAAATAATTTTCCATCTATTTCCAATAATTTATTCATTGTTTCAGTGATTTTTCAAGCAAAAATAGTGAAAAAAATATCAAACATTCTTAAGTCTTAAGCCTCTTAAATGAGTCAGTTTGTTGCTTTGTAATTGCTGATTGTTAACTTTTTAACATACAATTCTTATATCGAAGTGTACCCTGCTCCTGGCCAATGCGGGTCTAAAACCTCTTTTGGGTGGGACGACCTCTTAGCTACTGTTCTGCATCCGTGAATATGCTGTGCTAATTTGTCATCAGAAGGGTGAGCATGAGGGCTCTTTACAGGCGATCCATGCACTTGACTGCTTATTTGTGTCTGTGTAGCCTACAATGCTCGAGGGCACCAACTGCATGCGTTCCTCGAGATGACAGAAAATGGCTAGCAACTACATGCCCGTGGTGTTTGTGTGCTTGTCTGAAGGGAGCCTTGGGCCCTTGGGAAAATCATTCAGGCCAATATACAAACCAAGGTCTGAGCTAGACAACACCAACTCTGTCATCATTTTTAATTACTTAGCGCACACTCAACAGTTTTCTTCTTGAATTTGATGTTGACTCTGTATATAATTTTGTATTTATCATTAACCTGTTTTTCTGGTTTGTCCTATAAATATATAAATATAACTGAACAAGTCATTATAATATACAACTACAACAGTTTGGGGCTTGTGGTCTTTTTGATCATTAGTACTAAAATTGTATTTTTAAATAATAAAATCCACCACTTTAATGAATAGCCATAGAGATATTCCACACCTTCCAGAGCTGCATATGTAGGTGGTCTAGTATAAAAATGAGCATTTGTCATAGTTAAATAAAGTGGTTTGCATGATTTAGATGTTCTCTGCTGTGCTTTTATCATCCTGTAAGAGTTTTGGTTTTGTATTGACTTTGTGGCTTTGCTGATCTTCTCATGCCTAAGCTGCGGCTGTAATATGGCAACTACTTGAAAGTCACATATCTACAGTTTATGTTGCGTATGAGTGGGGTTAATGCACACACAGCTGTGTGTGCAATGCAAATGGATATTGTTGTAACTTAGTGTGAGTAGCATTACATGGTGGCTGGGAAGGTGGAGTCCTCAATTCACACCTGTGGTGAAAATACCTCGTGAACCCAAGATACTATTCAATGAAAATGAGTTTACACAAGAACACGGTGACACACACAGCTTAGTTGACACAGGTTGGCAGTATTGGTATTTTCTTTAGTGTGCATACATAGTGGTGTTGCATGTAGACTTCCATATCATGTGTACAGTTCTGCGAGCAGACTCACACAGCTATACATACCCTGACAGAAAGGCTTAGTGAAGATGTATGAAAAGAGCTGTGGATTTGTTGTCTGTTCACTTGTTTTGCTTCAAGTGGTGGCTGTCAAACTACACCTAGACTATTATCATTATATCAGTAGAAAATCAGTCATAATATCTCCTTCTTCCGTCGGCGGGTGGCCTCCTCCGTTACACTGTGTCCTCAAACACCGCTGGCTGTGACCGATGTGAAAGATGCAAGTCCTCACTCAGTCCTTCATAAGTGACGCGCCAACTCATCTCACAGTAAACATTGTTGCTAATCTGTGAACACAAGTCCTGACTGCTGCTGCCCACTCTGCTATATACTCTGCCTCATAGATACTACACAACACTTCCTGCTGCTAATGGCATGTTGCTAGAAGTCTGGGTTTCATGGGTTTTCTTCCAAGCGAGGAATTGACAGTGGATCTTACACGTCTAAGATCTATTGTTTCTAACTGTTTCCAAAAGAAAATGGGGTCGCTCCAATTAAGGATGAAAGGCAGAACCCCTGAAAAGGCAGGAGTAATTATTGTTCTAAATCTGTAAATTCTCACTTTTGGTATACAATCTGTAATGTTGTCCAAACTGCACTGCTCTCTTTGTGTGTTTGGTTCAGGTGTGTGTGTGTGGGTGTGCTCAATGTCCTGCAGCCTGACATGTGTCTGTTGCAGGTAATTTGGGGATTGCAATCTATTTACAAGCCTGACTGAGCTATGATCTCTCGCTTGTTTTGGATCACATCATGGAATGATGATCGGGAACAAAAACAAGGAGGAGGAGAGGCGGGATTTGAATCAGGCACCGACGGGGGAGAGGTGGATGAGAGTTCGGGCGTGATACTAATCTTGATGAGTGGTGTTTTAGTGTTTGAATTGACTTAATGAAGGTGTTATTATAGCATAGTGTGGATTTTTTTTTTGTCTGGCTGCTTTTGTATTGTGTAGGCTGTTGCTGCACAACGTATGTTTAATTGAGCTTTAAATCAGGCTGTCATACTTGTATGAAGGGTTGGGCCCTCTTACCTTGTCTCCTGTCAGCCAAACAAACAGGCCTTTCTTCTCAGGAAGCAGGATGTTCAAGTACAATAGGCAGTGAGCTACAGCTGCCGGTGAACTATTCATCAGCAGTAGGCAACAGAAGAGATACACTCTTTTTTTAGATCACTTTTATTCTGCCTCAATTGGTTTTGGACAGTTTATTGCAACTCAAACTGTTAAAATCATATAATAAAGTCTGTGTAATTGAGCAGTCATGACAGATATTTCCTACACTGAGTCAGGGTGCCTTCGATGTATGATCACCGTCTTTCTGTGCTTTAACCACACTAAATACAGCTCCTTCATTGTTATGACAAAGACAATGAGCTTACTCACAAGAATACATAAATGCATGATAAACACATTGCATGGAATTAGAGAAATCACGGACACTTATACAGTATGCACACAAACTTGAGATTGTCATTTCAAAACAATGGGCATTAATCTGCTGCCATGTAACCCCTCTTCATGTCAGGCTTAGCATGGGGGAACCTGGCTACAGGTTTGTTGGAGATGGTAACAGCATTAGCATTTTAGTCAACAGCTCGAGACAGTCGTATCATTACAGAGCTGGTAGTGTGAGTGATAAGATACTGTGCACCAATAATAAACCTACATTCAGTTTTGGATTAGTGTTTAGTGGTAGACTTTGTGGCTGAGCCCATGCTGATTGGTTTCTCAGCCCTTTCATACAGCACCAGGTTAATTTATTGAAACTTAGGAAAAATTCAGACATTTCCCGTCATAATTATTACTCAGATTTTGACATTCGCGCCTTTTAGTGGGAAACTCACAATTAAAATATACCTAGACGCCAGTTCATCCCAGGGTGTTGGATGGGGCTCTGGCAAGGCCAGTCAAGTTGTTCCACATCATCCTGGGAAAAGCATTTCTTTATGGACAGCACTTTGTGCATGGGGGCATTGTCATGTTGAGAGCAGTGAAGGACCTTTCCCCAGAGCTGTTGCCACAAAGTTAAGCACACTATTGTCTAAAATATCATTTGCATGCCGTAGCATTAGATTTTCCTTACTTGGAACTAGCGGGCCAAGGCCAAACCATGAATAACAGCCCCAGAACAAAGCACACAAGTATGCAATACATGTCCACATCGCTGTGTATTTAATAACAGGCTGCTAGAAATAGGTTGTTTGAGTTGTTACCCTATTTTGAGTACCTACTTTCTGTATTAATATGAATCTGGAGGTGAGCATGAGTCCCACAGCAGTGGTACCTGCTGTCCAGCAGTTTGGAGCTGCTAGATGTAATGAATGGCAAGGAAAAAAAAGATCATTAATCGAAACTACCGGCACTTTGTCATTGTTCTAGGGCCTTCCAGTCTTGTTTTCGTCTCACTTTTCCATCTTGCTTTACAGTGGAAATGGTCTATTCTTTGTTCAAATGGACTTTTTAGAGTATGGATCTTTCAGAGGAGTCCTAGAAAATGTCTATTGGTTTATTTGTTTAATTGTGGCTTGCAAAAATGTTATTTAAAGACACTTTTTGAGAATCGTGTGTAGGGGTTTTATTAAGATTCCAAAAGGTGCCCTGGCAGGCGTCCTTTTGTTATTGAAGAATTCAGTTAAGCTGAATCATAGACACACACAGAAAGAACAGAGTTTTGAGTCCTTTCTTTGTCACACTGTACACCCATAAAACCTGATTCTCTACATCCTCACCCTCAGGCTTACCTGGGACTGTAGTTGGGTGTGATTCTTCATATATCATCATTAGCAGGTATCAACAGGCGATGAGAAGCGTCTTGGCGTGTATGAAGCCCATAGCAAAGTGTGATAAATATTTAGCTCTGCTGTTGTGAGCGTTGATTCTGACCACGGAGAAGAATGGTTTTCAGTTTTCCGGTGCCATCAATCGCCGAGCGCTGGCGTCTGGGTAGCCCTACGGAGCGGGTGAGGCTGATGGACATGAGGTAGATGAGGAAGGCGAAACTGCCAGGGCGGCAGCCAGTTTCCAGCTTGTTGACGTATAGCTTTCGTAACCTCTCTTGGCCTCTGAGCTCATCACTGCAGACAGATTTCTATATTTATTTTCGTTTAGATCAACCTGGTTTTCCATCATCATTATCCCATAAATCAGCCAAAGGTGGTGTAGTCATTTAACATAAAGATCATGGGGCTGCAGTTAATAGTTATTTTAAAACGATTTTGTCTCAGTTATTTTTTTCCTAATAATTTGCAATGGCGTTGGGCTGATACTGGATTTTGAGGCCAATACTGATTGATATTTGAGAGGAATTAATCAAATAAGTGACCAATATTCACTTTTTAACAAACCTCATAAACAAAACACTTAGTAGTGACACTCAAACATTATGTCTTCTTTTTGTTGTGGTTTTGTCGACCAACAATTCAAAACCCAAAAGTGTTAAATTTACAGTGATATAAAATGTGGTAAAATCATATTTTAGAGACTGGAACCAAATAATTTTGTATATTGTTATGTAATTAGTGCTAGTGTTTATCAGCTGGCAATTAGTTCTATGTCAGTCGTCTCAGCTCAAGGTATTTATTGAGTCAGTAAAACATGATGCTGAGTCAGGGATAATATGAAAACCATTTTGAAGTCAAGCTTGTCTCTGAGTTGTTTTCTTTAGGATGAAACCGTGGCGGGGCCCTTCACAGGCGTGCCAAATCCGCTGGAAGTGCCCCTTAGCGGATGTGCGTCGCTTGTGCTTAAACTGCAGTAAGTGACCCTGAGATATAGCAGTATTTGTACATGTATGTGGCGTGTCGTCTGTGTTTATCCACAGACGCTTTAGTGATACCTCGGGATGCCCCACTCGTGTGTGCGGCGGCACGAACATGGATGTGTGATGGCGAATGGTGGTGAGCGGAGGAGGGTGGGGTGAGTGGGTGATGATGGTGGCTTTTCACGAGAACACGATAAGTCGAAAGATAATCTCTCTGCTCTCTCCTCCGTCTGTGTGTGGAGTGTGGGCAAACTCAAAACACTCTACTGTTTTCTTTACTTCTCTCTGCTGCTCTCCACACACGGTTGTGCACACACCTCTGCACACCTGGACACATAAGCGATTACCGAGTTAAGCAAGAAATGACACAGGAAGAGTGGGGCTGTGTTTCACTCTTTAAAGCCGTAGGCGTGCAGTCGCTGTGTGTCTGCGTCTGAGATACAGTCATTCGGGTTTTCTCTTCCTCTCTCTGCTGTAGGTGGGCTCTTCTATTAAGGGGGTGTCAGAGGGCGTGGCCGTCGCTCAACCCTTAAAGCAGGGGTCCTCTGACGTTCCCTGCCAGTTCCCCAAGCATTCCTTCCCCCAATTATATGAACACTGTGGCGGAAAAAGCCATGAACACAAACACTGGCCAGGGCGGTGTTCACGCTTTCCTGACCCGGCCAGTCATTTCAATGATGACGACCATTACACACACACACAGACACACACAGACATACACCTGGGTTTGATCTTTATGCTAAATCTCCACCACATCCCGGTACCACTGGTATGGTAATATCTGCTCTGGCGGTGAGCAGGTTTTGGTAATCTAAGCACAGGGGTGTTTACACATGTATGTGATTACGAGCCACCACCACATGCTTCGTTTACAATAATAGTCTCAAGTGATGCCTGTTGTAATAAGTCAAAGCGTCTCACCGGTGCAGTGAAACCAATCTGGTACTGATCTTATTATAGTCAGAATTAAACTGTCGGAGCCCTCGGGACTCTTGAGGCTGTAAACTGTGGAACGAATAAAACACCTCCTGCTACTTAGAACCTCCACCGTCACCGTACACAGGTGATACTCTCTGTGTGTTCGATAACAGTAGGGGAATATACGAAACTTTTAGGCATATAACTCTTCTTGTGTTAACTGATGATAGTCACTTTGCTATTTTGTGTATTTATTGCTTGCAAACCAAAGGGTGTGACAAGTTTTTGGTAACCCAGTGGGGCTGGAGTTTTGTTTAGATATTTTCCTTTTGCTGATATGATACATTACTTTGACAAATGCAAACTTTTTTTCTATTTAACAAAAGAATTTGAGTCCTGAAATAGAATAGCTGTAAATTCTGTAAATGGGAACTATCTGATTAAAGAATACAAATTATTTCAAGTACTAGTGTCTGGTACTTGAAAGTTTCCTGAAACTGGAACTGGATGCATATTTGAGCTTTATTACCAAAAAGCACTGAATTATAGACATTACCTGCCCTATGATGTGGGCTGATTATAGTTTAATGATTTCATTTGATTGATTGATCGTTTATAGTTTAATATTTAAAATAACTTCAGTAAACAGTAAATTAAACTTTTCTCTTCTTGCTGACAAACAAAATATCTCTTTCTTCTAAATTTGTAATAACCACATTATCCATCACGTCTAAGTTTGAACAAGGAATTATTGTCATAGTTTATTAGTTAATCTCTTAAATAATTTAGTTGGTTAGAGTGTCTAAAAATTATGGACAAAGCTCAACACATTTTCTAAAATTTAAAAAATAGCTTTAATTTTACTAACAGTTCCAAAGCAGTAAACTGAAAAAAAGATATTTCTTTTTAAATAATCAGCAAACCTACCAATAGTAGAATGTGGTAAAAGTAAATGTTTGTTAAAGAAGTAGCTCCATCTATAATGATTATTTTTGTTTAAATTTTTAAGTTTTTTCTTTTTCTTATTAGGAAGACTGGTCAGAATAAAAATGAAACTTGCTTGACAGGAGCATGAATCTGAATTTGTATTCTTTCTTTTATTTCAAATTAGAAGACAAAAAAAAAAAAAACAAAGCTAACAATTTTTATTTTTCTCCTGTCTTCTCTTTCTAATAAAAGTAATAAAGGTACACGTGCCAAAGGAACTAACATACAGTTATTTTAAAATTAGTAACTTTATAGTCTAATGAATATACATATATTCTTGTAGGTACGGTCAAACTTCCACAGCGGCTGATGTCTGCCGTTGCAAGTGGATTTTGGAGTCTGTTGCGGTGTCTTTTGTTGCTCTGGATTGTGTCTTAACTTGCATCGTTTTGGCCGAGGGCCTCAGAGGAAGTGAGAGAGGGCAGGTGAGCGGAAGGCGTCTCAAGAGCCAGATGTTTCTCCTCCTCTCTCTCAAAGTGAGCATGTCTTCGTTCGAATGCGTCTGGACCCTGCTCAGGTTTAAGAGATATGAAGGTATTACCAGGTGTCAGTCAGCACCTCACTTGAGAGGACCCAACAACACACACACACACACACACACACACACACACACACACACACACACACACACAGTTACAGTTACACAGTTACAGAGTCAGCTATGGGTAACTGTATTGTTGCAGGCGTGTTTTATGGTTGGACTTGGTTCTTTTCTCATTTATTGACTTTGACTTGTGGGTTAAGTAAGAAAATATGGCCCATCATAACCACATGTGAAGTCTAAACGCTACCGTTCCTTATTTTCTGCAGATTTATGGATCACGCTTTGGATGTTAGTGGTTGCTGTCATTTTAGAATCTCTATGCCGAAGCCTTGTTACACTCGTCATGAGTTGACACCGTGATAACATTATTCTGTGCTTAAATGCACTAAACTGAAGTGAAATGAATGTTGGCAAAATGCAGGAACATCAGCTGACCACCTACACAGCACAACACAGTTAAAAACAACAACAATGAGTTTAAATTGTGGAATTTTGGTTTTTTTTTAGAAAGTATCTCGTACTCGTTAATGTGGGCTGGGGTTTTCTGGGAAGGAGTTTATTTATATATAAGTTTATAGTGTCTAGAGTAGCCAAATGTTTAATAAATTTAACACCAATGCTTAGACTTTATACTTCCATTGAAAAGGTCAAAGGAAAACTTAATGACAGGCAGCAATCCTTTAACTTTAAAGGACTTCTAGAGTAGTTCAGAAACATAGTAGATTCCTTTTTAGTAAGAAGCATGAACACAACACTTCTTTGGGGTTTTCTAATGGCAAGGAACAGACCCGAAATCGAGAAAGCCCCCAAATTAGTGGAATGGAAAATAAATACGGACAAAAACAATGGGAGCAGGAAAAAAAGGTCACATTCAACTCAAAAATTAAAACCCAGTTCAGGCAATATCTCTCCTGAAATGATGCAAGCCTGGACTCAACAGTGAGCGATGTGTTTCTTTGTATGTGAGCAGTCTCTGGGACTGATTCATCAAAAAGTATCGAGTAGGTGGCTCGTGTCGAGGAAATACTTGTCCTGCTGGTGGTGGCATTGGAAGACAGTATTTATCTGGAGTGAAACTAGCCATGGAACAATTTTAAGCCTTAATTTGGTCACAGGTAACTCTAAAATCAGACTGTCGTGTTCAAGGCTGAGTTATATCCCAGGACTATAGGTTCATTTGTGGTTCAAAAGGCCTTTACTCCTGATCTAGACTTCTTCTGCCCAGGAAACTAGTCCCAACATGTCTGAATTTCATATCAGACTCACTGATATATTCTTGATTCTATACATAAAATTTTACTTTCTCCTTTCAAGTTGCCTGTGTGAAACACTCCTTCATAAAGTTTTATTGTTTTATCTGCTACAAGACATTTAAAGAATCCAGCGCAGTGTCGCACCTCAATTGGTATTACCCATGGGAAAAGAAATGATGGCATCAGCGACGGTACCGTTGACTGTTCGAACATGACGGAATGCTGCGAATAAGCTTGATCTAACTTTTGCCGTTGACATTTTCCACACACGCAGCAGTGGCAGAAAATGCTGTAACAATATCAACGCCAATGAGCTGGTGATTAGCTGAGGAGCAGCTGGAGCTGACTTATGGCCTTTCCAGAATGTCATTAATGGTATGTTGTTGTTGCTTACAAATGTAACCCGCACTTTAAGGAAGTTGTCACGAACACAATAGCAGCTCTCATTTCTCCATGTGTGCCTCTATTCATATTTTGCTGTGGTTAAAGTGATCGCGGTGATGATGGGCAGGTCTCAGCGAATTCCTCAAATGGCAGTTACAGCTGCAATGTTTTTTAAATGTCACTTTCCACAACAGTGTCTCTGATAGGAATAGACAGTTGTTGTCTTATATCGGCTTAGAAATATCAATTGTTCTGTTCTTATTGGTTCACTGTCTGCCTTCATATAATTCCAGTTTCTACCAAGATACCGGTATAAGTATAGACCTAATTGAAGCTGCCTGCTTGGTCTCAAGGCAGCTATGACAGAAACCTTTGAAAATTAATAAAAACACACAGCTTCGTCTGTAGCAGTTTTCCCTCTATCTTGCACAGACGGGAAGTAGACCCTGGGTTCTGAATATGTGAATATGCAGATGAAGTGTAAGGTATCACTGCAGAGGAAGAGAGATTACATATGCAGGCTTTGAATGGTCTCAAGTCAGTATCCGCTCCCCAGTATGAGTGGGTGACCCGGGGCTGGGCCAGGTTGTGGTTGCTTCTTGAGCGGAGTCGGGAGAGAGAGTTTTGTTGCTCTGGCTTGCTGTAGTGGAGGAGTGGAGTAGAGGTGAGGACAGAGACATCTGAAGATAATAAGGGACGCAGATAGGACTGTGGACTCGTGCCTGCATGAACCCGACAGATTCATTGCTCTGTAGTGTACCAGATCTGACACACCACTCAGACCTTGGATTCACCTCCTGCTCTGAATGTTGAGAGTGGGCACTGGACTGGCCCAATGCACAGATTTTTCGTGTTAGTTCGCCGTTTTTGACAGGGCGATGACCCCATGTGTCAGTGTGACTCACGTCATAGCAGGTTTCTCCCTGTCAGTGCTGCCAACTAATGATGTACTGCAGAAAATTTTTCAAAACAAGTCCATCAATGTCATGGGCTGTTCATAACTGTCATTAACAAGCATCTGGATGATCCCATTGCAAGTGGACATTTCTAGTACAGGTGTGAATGCACTCAAGACACATTGATGGTGGGATCTGAGCACTCAGATAACATTCAGAGGTGATCGGTATAAAGCTAATATTTTAAATTGTGTTTGTGAATATTATGATCCGCTGGAAGGACTATCTACTCAACTGATGTCTGTGTCTGTTCACAAGTGGTCTGAGGGATGCGTGTTGATCGGGCGTTAACTGGCGGCGTAGTGGAGCTGTCCACCTGAGTCAGATGACCCAAGATAATATAGTACCGGTATGAACAGGGTCTAACTGACTGAATCGAGTCATCCTATTCTCATGTAATCAATTGGAAGTAAATTGATTTTTTGGTCTTAGTCCACTCACTTGATTTGGGTTTTCTGCTTATTTTATATATTTCATAAATGTGTGGCAGTTTCTTCTGACGTTAGTGGAGGTGCTTCCTCTCTCAGGTGTGGTGGAGAGCTCCCAGAAGGGAAAGTAATGAATGTTGTGCTTGTGGTTGGAGGTTCTGTACAACAGCTGGGAAAAAAGTTTCACAGTGCTGGTAGAAGGATAAACACTTTGCACACCTCCACTGATAATTTTTAAAGCTACTACATGCGGAGTTTCTATATGATTTATATTCAACACACTATAGATGAAATATTTGATCTCCTGTGGCTGTTCGCCCTTTTTGCAGTGTGTGGGGGCATTTGCAATTCAGCTCAGTGGTGGCTTCATCTAGCAACTTAAAGTCGTCTCAACATTCTCGCTGGTGTGTGTGTGTGTGTAGATAATGATGTTTCTGGAGCAAACAAGTGGATGTGGAGAGTTAACAACGTGGTTTGTGAGTTGCCGCTGGATCGTGGGATAGTTCGGGTCAGCGGACTTTCTTCCTACATGTTCTCCTGTGGGCTGATCATGATCTGTCTATCAGTCGCTGACTTTATATGCCTTCTCTCCACATCAGAGATATCAGATTTTAGTCACATATCTTGTTTTACTAAGGTTTTAACTTGATATGTAATGTTTCACTGCTTAGTTTCAAACAGAATATTCCACTAGCATCTCCCCCTTCAGGGATTGGATTGCAGTTGTTTAGGCTGTCCCTTCCTGGAAATATTCCTGTTACATGTTTCTTTGACATTGTCTTTCCGTTGTGGTGGGATAAGTGGTGGAAGATAAAGGAAAGCCACGAGAAAGCCTTTCCATTGATATTTAAAACTTCCAGCAGAGCATTTCCCCTTCCCGAAAACCCTTCCCTGCCACAGGCCTCCTTCAAAGACTGGCCACTCCGCAACGGTCCGACCCGGCATGCCGACCTCTGCTCCGATGTTCCCTCCCCAGTGAGAGAGGCGGGTGGAGCCGGGCTGGACTTGAACCCAGGCAATTGTCTTCTGCTAACCTTTCAGTGTGTGTGTATTTGTGTGTGTGTGTGTGTGTGTGTCCACGTGGATCTGTAAAAGTGTGAATCATGAGTTTCTGCTGATGATATGTTGATGGTATTTAAGGTCATGTGACACAGACAGTTAGAGCTGTTTAGTGATGATCTAAACAATGAGGGCCACACAGACCGACACAGTCATTGTTAAAGAGATAATACGTGAGTAATATTTAGGGCAGCTGTCCTGGAAAAATTTATGTTCGACTCAGATTAGTGTGGACAGAAAAGACAAAATGCAGTGAAGAAATATAAAAGAAAAAAAAATCTAAACAGCAACAACAAAAACAAGAATTCAAGCCCAGAAAAATGGCATATTGCAATAACAAAAAAAATGGGCTGCATAAAACTTTACATGGTCATAATAGACTTCCTGACTCACGGCGGTCCTATTTCCTGGCCGCCGTGAGAAATTATAGAAAGAAATTGGGACACATTAGATAAATGTTCAATATGTCCCCTGTTATTATTAATCTGAAGTAGCAAAAACTACATCTTAAAGGTGCTGTATGTCAATTTTTGCTGTCTCTACATAGCCAGTGAATGAACTTTTGTTCTAGACTCATAAGTAGACATTGATGCTAATGTTGGCTATGTAGCAGTAGCAAAAACATACAAATCAGTTTGAGTGTTTTGCGCTCTCTTGTAGTTAATGTTGTCAACTTGTTTGCTATGTGAATTGCTTGATGTAGCCAAAAAGCTAAATATTAATCATGAAAAAAATCATTAGAACATTAAGTTGGATTGGTATATGGTGTTAAGCCATGTGCAGAATGTTCCTTGATAACATCTTGACACTTTGGGTAAAGCTGTAATCATTTACTTTTTTTGGCCACTAGGGGGCACAAGAGCTCCACAAGTTGCCAGACGCACAAAGCTGACATAATATCACTTTGAGAAAAATATCCACCTCTCAGATGTTGGGTTGTGTAGTGAGTTGATTAGTAAATGTACTGTACTGTAAAACCAGAACTATGTTTTTGACTAATAATTTTCTGTCTTTTCTATCAGTTTTTTATTCCTCTGTGTGGGCGAAAGCTGTGGTTTTTGTGAACGCGATATCTCAGGAACGCCTTGACGGGAGTTCCTTCAGATTAGATTTTGGTGGTCAAAG
The DNA here is from genome assembly GCA_033238685.1 of Lates japonicus. Taxonomy (NCBI): domain Eukaryota; kingdom Metazoa; phylum Chordata; class Actinopteri; family Centropomidae; genus Lates; species Lates japonicus. Next base: position 288,151 of record BRZM01003569.1, read on the forward strand.
GTCAAAGAATGTGATATATCAGGAACAACTGGAGGGAATTTCATTTAGAAAATGAAACAGCTCTTACCCTTTGTTACCTTTTTCACTTAGGACTTGTCACCTGTTAGCCCAATGACTGAGCTAGAAAAAAATATCATAGTGGTTCCTGATCAGATCAGAAAGATTGCATGTTAACACTTGCCTTACCTATCACTGAGGAAGGAGTTGTAAAGCTAAAAGTAATGCGGGGTATTGGAAACATTTTGACATTCAGTAGAGTGCAGTTGTCATCCAGCAGGGTGGTCACTGTTTGACATCCATTTGTGTCTGCGGTTGACAGAACTGCTCATGGTCATTGCCTTAAAATACAGTCTATGTATTGTGAGTCAACAACACTGTAGCCTTGTCAGACCAGTGTCAAACCCATCAGCTATCTGGAGCCATTTTAATAGAGATAGATGACAGAGATTAAATTCCCATCACCGCTCGGGCTCTGCAACACGTACTCCCATTAAGCATGCCGTGATACCTCTTCCCAATAAGGACAGCCTAACATGCCATCACCTCAAGATTGATGACTGGTATTAATGTGGATTACTGCCGGTGTGTATGTGTGTTTGTTTATAAGTGCTGGGTTAATTTTAGCCTCTGAGCAAACGCTCCTGTAATATCTGTAAGCCTATTGCACATTCCACATGTACACAAACACAGCTTGGGTTAGATATTGTAGAAGGGTCATGTATGATTATAATGCACATTATCTGTGTGTGTGTGTGTGTGTGTGTGTGTGTGCGCGTGTGTGCACGCCCAGTGTCAAGATTGTGATTGATCAACTTCTCTTCCCCCTAACTGAGCTGCATACTTTGTGTGTTCAAACAGAGCAGAGTGGACTTGGCTGGTGTTCATATGAAAATATGAGACTGTGTGCTGATTTATGTACTTGAATAAGAGCCAGATATGTCTTAATACACGTATAATAGTTTAACAGCAGACTTTAGTAACAATGTTATAGTCTAGTTTGTCGTCCAGGTTGTTCACTACTTCCTCGTCGCCCTCTTAATTTAGCAGAACTTATGTTTCTCCCTTTTCCCCAGCTCCTTTTAGAGTATTTTCAGAATGCACAGGTATTTATTGGTGATGGAGGAATAAAGGGGGTGGGTGATGAGTGGGAGGAAAGAGACAGGAACGGGGGGGAGATGGTGAAAGACGTGTAGGAAGGCGTAGAGATAAGAAAGTGCTAATGTCTCTAATCCGCTCCAGATGAAAGCTGTTCGTGAGACGGGGTTGGGAAAGGATGGAAAAGGTTGGCCACTCCCACATCACATCATCTTTCATGAGGCGGCCTCCCTGTGCCGTCAGACAAGCCATCACCATAGAAATGGAGAGAGCAACATAGAGTACACACACACACATGCGTGTGGTCACAAACATACACCTATCCGACAGGAGCGCAGGTGGTTTGACAGTTTCAGTCGCCCAGCCCTAGCCGTGTTCCTCTCTCGTCTTTGTTTTAGCAGTGTGCCAGTTCAGGGTGGCTCCACAGATCTCTGTATCATCAGACTATATCTCCATCACTGACTACAGAAATAGTGACATAAAACTCTGCTTTATAAAGGTTTTTATGTCGGAGCACATGACTAGGCTCTGCAGGGAGAGCCACAGTTTTTCCTTGAATTGCAAATTTTACTGTTTAGCTGTGGAAACTTATTTAGAGTTGACTGTTCCTTATTTTAGCGTCAGTCTCAGTTTAAGGCAGACCTTGGATTTAACTGTTCTGTACGATGTATTTTTAAAACCGCAGGTTGACTTAATCATAAGGAAGGAAGATGTCACCCAGTGCTACACTTTGGCTCTTTAATGTGTTTTTGATGTGTTTTTAGACAATAATGAAGCTCTATGGCACAGAGGAATAAGATGTATCAGTCTGCACAGACTTATTGGTCTTTGCATGGGATTTATTGCTAATAAGAAGAATGTAGGTTATCACTATACTTATCCTTGTACGTGAGGCTTAGCACACATCTTGTTTGTTTTAGACTTAGACTTGTTTCAGTTTTAGTTAAACTTTAAATTAGATACATTTGAATGCAGCACCAGAAAATTTAAAGAAGTTTAAAGCTGACCCTGTGTGGGGTCTGATGCAGTAATGGGTTAACCCAAGAGCCGAAGGCAGAAAGCCACCCAAGATCCAGTGACCCAACTGTAATATAAAAATAACACTAAAACTGGGTCTCAACAAACCACAGGTACTGGGTAAAGTTAACCCATTATTGCATCTGTGCCTTATTGACCCATGTTGGCTCAGTTTAACCCAGTGATTTTGAGAGTGAAGGATACAAGTATGTGTTTTTTTTTCATGTTGCACTGCTGTCACAGCAGTCTTTGTCAGGCAGATGTGGATGTGTAAGATAAGATAATCCAACTGGAAATTTAGAAATTGTTTTCTAATCCCCTACCACAATTATTGAAAACAGGTTAGTTGTTTATATGACGCTGAATATCTGAGTAAAATAGTCCACAATAACCCGGTTTACTTAGGTGCCTGTGAACACACTAATTGTCTCCAACTTTCCCCTAATCAGTCTCCTGCTTCGTCATGCCTTGGTACTCATTTCCAGATCGTTGCAGTTGTGTTGTTTTGTTTCTTGTCATCAAAATAACCTCGTGGGCTTGCAACCAGGACAACACGCCCCATAAACAGCTCTAAAAAGACACTTTCAGTGACTCTGCAAGACAGACGAGAAGGTATTTATAACCAAATAGGCACCATGTAACTGCCCCAGCCGTAACCTGGATCCTACTCACACTCCTTTCTCTACATGTACGACACACACACGCAGCTGTGGGTGCTGCTCCTGTCCGGGGGGTCCTGTGTGAGCCAGGAACGACTGGCTGAGGTTTGAGGTGGGGCAGGAGAGCAGAGAGAGAGAGGGGAGGTTGTGTAAATCAGGCATAATGTTGGATCAGAATCCGTGCTCCGTTTTGGTCACATGGCTCTGTGACAGCTACCAGGGCAGCCAGAGTGTGTGTTGGTTTGCGTTATTGTGGCCGCCTGTGGTCCGCGTGTGTATTTATGGGAGTGTGTTCTTGTGGTGGCGTAAGCATGTGAGTCCGTGTGTGTGTGTGTGCGTGTGTGCATGTGTGTAACCGAAGAGAGGTAGCACCTGCAGGGGCGGTGGTCTCCAAACTTCATTTCTATTTAAGGATCATGCAAGCAACGCCAGGGCAGGGATGTGAGAGTGTGTGTGGGTGGGTCAGGGTAGAGGGGGGTGGTGTGTTGGTGGCTTCCTCCGCTCACAAGGACAGCATTCATCAAGCGAGTGGTGCCGGGTGGGGTGGGTGGATGAGGGGGTCGACAGGGGTGCTGCCAGATTTAAGTGGGGTCTGTGGGTGTGTGAGAGGGGGAGAGGGATGGGAAAGAAGGGGGAGAAGAATGTGCCAATTTGTCAAGTTTTGCCCCTCCTCTTACCCCCACCTTCTCTAATCACAGATGATGCTGGGTGCTGATTACAGCCAAATGGAGCACCAACAGCAGCAAGAGAGGCACCTGGAGCTTGGGTGGGGGTAGTGGGGTGGGAGAAGATGGAAGTTAGAGGTGTAAGAGGGATCGGTCTGGTCCCAGCAGGGGGTCTCAGATGTGGGAAGTCCTTCCTCACCTCTCCTCTGAGCACTTACTTTGAAGTCATCTGGACCTGGTTAGCTGATAAAGAGTGTGAGGAAAAACACTCAGAGAGAGAGAGGGAGGAGAAGGAGAGATGGTATCTCTTGTTTAGGATCCTACAGTTGTTTTCCTGTGTCTCCTGAAGGTTGGCAGTGTATTTTGTGATGGTTTTTAGGCTTGTTAAGCAAGTCAACAGCTTCACCACTCGTTTTAAATTCAGTCCACTTAACACACAAACACAACTAAAACAAATTCCTCAAGTCAGAATAATTCCACTTTCTCAGCAGCAGCAAAACTGACAATTTGCTATAACACAAACACACAGAGTGGATCAGCAAGGTATCCAGGATGGTGGGGGATCTTCTCCATCCAGGAAACATTAGAATGTGTGGTAATGTGGGTTTATCTGTGGCCATCTGTTACTTTATAAACCAAATGATCAATCTATTGATAGAGAGGATGGTAAGCAGATTAAGAGGGATGTTTTGGCTCTATTTTAAACATGTATGTATATGTATGCACACATGGGAAGTAGGAAAGATTCCATGTATCTCCAACATAATTTATTCATGTGATTAGTCTATTGCTTTTTTTCTTTTTCCTTTAAAAACAGACCTTAATTTGATCATTTTATTTTCCTTATAAATTCTCTTTTGTTTTTTTCTTCTGTATGACCAGTTCATATTTTGCATTGCTGTAAATTTGCATTAGTGTGGTGTAAAGTGCAAGTATTAACATTTTTTTAAAACTAATGACTATGCATTTTATCTGCCATCAATAGAAACAGTCCATTACAGAAATACAGTTCACAGTGGACTAGAATAGTCTGTCGTTGTTGTTTGTACAGGAATTTCGAAGGTTTTCTGAAACTTGGTATGTGGCTTTGTAGTTTTCTGTTGCTGTCAACTCTCTCTACTGATCTAGGACCCCAGTTTAATATCACAGAGATTATTGTTAAGTCTTTTTTAAAGGGTTAATGACCCTTGATCTGATCACTATTTTATCCTCATACAGTCGATACCATCCATCCATTCGTCCACTCTCTGTTGCCGGTTGTGGTGTGGTTGTGGCCACTGGTGAAATCCCCGAAAACAGCGTCACTGATGACAAAACTGTCTTTACCTGTGTGTTCATCTGTGTGTTCATTTGTGTCGAGGTGATTGCTCCCCCAAATCCCCCCCGGGCCATAACCACAACCCACCACAGTGAGACCTGTTGCCATGTTTATATGTGTGTTTATATTTGTGAGGTAGGAGTGACTGATCGGTGGGGAATGTCTGCAGGGTAGATCAGGCGATCGAGGGACAGGAGGAATGAAGGGGTTCTTCTTTTCTTGATTGACATTTCCAGGCAGGCTCTATTCCAGGCGCTCTTATCCAACTCTAAAGGAATGGGGTGTACGACTGCACCTCTGCTGTCTGCTCTCCTAAAAAAACACTTTTTCATACTGATCAGATTTCCTTTCTGTCTTTAGTCTCATGCTTTTTTAGTTTCTTTCGTCTACTTGCTGATGTTTATTGATTGTTTGTAGCAGAAACTCTGATACTCATCCACATTTTGAGTATCAAACTATAGGACTGAATGGTGGCTGTTGAGAAATGTGTAGTTTTGTCCATTTTATCACCAACAGTTTTGTTGATTGATCCATTAAATAATTTACTGCATCAGTCTGTATTAATAATTCACTGGTTCTAGCTTCACAAATGTAAAGAGTTGCCACTTTTCTCTATTTTATATCATTGTAAATTGAATATTTTGGGGTTTTTGCTCTCTGGGAAATTGTAAGGAGCATTTCATTCTATTTTTCAAGAGATGAAAAATAATTATTCATTTAAGACCCAATTCAAAAGGCACCAGACAAAAGTATGAGAGGCCACTCCTGCAACCTGTCACTGCCTCACCATATAATCACTCCATCGTAAATATATTTTTAGTGTTTCGCTAAAATACAGTCAAAGATGCAGTTTACAGCTGAGTTTGGATCATTAAGCGGGATGATAATGGAACATAGAAACTGTTTTTCGCCATATTTTGGTCAAACAATAGCTGTTTGTTAGGACTCTATGGACCTAAAAACTCTCGTCATTTTGGTAGAGTGTTATTTCAATAAAGTTATGTCACTTACATTGAAGCTCATTGTAACATGACTCATATGTAAGGATGTGTGGCTGGCAGTGGTGCTGGGAAAACTATCAGAATAAAATGATTTGAGTTTTTGGACCACAGACTGATTGCGTTGGCTCAGGCGCCCGCCCTTCAAATTTCCTCCATTTCGGTGCCCTGAGTGACGGAGCAGGGCAGCAGTTGATGGAGAGATTGGCCACCACCTGCTCACGTCGATGCCATCAGGAGAGAACGATGCAGAGGAAAAGAGAGAGGGAGCGAGAGAGAGGGAAAGAGGTAGAGTGGAGTGCCGGGAGGCAGACAGGGACTTTCCAGACGCGATTGCATAAATTCTGAGTTTGACAGCCAATCTCCTACTCCCAGTCTACCTGTCCGGACATACGCTCCTGCAGCACGTATCTCTCCACACATGCACGACCTGCCCCTCCCACGTCTCCATCTGTCTCTCTCAGATTGACCTGATCTGTTTGACTTGTATTTGTTCATTGCCATAGCTCCAGCAGCCTCTGCTAACCGAGCAGAAGACGCCTATAATTAGACACAAAAGCACCAGAGATCGAGATATGATCATAACGATGAGTAAACATCACTGGGGGGGATTAGTGGGTGGGTGCATGTCTCGCCTTGTACATCTTATATGTGAAAGCTAAATGTTGTTGACCTTGTTATATTTATGGTGTTATATTAAAGCCATCTTTAAGTAAATTGGCATTTCAGTGTTCAGCCTCTCATTGTGGCTGCATTTCAACTGTGCATACAGCGAACAGCCACAATAAAGGAAACACCTGAGTAAATGAGGGAGAAAATCTGTTTTGAAAGTACACTGGTGCATTTCATTTCTCTGTGTGAAAGGAGGTTGCCAAGAAACACAAAGTCATTTTCAGTGATAATTTTCATCCCCCAGTGAAGTTAAGCTTTAATGGTTCTAAATCTGTCGTCTCACAGGATGAGGATGAGCTCATTTTGTCACTTACAAAAAATTGTTTCACAGTTGGAAATCCGAGAAACATAGTTTGGAATAAACAATAAAACCCTGAATGAAACTGTTTGTATTGGACAAGCTTATATGCATTTCTTGCCCATTTCCACTGCAGTAGCTTTTCCAGCTGCAGCATCACCTGTGTTTTCAACTGGAGGAACCAGGATCTAACTGTTGCCTGGGCTTTTCAGCACTAATTGCACTGCATATAGACAGAGCAGGCTGCTGCTTGCTGTCCATGTTTATTTTGGTACAAAAACATGGGACAATTTGCATTGTTGCAGGATTTACAGGGTTGGGAATTTCAGTTGTTACCGACCAATGTGCTGTTTAGTATATTGACTGAGTCATAAGGTTTATATTTCTTCCTGACTGTCAAAGACTAAAAAGATCTGTGCAACTCAGTGGAAACAAACTTTATGTGTGGTTTGTCCAGTCTTTGTAGGCTTTAGCTTGTCTTCAGGTTTGTCCCAAACTTAATAGGATGTGGTGTGGACACTCACAACATTGTTAGAAACAAAGTTATGTGAATTTTACCTCTTGATGAGTCTAATGAGACAGAGAGAAAGAGAGAATATGAACAGGAGATATGCACTAAAGCAGAAATGAACAACAATAAACTCTCAGCAGATTGTTGCTACTTTGGATAGCTTTTGTCTAATTGTCCTCTTCATCTATTCAAACAGTAAAGTCATTGGTTGACCATTAGCTCTCAGATTTGCATAAACTTCATATTTCTTCAGGTGCAGTGGAAATGCAAACAGTTGTGCGTAAAAGCAACGTTTACTTCCTGATTTAGTTGTTGTGCCGCATAAAGCCCTGACACCAGCCTCCAGTCCTTTAAAGTTATGTACATATTAGACTATACCACACCTTGCAGTTTATATCTGATGCCAGTGTTCAGTGCTGGAAGTTTGTTCCCAGACGCAGAAAGTAAGGGTGTGGAGGTCCAGGTGGAGGAGGACCTGTATCCAGCTTTCATGCAGGATTGAGTTTATGCCCCATCACAAATGCTTGTTTGGTTCCATGTTGGTTCCCAAACTAAACAAGCATTGTAGTTGCCTAATCCTTAATTCTAGTTTCATGATCTCTTGTAATTGTATTTTTGCAAAATCATCCAATGTTGATGTTCTCGTCTGTTGATATTCGCAGGTGATGAAATTTATGTGATGCAGACCGTTGTGGTTATGCAGCCATGGCAAGTATAATTTAAGTTTTTGTATAGAAAACTATTTCGTCAAAAGTTCCAAGTCCAAGCGTTTTGAGAGGGAAATTGAAAGTCAAGTTGCAAGTCTTGAGGCCTTTGTATTCAAAGACGTGCATCTGTTTTTCTCTCGACCCATTTCCTGATATCAAGTGAAACAACTCATGTAAACCATGTGAACCATGTAAACTATATTATTCTGGGAGTTCTTGTTCTATTAATAAACTCACTGTTTGGACTTCCTTCAGGTGTACTCTGTAATTAAAACTCTTCAGACGTTCATATTATTTCCGCTTGTCACTGCATCTATATTTAGTCTTCAGCCTTCAAATGTCACCTGTTGAACAAAAAGCTTGGTTGCAAGGGAATTCTTGGCATGACAAGGGTGTGTGTGTGTATGTGTACTGTGTTATTTGAGAACCACTGACATGCTTGTAATGTCTGGAAAAAGTGGCTGCAATACTGAGGAAGTCTCAGATGTCAGATAGTCGTACCTGTCGTAACTTGGTGTTGTGTAGGCCGTGAGGGGAATATTGTGATCGGTTTTTTAGAACGCTCGGTTTTCAGTGAGAAAACACTCGATCAAAGAAATCAGCACACGTTCCAGCTGAATGACGCAATGTCATACATCCACGCCTCTGTCTCACTTCCTCTGTCACTCTCTGTGTACATCTCTTACTTTCCCACTCGTCTTCAAGTTGTATTGTGTCTGCGTCTCAGGGAAAGGCAAATTGGCACAGAGGGAGGAAAAAAATAGCACTTTTGTTTTTCTAACAGGTGTGTGTGTGTGTGTGTGTGTGTGTTTATGAACAGACGAGGTTGGGTCACACAATTCCAACAAGACAGAACTGGAGGTGGAGAGATTCTCCCCAAGTTTCATCACATCACAGCAACTCCTGATGATGGAGATATAGTTGTGTTTGGAGAGTGGGCTGTTAGCGTGGGCCTGCATACAGCAACAGTAGCTTAGGCTACAACTGGAAGCTTGTGAAAACACAGAAAATTGTGGAATACTTCCAGATCATGTTGGAGTACAACCTTAGAGTCTTTATTTTCCTCTGAATTACAAATCACAGATACTTAATGATCTATGTGACTTTTAACCAGCGTGCGGTTGACATTATAATTTTTATTTCTGTGTAAATCTTCCTCAGTGTATTTCTTCAACCTGCACCTGATTTTTTGTAAGGTTATTGACATTTTTCATGTTCTGAATTTCTTGGGATGAATATTCTGGAAATGTCTTGTCTTCAGGAACAGTGACATTTTTTTGTCTGGATTAAACAAAAGAGGAGCTAGTGGAATCAAAGGAAAGCAACTTTTTAGTTTTAGTACAAGTGCATGTTTGTACCTGTTTATTTAGAGCTTTTAACAGTAATCTAGTCTAACAAACATCCTTGCAATGGAGAAATAATCAGTTCTCAAATCAATTTATCACATCACAAATCAGTGCTGGCCAACAGCAAAAAAAAATATGATGCTCTCATTCAAGATATTTTAAAGAGCAACTTTGCAGATTTTTAACCAGCTTTGTAACATTACAATGTTGGTAGGTTTGTTTAAACGACAAAAAATGTTGGAGCTGATAATTGAGCTCTGGGTGTGTTCAGCATCAGGGGAATGTAAAAATTGTTCATTTACATATTGAGACTCTGTGATGATACAAAGCTGATTGAAAATCTGTGGCCCCTAAATGTGCTTAAAAACATGCAATGGCATGAAAGTAACTGCTTTGTTCTCTGCAGAAAAATGGCAGCATTTGTCATTCCTTCAAATGTTTAGATTTTCCTGATAATCACCCTCATGCAGTTTCCTTCCTTGCTTTTACATGTGTCAGATAGGAGGTTGGCTTTGGTTGTTGGTTGTATAAAGCATGTGTGTTTGTGACTGGTGTGATCATGGTGTGTGTGCTGTCTCCTACCATGAGTCAGTGTTGATTCCTTTCAACCACAAAGATCCTAAACCTTGACCAAGCAGTTTTATCATTTCGCTAAACATGGTAGGAGTATGAGAAGAGAAGAGTCATGTAAACTGGGGTTTTATAGAAGCCAGATTGAGGCAAAGAGTACTTCCTGGTAATTCAACAAATAAGGGAATGATTAAAATAGTCTTAGAGATTGCTCCTTTAATGTGCTATCAAATAATGAATTCCCCAGGCACAGCTGCAGCTGTTGTAGGCTATTCTCTTCCAGGTGCTGCGAATTAGAAGTAAAAGGTTTATTATCACATAAATTAAGACTTTGAAACTGCTTCGCCATTACTTTCACCTTCGTGATGCAAAAAATATGACTTTCCAAACAGTGAGAGGAGCGGTGCTGCACTAAGGTTTCATGTCTGCAGGGGGAAAGCAGGGTCCATATACACAGCACTGGCTTCATGATGCAGATGAGTGACACTGTAGTTAAGCTGATGAAAGCGGAGTAATTGATCTGTCTGGCGGTGCGTGGGTTGCCAGTTCGGGTCTAAACCTCTCTCTCCTGGAGGGAATTCAGCCTGTTTGTCTTTGCCCTGTTAACACACGACTGCTCTAATTTCAGTTGGCCTGTAATGTGATGAGTAAAGGTGTAATTGACTGTGGTTTCTCTCCACAAACCCCCACCCTTGCTCATGCACACACACACACACACACACACACACACACACACACACACACACACTTTCTCTCTGTCTATTTTTCTTCTCCTCCATACCTACTGCTCCCTCTCTCTCTCTTTTTTCTCTCTCACAGTCTTCTTCACCTTCAGGGCGTCTTTCTTTATTTGGGTGTTTGCGGTTTGCAGGAATGTGCCACAGTTTCAGTGTTTGACAATGTAGTCCACAATAACAAGAAAGTGATGCTCAAAGAGGGGTGGTTCAGCTGCTTGTGCTAGTTTCTCCTGTAATTTCTCTGGAATCTGAGGTATGATGACGCTTTGCCACAGAGGTCATTAATCTTCTGCATCAGTGTTTTACTGTGGTGATGCTTCTGAGCAAACAGCAGTGGACCAGAGAGCAGGTTGGTTTTGTGCGGGGGGTCATTGTGTTGGGTTTTATCATACCTTTTCTTTCTGTAAATATTAGAAAACAGATAAATGAATTGGATTTTTAAAATGTAGCATGAAAATATGGGTTGGAAATCGGGTGAAAAACTTTTTAAAAAATCAGAAATCAATCAAAGAATGTGCTCATTACATTTAGTCATTCCAGCAGAGAAAAAGAAATGAAAAATATATACACAGGGCTCATAACTTACTGTAGATTGTATCAGTTTACACATTACATATTTTTATAGCTATGGTTGTGGCCATGTTCCAAGGCGAGAAAATAGTGACTGTACTTGCACATTTTTTTCTCTCTGCATGTTATTTAACGCCCCCTAACCCTAACCAAGGATGTATGAAAAGCTTAAAATGCACAGACATGACATGTGAAATGTCTCCGGTATATTCTTTTAGCAATATGCAGGCACAAATGTTGCTCCATTGTACCGTGTTCTCGGTGACAGATATCTATTTTTACGCAGATTTTATGACGATCCCATGCACCAAAAATTTCACTGCAATTTCTAGTAGTAGACAAGCTGTCTCATGTGGAGACAACATCTTAAAAATCTCCACTTTTTGCCTTGATTGTACAGTTTTCAGGCAGTTATTCATTTTTTAAATTAACACAGGAATGAGAGCAATATGTGATTTTTGTTAGGGTAGAGGTTATTCAGAGTTAAATATAATTATATTGATAGAAAATATGGTTATTCGTTTAGAATATTAAAAGATTTTGCACATGCCCTAAAAAGAGAATAAATAAAACTGAGAGAAAATTTGTTTTCTTGTAGATTTTTTAAATATTCTATTTAGAATTGTACTTTTACGTACAGATATATACCTGTTACGTAAATGCCAACGTCAAGCTGGCCATAGCGTTGTTCTATAATTTTTTAAGTAAACTTACTCTTGTATGAGTTGAAAATCAGTGTTTCTTTGTTTCTTTATTCTCGAGTGATTGACTTGTTTTTTTTTTTTTTTCTGAACCCACAATAGAACTCTACATTCTTCTCCCACGTGTATATACAACTTAATGCCTTCATATTATTCCATACCGAAGGCCATGCAGGTATGCAGAGCGAGGCCACGGCTGAATAAGTCTAGCTCATATTTATACATCTGTCAAGACACACACTGATCTATGTGAACGCACACACACACACACACACACACACACATACACACACGTACAGAGTCACATTCCCTAGTTTCAAGCATGCATTTCAGCAGGCCTTGTGTGAGCAGGAAAGAAATGAAACCACCAAATGCTGCACGTATATCCTGGACATTTAGAACCTTTTTAAACTGATCGCTTTTTTCAGGTCAGGATATTTGCTCGGCGGCAGACCCCCAATGCTGACAGAGCCTGGCTGGCTTCCCAGAACAGAACAATATATGCCAGGTCGGCCGAGGGGCCCAGCAGACACACAAACACTACACCACATACACACACACCCCTGCGAACACAAACGTCTGGCCTTTAAACCGTCAGCGCTCAGGCCCTGCCTTACATAATGACAGAGAATGGAGGCATTAAGGCAATTTGTTTGATTTAAGTTGTCAAGGCGTCCTGGACCCTGCCCCTTTCAGCTGGTTTTGATACCCAGAGTCTGTCTGTGTGTGTGTGTGTTGGGGAGGAAAAACAAGAGGAATGGACAGACTCACACACCAGGACAGAGAGGGGGTCCAGGGAGAGTGAGGAGTGACAGAGCAGGAGGAGAAATGTGTTAGGGAGGAAGAGGTGGAGGAGGGGAGGAGCTAAGAGCAGTGAAGGAGGACCTGAGAGAGCTGGGATTACATTCTGTCTGCTGGTGAGGAGGATGGGTACGAGTGTCCCCTCCCCTCCACAGAACATGTAGGCAGGTATCGCTGGTTTCTGGTTTAGGCTTCACCAGGAGCCAACGTGCTCCACCACTCTTTTCACTCTTTCTCTCAGTCCCATCCTGTTCTATGCTGTGAGTTTTATCACCATCACCTTGACTCTTCTTTAAAACTTAAAACTTGCCCAATAGCTATACAAAATCACTGTCCTTTACTGTGTTGAATGGTGCTCCCACCCACCGACTCTGACTCCACCTGTTGGCAGTGGCATTTTTTTGTGCTGCATCGCATGTCATCAGATCACATTTCATGCACTGGTCAGATGGTTTTGCAACCAACCAACCAGCCATCAGAGCAGATAGAGAGAATCCAAAAGAAAAATAGAACCACTAGAATTATGCTCAAAAATAAAGAAAATTGTGTTTATTCATATTAGAACTGGTATATTTTCGTGTAAAACTGACCTAATGTAATCATAATTTTGTTTATTCAATCAGTAATTCATTTGGAAAAGTCAAGAATAGGTCACAGTGAAAAATAATTATCAGATGGAGCTCTCACATGAAACAGAAAATTCAGACTTATAATTTTATTTGTGACCATCCGTCCATTCCAATTCCACCATTTACCCATAATCAAATTTTATGAAAGAAAACTAGTCACATCTTTGCACCTCAAGAATCGTAAATCCACTGCACCTGCTTGTTTTGAAGAGTGTTGTAAATTAAGTTTAATATCATCATCATAATCTTCTGTGGGCCTCTCTAAGGATGAATTAATGAAGTGAGGTAACAGGATGATTAATAAGTTATAGGTGAACTTTAGATGAAAAAGGCAACTCTTCTTGAGGGTCAGCATTACATCAACAGGGTCAGCTCTTCATTAAGTAATAGTGTGCTTTGTGACGTTGATAATGTCCAGTTTCTTTTGAAGTCCAGTGTCTGAGAGATGCTTGCTGAGGCTTCATTATGTGCAGTAGGTGTTGCTGTTAGTGTCTAACCTCAGTTTCTGTGTGAATGCTGCAGAACGTCATTACGCAACATACAGTATGTGTCGGCTTATGAAGTGCCCCTCACTTCTTGTAAATGATGTAAATGTAAATGAAAAATGCCAGACGTAAAAGTAAAAAGCATGAGTGGAGCGTCACAGGTACCATTACACTCGAGCTGCGGGAGTGTAATTCTCGACCCCACCAAACCCACCACTGAGAGTGTGTGTGTCAGCTTACGTGAGCGTATGTGCACTCGTGAGTGAATAGAGGCCCAGTGTTCCCGGGTCCCAGCTTAAATAAGGGTCTTTATCTGGCCGCAGGTGCAATAGCTCTGTGTGGAAGCACCAAAGGGCCAAACGCTCTCCTTTCAGACGTGGCTCACGCTGCTTGCTCCAGGTGTGGTGACCACTAACCAGCACGGGTTTTCAACCGCCGCCTGGATTGGGAGCCTGAGGTCAACCTGGCCGCGACAAGAACGACAGTCCAAGTACACAGCGTAATACATGCACATGCACATCCATTTCTAACACTTAAAATCTAATTCCTGCACCATTACGCCTCCTTGGCTCTCAGCGGAAACAGGCATTCGGGAGTTGAGTATTAAGTTTGAGGTGAGCTTGATCGGCCTGATGGACTCCAGAACAACACATTCTCAATCACGCTCTGCACCGTTGTCGCCTCCCACCATTTTTTATGTGATGTAATTCAAGCCGTGACCCTTTAAGCTGAGAAAAATGTCCCACAATATTTACATGCTGATGATTCAAAAGAGCGTACCATTCTGAAAACTTGAGTCCAGTGTGGTGCCAATTAATCAATTAGTTAATTGGCTAATGATCAAAGGTGCCGCTGCCTTCTGTTCTTGCTTTATATCACTCTATGTTGCATGTTTTTAGATTTTGGACTTTTAGAATTGGAGGAAAACAAGCACTGGATGTGATCAAACCTTTGGGTTCTCACAAACTATTTACAATTGGTGTTCTCTCAAGAAAAAATAAAGCAAGAGATTAACTGATGATTGCAATACCTGCCATTTGCAGCCCTGCAGTCCTTCCACACAAAAACGATTACAAAAAGTGGACTGTGATTGGCTGGCAGTGCCATAACCTCTAAATTTAAAGATGGCAGATGAAGATTTAGGAAATTTTAGTATAAAATGTTTTAATAAATTGCTGCTTACAATGTGTAAAATAAATATGCCCGTAGTAATTGCCCCGAAACAAGGGAAAGATGATTTAAAGTGCACCAGCAATAAATTGGCCAGTAAATACATGTAAAATCAAACTGTAACATTGCCCATAGAAAAGCTTTTTTCCTTTAATCTTAGGGGCAGAAAATTCAAGCCTGAGGTCTGATCGTCATGTCTGAAGTCCTTTGGAGGGCAATTCCCAAGTCAAATCACCACTTCAAATTCAAAGTACCTGCCTTTTCATTGACATTTAAAAGTTTGGTTTGTTTTCTTAACATAACCAAGACCAGGTACATTCTGCTGAGCTGAATTGAGACTTAAATGTTTTTGCTTTCCAGTCTTGATACAAGGCTTAAGTTTAGGTTAAGTCCAAGTCCTCACTTTTGTTTCTAGGTACCAAAAGGCTCTTTAGATAGGAAAGATGTCCACAAAGGTCCTTTAACAACCTCCATCTTTTTCCCTCTCTCCCTCTCTCTCTTTCAGATCTCGTTGATTTGGCTGAGTACACCGCTAACGGATGGCGAGGTACTGGCCTTTGACGCCATAAAGACGCGTCTGACCAACAGCGAAAATTCCCCACCAGGCTCTCCACCAGTGAGCTGTACGGCAAAGTCCAGGAGATCCCCTGTGAAGGAAACCAATTCCTTCTACTCCTCGTCAATTTTACGGTAATATACATTAAATATGTAATGAGCGGCATGGAACACACCTTTACATTATTGCCCAACATTTTCACCTTGTACCATTTGTCAGACAAAAGCGTTCATGCATGTAAGGGCATACAAACAGATTGCTTGATGCCTCTGCAGCACTTTTTCTTCCAAAGTGTGTGTGTGTGTGTGTGTGTGTGTGTGTGTGTGTGTGTGAGAGAGAGAGTGAACAGAGGGGGGCCTCAGTGCTCAGGCAGTGTTTGAGCTTCACACCCTGAGCTAAACTGACTGACTGGAGTGGCTCTCATTTTAACAAAAGACACCTTTATATCCACTGCACTCAGCACTCACTTTCAACACACACCACACACACACACACACGTAGGCCATACACGCGGTGGGCTGATCAGGTTTCATGTCTCTGTTACTAAATGCTCTCACTGACACTTTCCCCATCCGTCAGCACTCAATCTGAGGCTGCATGGAGGCAATATACCATCATGAGGAGGGCTGCCCTATTAATTAGACTCGGCTGTATGGCAACCTCCCTCACCTCCAGCATACATCCCTGACCTACGGTTCAATCAATGGGTGCCTCCTTTCACTTGCTCTGGTATTCCCCCAATACAGGAGAAGGGAGGAGGAGGAGGAGGAGGAGGAGGAGGAGGAAGATGGTGAGAGGAAAGAGTTAGTGGGAGAACTTTTTGCATGTTTTCCGCTTTTTGGTCAATCAGCATATTCGTGGTTTCGCCTTGACAGGAAATACAACTATGTACCGCTGTGTTCAACTATGACATGTAGTGTAGCTAACACAGATCTTTCTCTGTGTTCAGCTTGAGAAGAGAGACCAGTGTTTCTGTCTCTGCTTTTAGATTGTCACTCTGTAAGATCATCAGTGTTAATGGTCAGTTCGAAGGTTTTATTTGTTAATTGGGTGAACAAAATCATCACAGTCAGTGAGAAAAGTCTGCCTGTGCAGCATTACAGTCCACAGAGGAGCTTATCAGAATCTGAAAAAGCCTGTTGGTTTTATGTGATGTGGTTATTTCTTCACTCTTCAGCCTGAATGTATAAAAAACCAGGTACAAATATGTTTCTGTCTCCTCACTTTCCTTCTTCCTGTCCTCCTCCACCTCCTCATCGCCCAGGTGCCGCTGCTTTTATGCCTATTGGATTGTGGTGAACTTTCGAGAGGCCTACAACATGTTCTCTGTCAACGGATCCCCTTTAACCACGAGAGCCCGAGAGAGGTGAGTCACAGCACGCCATTCATTCTCCTTTCCATGTCCACCACAAAGCTGTATTTGTTTCTTAATGTGGAAATGAGGTTGTGGCAGCATCTGACAGTAAATAGAGAGGAGAAGACAAGTGATTGGAACTGACCTCCATGGTATTGTTGTTTATAATGATCAGGCAGAGCTGGAAATGGCTACATTATTTTATTTAGAATACACAGTTTAAACAGAATACACTCTGACTTTTATAATTTCACTTGAAAATACATATAAGAAATAAAGCTCAATAAACAAATAAACATAAGGCACAGGGTTAGATTTAAGGTTTATAATTATTAAACACACAGTTTGTAATTTTCTTAATGTTAGGAAATGTCTAATCAAAACAATAACAAAAA
This sequence comes from Lates japonicus, assembly GCA_033238685.1. Taxonomy (NCBI): domain Eukaryota; kingdom Metazoa; phylum Chordata; class Actinopteri; family Centropomidae; genus Lates; species Lates japonicus. The sequence continues at coordinate 305,405 of BRZM01003569.1, forward strand.
GACGTGGTTTAATGAAGTTGTGAAAGTTATGTGGATCATGCGAGTTATCTTCACCACCATTGTGTCATTCAGGAGTGTTTTACCAGCCAAATTATCTGTAGAGGTGTCATCAACTCAAAACTAATGGATCAGGTGATTAAATCCAGTAAAAGCACTGTTTCACGTTAAAAATGAGTTTCTTCGATGCTGCTTGGCGTTTCTCAACTTGTTTCTCTGATAACTTAATATCCAGACGTTTGATGACTAAAACTTGATTCAATTAAAAAACATATAGTTAAAATGACCAAGATTAAATGTGTATCTTAAAATGTCACGTAAAACTGATAAAGACAACTTTGACCGCTTGTGGCAGACAATCACAACACTAACATATGCAATAAAGGGCACAATCAGACAAGTCAAAGGAATACAAAAAGACATTCTTCATAAATCAAATCTCACCCTGAAGCTACAAGTTTAAAAGCACTTATTTAACCTAAAATAAAGGGTGTAAGGCAAACTGAATTTGTCATGATTTAACATTGTGTCATGTGTCAACACCAACCCACAATAAAGCAGTAAAAACAGAAGGTAAATTGTTGGATTGTGTAAAAGTATTCAATTACATGCTCTATATAAAGTCATATTCACCGTGGAGCCAGGTTTCATAATCACTCTATTAACACACACACTAACACACATATTATGACGACATAGTGAGGGTTGTGGTCACATTTTACTGATGTGCCTGGAGTTCCCGAGGGTCGCGGGCGCTGGTTTAACCCGCGCGACGACACGCCACCGCGATCCAAAATTAATACCACATGACTGGCAGCTCCAGACCAAACTCAGGTCAGCTTGCCTGCGGTGTTTATGATTTATCCCCAACAGTACCGCCACGCACCCCAGCCAAGGTCAGGGTCGTTTCAGTAAACCAATGGGTTACCACAGATAGATAGTGGGAACTGTGTAGTTTAGCCAGTTCAGCAAAGTTGGTGTGGTCACCGCCGGTAACTGTAGTGAGATTTTGTTGATAACAGTCGAGCTGGGAACGATGTTGACGCAGAAGTGAGTAGAAAGAACGGGTTGATGACAGGAGGAGTGATGGAGATAGGTGGGAGCTGAAACAATTTGTTGATAACAGAAAAATTAAACTTCAGCAATTATAATAATTGGTTTATCGGTCAGGCAAAAAATGCCAAACATTCCCTGCTCTCCAGCCTCCCAAGTAAACTGAATTCCTTGCATTTTGGACAGTTGGTTTTCAGAGATTTTATAGACTTTGTAATTGATCAATTAATCAAAAAATTCCTTATAGGGCTGATTGAGTGGCTGTGGAACTGCTGCAAAAGTCAGAGATGCTGTATCCTTCTCCACTGTGACACAATAATGACCTTATAAGGAAAGCTTATGTCTCTCCGATAACACGCCCTCAGCCTTTTGGTCCGGGCAGCTCTTTCTCATCTTCCTCTCTGACACGGTTTCTATCTTTCCATTCTGCCACACGTACACACACACACACACACACACACACACACACACACACACACACACACACACACACACACACACACACACACACACACACACACACACACACTCACTCCTTCCCTTTCTTTCTTTTCTCTCTGTTTCATTCTTCCTCCTTCATAGCCAGTCAGTCAGCATTTCTCCAGTAGGCCATCGGTTTGCCCTGCCACTTCTATTCTCAGAGTTACGGCTGTTGTTGCTCATAAAGCAGGAACGCTGCACTGTGATGTGGCCAGATGTCCCATCGGCTGCCTTGCACAACCCAGTGCGGCGCTTTGTACATGGATTGGTCAGTGTTTACTTCCAGGCCTCAAATGCGCGACCCCTGTCGCTGCCACACTGAGGGGGCGTTGGCTCTGCACCGCGTGCACCCACAGGAGGGCTTTGGTGAAGTGTTGCAGGAGTTGGTGCTTTGTGCCGTAAAAAATACCCCAACATGGCACATTTTCACTGTTGCAGTGTGTAAGGTTGTACTGTAAATCGCTACAGTGGGCAATATATAAACACTGCACTGTATTGTACTGCACAGAGAGAAATGCTTGATTTAACAGTAGCAGCATAAACAGCTTTTCGCATACTTGATTTCACTCTACAAGCAGTATTACTATCTAATGTTGCTCAGAGCTGTTGGACTACATATTTCATTTCAGCCACTAAAAGTACAAATGCAGTGTACTAAAGCCAGCATGCTTATTAAAATTTTCATATCTGTTGAATCACTTTTTTAAGTTATATGCTGCACTGTGACTCTTCACAGGAAGCGTGATGGTAAAAAAAGAAAACATAAACCGAAATTTTAGCTCACTATTTATGATATTTTTATACTTATAATTAAGGATAGTGTCCTCTCAGTTGCAAACCTTGATTGAAGGTGTGTTAATGGCAAATTTTTGTCACACCTGCATCATTTTCATATTTAGTGCGTATCGTGTATAATAGTACAACAGCTACTTTGAAATATGAATGTAAATCCTTAATCCAAACAGTGACTGAGTTTTTAGGCTGTTCATGCTCTTGTTATTTCTAGCAAATAGACATACAGGGACTAATGAGTAGTGTGGAACTGGGACAGAGTACAGTAGATCTGTCTGGCAAAAATCATAACTGAATCACAGTTAGTGAATAAAGACAATGGATGTCAAACCCTTCAAACTAACAAAAACTCTCAAAAAATGGTGAAACAAAAGTTTAATTTCACACCATCTTCTTTGATTCCCAGGTGATCTGGGTATTGCCTCGCCAAAACACCAAAACAATGACATCACCAAAGAAGAAGCATATTGCAGATCACCAGAGGTAGAGCTACCACTGTCACACCCTGAACATCTCTGTGTGTGTTTCTTGAACGTCAGTCCCCACGTGTGTAAATGTACTTTGGTGCAGACAGACAAAAGCTTATTCATCACCTGTGCCGCCTCCTGCCACCACACCATTTGTACCTCTGAATTATTAGTCACTAATGAGGAGGAAGTCTATGATGTCAGTCTTGGTGACCCTGACATCACCACTCCCTGTCCCTCCCACACATGAAAAAGCTGTGAGTCATCCCTCCAGGGTGCCAGTGGATGTGTGTGTGTGAGTGTGTGTGTCTTGTGTTTGGCAGAAACAAATACGTTTGCTCATGAGGAAGTTTCCTTTAACAACAAGCTCATTTTAGACTTGCTCATGGCGTTCGCTACAGTGACCCACCAGCACCAATCGTCTGCCACGCAGTGTGGCGTGGGTGGTGTGTCATAGGACGGTCTGGTGACTGCTGGGAATGGCTGAGAGGAATAGTGAAGTTAAACACCAACCTCAGACTCTACTGTCCTCTGTAGATTTCAACAAGGAGCTCTGTCTTCACGCACAGAGGATGACTTAATCCCAGCAGGAATGTGCTTCTGGTTTCTCTCACTGCTCGTAAAACACCTGACTTCCGTTCAACTAACAAACGCGGCCGATCCCCATTGTTCTGGCAGCAAAAGGTCGGAACCTGATTGCCCAGGAAAAATAACCCGGTGGAACCAGCGTGAAGCGAAAGCAAACAGAAGCCTGCATCTGGGCTGGTTCATACCGGCTAGCTCCTTTCCGCTAGCTTGAAGCAGTTAGCCGGCATCAAACAGCCTCACACACTGACTCTGAAGAGGGGGATTAGCGTTAGCAGGGTGCTAAATAGACTTCATATTACGTACATGATATAAGTAAAGCCCGCAGTCTCTCAAGGCAGTGATCAGCAGCGAAATCTGGGAGCAACAACTGTTCATATATTTATTTGAACAATATTTTCAACAAACATACAGCATCCCTCAAAATCTCATTTTGACAATAAAAGACAAAACCCAAGTCTACATTATATAGTTATTAGCGGTATGTTGATCTAAGGTTAGGCAGTAAATCAGCACAGTAATATGTTTTGTGTGTGCGTATCCACTGTTGCTACTACTGACCAGCTCCAGTTGTGGTATTAATCCCCTGGTTTATTTGGGGAAGTCCCATCCATCTCCACCCTGAGAGCTCTGTGGTTCACGCTACAGTATAGAATAACATGTACTGTTGTTAGGAGAGAAGACTAGCATTGGGAAAGTTAGAATAGCACTGCCAAAGTCAATGCTGCCCCTAAAACACACACACACACATACACACATACAGCCGCCCAGCCTACATGCCACGGTTTACCTTTTCTGCTTTGTTGAGGTTAAACCCAAAAGGTCAGATCGCATGATAGATTTGTAAGAGGATATGTTATCCATTTATTGGAGAGAAGATTTTCAAAGGAAATTTATAGGAATGACTTGGTCTGGAGGCGCCGAGGGATTTACAGACGATGAGCTGGGTCTTTTTGTGTTTTTGGTCTTTATCATCGGGTCTTGAGTCTGAGTCGGAGTGAGTTCGATGCCCTCGAGCAGAGCTGATGACAGAGTCCTCCTCCTCCATGCCTGTCACCACCTTTGTGTCACGTGGCCCACGGTTATGCTTCCTCTGGCTCAACCTAACTTGGCGGCAATGCGTCACGTGGGTGTTGAGGCTTTCACCACCATCATCCCCATCACGCCTCAAATGTTGTGTTTGTTGTCCCGGGTCACCATGGTAACCAAGAATCTTTGTTGACTGAGTGCTTGCTTTGAGAGGCGCTTAATTGTACTGGGCGTAGTTGAAGGCACCCTGTCGCCTTCTCAGCCTTGGCCAGGCTCCCATCAGAGCCCTGCAGGAGGACTACCAAACGCCCACGCTTCAGCTTCACGGTATTTTGATTTAACCGAACTACGGATGCTGCCAGACACGACACGCTCTTTGTTTTCGACACTAGAGTGAATCACTTTGTCTTACTCGCTTTCGGTTCTGCAGTGTGGGAGGTGGGAAGTTTTCTGTGTTTCAAACTCAAGAAAACATGTATCATCTACTCTCTCTTTCTCCACACCCTCCCTTTCTTTCCCCACACCTTTTGCACACCCCAGCCAGGCATCCATTTTGTTGCATCACACCCAATTATAAAAAATAATAAGTGACTTTCTTTGGTTTTGTCTTTGCAACCTTCCAGCTCCATTCCAACCCCTCCTCGCGACGGCATTTCTTCTGTCTTGCGCCTCCCTGTCAGTTGAGTCAGTCCAGAATGAGGGACAGTGTCTGTCAGGTGTGAATAGACGCCAGGTTGGCAGAGCTGATGACAACCATCTTGATGTAACGCAAATATTCTCCCTCGCCAAGGCTCCAGAGATCAATCAGAATGAATTGTGCAATAACAGCGATGGCAGACACCACAGGTCTTTGGCCTGTGGAACTTGGCCAACCCCCACTCCGAGAAAGATTCCTCCTGTGAATCACCTGCGTTCGCAACTCAGGTATTTTTGTTCATAACTCAGCCCGATAAAGTAGATGGGTATGAGATGAGAGAACGGTTCATTTTTACGTAAATAGGTTTCAGAGTTCAACTAAATCCTTAAAGGTATGGGAGTGGAGATGGAAATTAAGGGTTGTATTTTTTCACTTCAACTACACAAAGCCTTTTCACCCTAAGGCCATTGCTCAAAAGACAGAGGGATTATGGGATTTGCAGTTCTGGTTGAATTCCAAAACAGGTGTGTAAACTCTACATTGAGGTAACTTGAGGGTCTCCATGACAACCCTGTGGCAATCAAAATTTATGTCTCAGCTATTTTTTCTTTTGCTACTTCAGAACGTTGCCAGTCCAGACAAGCTCATGACGTAGAAAATGACTCAACTGTCACTATTTGGAAAATACTTGAATGAATTTTTTTTTTTTTTTTTTTTTTAGAAAAGTAAGCAACCATTGTGTCCTGTTTTTTGCAATGTGGTTCAAACAGTCTAAGGCCAAGTCATTCCACATTTTTATTACGAAGAGAAATCTTAGCAAATTTTCCTGCAAATCACCTTGAACAGAATTATGGTGATGAAAACATAATGGCAGGTCTAAAGTTGGAAGAGGAGACTTGGCTCAGGTATGAAGTAGATGTTCTACCTTTGGTGCAATGTTACATTGCAAAAGATCAACTTATGAATGTTTGACATGATTCAAGACTTGAATTTACTCAGCTTTTCAGTTTTTCAGGGCTAATGCACCATTCGGCTGAGCCGCCGACCACATTATATCTTGAAAATAAATGTTACAGAAGGGTGATTCAATAAATCACATTGCGTTGAATCTCAATCAGTAAATGCCCATAACACTCTCACAGATGTAATATAAATGAGTGTGAGTCAGACATCTTGAGGTCTGAGTGTAAGGGCAGGGTCACACAGTTTGAAGACAGACTTCATAAGTCACCTTTCTTTAGCAACATGGTTCTAAATACTGAGAATCTGTTGAGTAACCAGCCAGCGTCAAGCCAAACCTCAAACCCACAGTCCCTCCCTGACTCCCCCCAGGCCAGAGCTCACCCCAGGCTCCCCGTCTCCTATCCTGTTCAAATTCAAGGCTGGCCTGGGCCTCTGGATGGAGACATCGCAGCACATTTCTCCTCACCCTCCTCCTCCTATTTTCTCCCCATGCTTCGGTCCAGCTGTGCCAACGAAGCCCGTGTGTTACGTTTTTCCTGTTGCTTCTCTGGCCAAAAAATGAAAAGGAATGATGGAAAAAAAAAGAAAAGAGACGGTTAAGTGAGAATGAGAGAGAAAGAGAGAGAAAGAGAGTGAGTGTTAGTTTCTGGCATGGGTTTTGCTGCCTGCTCAGTTTTCACGGCCCGTGGTTTTATTAGACTTTCCGCCGGGCTGCGGGCAAGGTTAAACGTCCACCGCTGGCCCGCTTGCGTTCGAAACCTCCTGTTAGCCCCCCTGGCTCCTCTCCCCTGCCTCCACCCCCTCCTTCTGGTTGTCCTGCGGTGCTGCTGCCAGTAAAGGAAACACATTAACACCCGGGCCAGTAACAGAGTAGGCTTTGTCCACAGCCAGGCAGGCCGGTCCATTAGGCCCACGCTCTGGTCCACACCGCACCAATTAGAGGAGGCAGGGAGCAGAGCCACTCCAAACAGAGGTGTGAGCTTTACAAGGAGGCTACAGGTGTGCTTGGGGGGGAAATAATGGACTTTATTACTGATTGGGGGTACTGTGCTACACTGGATCGCTCTGCCACCTTTTTAAGAGCCAACTCGGCTCTGCAGAGTTTTGACAACCTGTGTTTAACCTGCAAACTTTAGTTTCCCTTGGATGTTGGATCAAATCAAACCTCTGCCTTCCAATTTACTTTAGTTACCAATCCAGGGTCTTGTTACGTTGCCTCACCCCTGCCAGGTCCTAATATATGATGTATGGATGGCTGCAACTAATGACAGTTTAATTGTTGTGCAGTCTATCGATTATTTTTTTATTAATAATTTAATCTAAAAAATAAATAGATCCCATTACAAGTTTCCAAAGACCAGAGTGAAATTTTGAGATTGTGTGGTTTGTCTATTCAACAGTTTAAATCTCAAATATATTTATTTTACAATGACATAAAACAGAGAAACACAGAAGAAAAGGGAAGATGTTTAATGTAAAAATTGACAAATGAATTTCCTAAATTTCAAAGAGGAATACAAAACAAGAATTAAGGCTTGAAACTTGAACAGTGGGCTGTAATGTTTTAAAATAGAAAAATGTAGTAAGGACTTATTAGAAAAGTGCTCAAGCATATTATTTACAATTCCAGTCAGGGACATTTCAAAATCCCTCTCTCAATGCCCCTCTCTCTCTCACTATCAAATTAAGGTAAAATTTCCAAAAAATAAAAATATAAAGAGCATTCAAATGATTTCCTGTTGTACTTTTATAACAGGGACTAGAAAAACCAGACAGTTGATTAAATGTACAGAGGATAAATGTTCAAAATCAAAGTAGCAGCTCCTAAAGTGGGCCACAATCCAAACACACACCTGTGCCTTTCAAACTCCCAGAAAGTTCCCTGCAGAAATTATACAATTATAAATCTGTTTCTGGATGAGTAGCCCTCACCATGTCTACTTAACTGATCTTCATGTGTAAAATCGGTGGAGTTCCCCTGTAAAATTGTTGTCGATGAAGTTTCTCTCCATAGATGAATTGCTTAATCGTTCCATTCTTAGATATGGCATGAGCATGTTGGTGTGTTCATATGTGTGTGTGTGTGTGTGTGTGCCCTTTGATGAGATAAGAGCCTGTCTAAAAGCTGATGTGGATGAAGAGCAAAGCTGACAATCACGGACACATCAGTGGCAGATGAATAATTGCTGGTTAATATTTGACTACAGTTAGCAGGAGTGGTGATGCCTGCCAGAACAGATGACCTGCCAGGTTGGAGAACGGCCCTGAGGCCAGATGAGACGATCATGCAAAGACAGGACAGGTCTGACATCAGAGGGGGTTTCCATCGGCAATTTATCTACGCTCTGTAAACACTTGCTATTTCCTAATAAAGGTGTCACTAATATTGATTTAAAGAGAACAATAGACGACTTTGATCAAACATTTTTATCTCTTTTGTTTTAATTTGATATTAGTGTTTGTAGAAAGTCTTAAGACCGCTCAGAACCTCATTTAAACTTCATTTAACTCCAGCTCAACATGGCGACAAAGTAGCGTTGACACAGGGGCCATGTGACCCGCTACCAACACACAACATGCTGTATTTTCTCAAATAAGCGTGTCTAACCTCCTCTGGTCTGTTTTTACTCAGCCTGCCCAGGGCTGTCGCTTTCCTATGAAATAATTACTACAAATTTGGTGCATTCGCATGATTGGGTTCATGGGATTTTCCTGTGTCTAAATGGAGGCTCTGCTCCATGTCAGAGCAACAGTGATACAGTGTCGAGACAGAGCCACGCTATTATGGCCAGGATGGGCGCAGAGCTAAAAGGCAACATTCATCTCAAGCATGATGAGTTTAAAAAGCAGAATGTAGGAGCACTTAAGAGGTCTTGAAGAGGTTCACGCAAGGTTGTGGGAGATTTATGTACAGTGGAGATGTTGTGTGAGCTAAAAATAGCCGACTCTTTGATGCAAGCTTCAAGCTTTCCTTTGAAATTATATTTTCACATATCCCCACGTATCTGCCATTTTGGCTTTTGAACAGAAGACAAGAGGAACCTAGCCAGAGTTAAACCCCTCAAGCTCTAATAGGCTGTTTCAACCAAGATGGTGGCATTATTAGTCATGACACCCTAATATTTAGTGTTGATTTCCATCAGTATAATGCTGTGTTTGGTTTGGAGGGTTGGAACATTTATTCACAGGCTCTCCACGGCATCTTTCCCCCCGCAGCAGGGATAGAGAACACGACACCGGCTCTCAATGTGCCGCCAAAACACCCAAAGACTTCTCTAACCCTGCAAGTGGCACAGAAATAGTCATTAGGAGCTCGTTTTGTTTTCCCGCAGATAATATCACCACATGTGTCTGCTTGGAATGAGACGCACCACTGGGCGATCTGGCAGATGTATACCCGCTGTCGATGCGGTGATTCTGGACTGGACACTGCACCGGCAGAGCAGGGGTGGTCCTGTTTGGTTGTCATTTTTTTCTGTGGAACTTCCCTGTTACTTTTTTTTTGGTTGGTGTTGACAGACTGATGCTATGAGATTTAACTTGGCTTCCTGCCCAGATTTGACACCGAAACATCGAATTAAAGGGGAAAATGAGAGAGAAGGAATCTAAAAGGATCTAGGGGCTGTAATGTGAGGTGGTAAAGAATTGATTTTACTCAGGGTGGCTTTTTGCTTGAGATTTTGCTTTGGCTAAAGAGGACTTGGAGCAGCAGTGGAGGTTTGGAAGGCTGTCTGTGTGTGTGTGGTGATGGAGCGTTTTGTAAAGTTTGGTAGGAATCTCTAAACTCCGCTTTCAACGAGGAGGCCTCGATTTCACCTATCTGCTCCATGTTCCTCTAACAGTCTGTGTTTGTGTGTGTTGGACCATGCTGAACCTCTGTGATATTTATATCTCATGTAAACTGTAATTGAATTCAGAAGATGCCAACAAAGCATTTTTAATGTATGTGTTTTAGGTTCAAACATTGTGACGCGTAAGATCAGTCGCTCTGTGGCAAAGATTCACCTAGGCCAACTGGAGAGCTTCAGCCTGGGCAACCTGGACTCCAAGAGGGACTGGGGCCACGCCAAAGACTACGTGGAGGTAAAACACACACCATAACCACACACAATTCCAGAGAAACACACACAAACTGTGCGTGCACTGCTTCAGAGTTGAACAGGGTTCAGATGTGCACATAGCATCAACGGCATGTTTTCCCAGATCATTTGAGGCCACAATATGCGATCTGCATGAAGCCTCCTATGATTCTCTGCCAAAAGAGAAACAGAGATAGAGAAAGAGAGAGGGAGCGGGAGGAGAGAGAGAGGGCCGCATGCTGTGAGGCCACAGACTTCACTCTGGTTTCCCACAACTCACCCATGTCCCAGATCCCTTCAGGCCCCCATCACCATTCCCCGAACGCCCGCAGAAGAAAGAGAGATATTAAAGGAACGCCGCGTCCTGGGGACGATGACAGAAATACGGTGTTTGTGTTAACGTAATGGTGCCAGCAGCAAGCAGAGAAAGGAGTGGGGAGATGAAACGAACAGTGGGGTCGCCTCGTCCAGGAGCAGACGGAGCTCAGTGTTTCTGAATGTGTGCATTTTCCCCCCCCGGTGCATGTGTGTGTAAGGAAGCGCACATTCTTGTGCGTGTGTGTGTGTGTGTGTGTGTGTGTGTGTGTGTGTGTGTGTGTGTGTCAAAGTGTGCGATAGGTTAAGGTTGGAACATGTGTGTGTGGCTTGCCGAGATGAAAGACTCGACGGGTTGCCATGTCTGACAGCAGACCCCTCACAGCGGACCGTGTTATTATTAGGAGGTGATGGTGGCGGAGGTGGTAGGGGGTGCTCTTTGAGATGGGAGTCGGGGTGAGGAGGTTATGGCGGGGAAGCGCGGCCTAACTGCAGATCACAGTGTGGGGTCACTGCGTCAGAGAAGGGAGGTAGTGAATCGGCGGTTCACGCTGTTAAGGCGGGGTGCGGAGGCGTCAATGGCGTCAGCGAATCGGGAAGACTTTCGCTCGCTCAGTCATATCTAACTGTAACCACAATGAATAATTTTTCCCTCCTGTGGTAGGAAGTCTGACTTCAATTGAGACTGGTAAAATGGAAACACAAAAGTTTATTGTTTTTAAAAAAGGATCCATCTGTGTGATTTTTACTTTGCTGTCATGCAAACAGATTCACAGCTGACAAAATATATTGTCATATTGATGCAGTCCCAAAAGTCATTTTTCTCAGACAAATATGAGGTGACAGGTAGGTCTGGCACTAATAAGTCAATTTTAGAAGCAGCACAATTACATATTTCAGCTTCAGTTAACAATTTACGCTTATCCTGTAACTGTTTCTCCACTTCGTGAATGTACAGAAACAAGAGGATAAATGTGACAAACTGGGAGAAATAAAAGAAACAGACTGAGTACTAAAACTTAGTCAAACATACCCCATACACACACAGGGTCATTGTGTTTTTATGGAAAAGTAGTACAGCCAATGTAGCGTCAAGCAAGGCAAGAAATTGGGTAAAGAAGTCATCTATAACTCCAGTTTCAGATGCAGGTTTTGCCCACTTCACTGTAACACAGTGAGAATGATTCTTACTCTTGACAAAAATGCTGGAAGTCGCGTCACATCCAGCAGGTTTCTTCATCGTGTTATGTTAGGTCTCTCTGACTGACCAGTTGTGTACTTATGTGTTGTATGTGCAAACCCTGTGTAGCTGGATTTGTGCGTATATGTGTGTGTGTGTGCACGTGCGTGCGCTCGCCTGTCCAGGGCACCCTGGCTTGAGACGCTCCAGGTTTCCTGTGGGAACCGCCGACATTCCAGTTCTGGTGAATCAGGCACCTCCTTGCCGCGCGTCTCCAGTTTCGGAAAGGCGGATTTCGGGAAGCCAAACAGAAGCTCGAGGTGCTGAGGGGAACTGAGGTGGAGGAGGAGGAAGGAGGAAGGAGGAGGAGGAGGAGGAGGAGGAGGAGGAGGAGGGGTAGATGAAGGGAGGAGGCAAACAGATGCGTGTTTGTAGGACGTTTGTACATTATGCATAAATGAACCATCTCTCCTGCTGAAAGTTCACCCCACCCAGCAGACCATCAAAGACTGTGACTGTCACCACTGCCCCCCCACCTCTGCTTCGCTCTGTCTCACTTTGAAATATCCAGCCAGCCAGCCAGCCAGCGTCAGCAGTATGTTACCATGGCAAAGCCAAACAACTGGCAATTTGTAAACAGAACCATGTGTGTCTGCTTTAGGCTGACAACTGCTTTTCCTCCCTCTCTCTCTCTCTCTCTCCCTCTCCTCACCCCACCCAGGACAGGGAAATTGCTTGTAATTGGCTGTGGATAGATTGCGGGTGGCAGGAGGGGCGTGCTGTGTGTCTGCTCTAACGACGTCTGAAGGCGTGCGGCTGGCTGGGCATCGTCTCAGCCGGGTATCGGGTGTCCGTCCCCGGCAGGCAGACAGACCTGGAGCAGCCCGGCTTCTCTCAATGGAGCCCTTTATTATTATTATGGTATTATGGAATACATGCCGGGAGCTGAACGCTCTAGTATAAAATCAGTAGATAAAATGATTTAAATCCTCCTGATCTCATTTTCCTCAAAGGGGTTAAGCTTTGGACTTTCTCAGTTATGGGACTGTGTTTGAAACATATTTTTTTTCTGTGTGCGGTTCACTGTGATTTGGCGATACAGAACAAATATCTGAATATGAGGAGAAAAGGAAACCCACAGCAATCACTCACTAAAGGCTCTGTCTGAGCAGATAAAGACACAGGAGTCGGCCATCTTTACCAAGGACTGCCCTCCTCCCTACTCCTTCCTCTTCTCTCAGCCTGTGCCCCCACCCTGAGTTGGCCCATGGTGGGCACAGCTGTTTGGAGCCCCCCCTACCTCCTCCCCTTCTTGCTCCAGAGAGCCATTTCCTGTGTAGAGAAGAGAGCTGGCTGGGAGAGAGCAGGAGCAGAAGTTGGCCTAGTGGTTTTGGCCCTTTCTCTCCCCTCGGGCTCCATCCTGCTTCACTTTCTCTCTGTCTTTTTGTCCGTTTCCTCTCCCGCCTTGTGCTTTTTATTCTTCATGTCCCTCCCGCCTCTTAACCTTTCACTGTTTAGTGTTTTGTACTCCTGAAGAGCTGCGTCACTGGATCAGCGCTCCACCAAACTGTTGCTCCCTCTTGTCCGGCACTCATTTGGCGAGCAGTTACCACCCAGTTACCAGATATTTCCCTCTGACATCTAATAACCGGGTCTTATTTTTCCCCTGACTGGAGCTAGCGTTGCTGTTCCTTGCTGCTGTAGCGGACCAGAAACTGTTGCCAGATGAGACGTGGCTGACCCGCTGACACACAGTCCCGACCACCCCTCCTCCCTGCTCTTGTCTTGTTCACATATTTATTTTCAAAATATAATTACCTGTGAAATTCTGATCTTTTCTCTTCAGGTGTGTGTGTGTGGTTGCCCCTGTGTGGCGGTAGCTGTCTGATTCCTGGCATTGTGTGGAGGCAGCGAGGTGACAGGACAGCCCAGATGGTGTCATTTTTCACCTCCTTTATTTTTCTTATCCTTTTTTTGTGTGTCGCAGCTGCCTCTCTGTGCAGTAATGGTTACAGATGAGGCTAATTAGCCAATCACAGCACAGATCAGGGCCAATCACAGATGATTGATGAGAGTGGTGGGCCATTCATCACATGTTTTTGGCTTGGGAGGTGACAGCGGGGGCAGGCTCAGGGACTTGGTACAGTAAGTAAGACGTTAACGTCTACATTTTGAACTTGTTGCTGAGGCGCTTTTCCAACAAAACTCAGCACGCTGAAGGGCCTCATTATCTTTCTCAGAGACTGTTTGACATGAGGTTAGACATGACAGACACTGGATGTTTGGCTGTGGAGATCAGACAGAAGATGTGTCAGTGTTGGGCATGTTAAAGTCTGATAGTGTTGATGTTTTGTACATGACTGAGGTTAGAAAGAAAACTTAACAAGCCCAGATATTTCTACCAATTTATGAAGCTTGTAATCAATCCAAGTCAGCTCAGCACAGCTCCAACCAGGCATACTAACAGGGATACTAACTAATAATTAATTAGTTAATATGTTGATTAGCTTCTTGATTAATTGAAAAATCATTAGGTACAGAACCAAAAGATATTCAGTTTATAATTGGAAAACAATGGAAGACGATCAGAAAATAAAAAAAGCTGGAAGCAGATAATTTTTCCATTTTTGCTATAAAACTATAAACTGATTGTCAAAACTGTTGCCGATGATTGATTAGATGATTGATGATTGGTTGAAAGACATTGTTGCGGTTCAGCTACAGTTATGACATCAACAGTAAAGAGTTGGCGCAAGCTGTGTCAATGAAAAGTACGAGCAGATATCATTTCTGGCGTGTGTGGTAGGAAAAAGCTGATGTGTTGCATCTTTTGAAATAATATCAATGTTATCTGTGTCTAGGTATTTGCTGGAATTTTGGATACTGATATACATATCGTGTAGCTTAAATATACTTTCTCCTTTTACAGGTCCTAATGGCTGCATTGCAGTTAAGTGATAAAGCATTTTGAACATATTTGTCTTTTCAGTCCTGTCCTCTTCTCAAACCACAGTTTCACAGTTACTCAAATGTGCATAATTGGCCAACATATCATAACATTATCAGTACAGGTGCAGCTCGTGCAACATTTGATTTTTCCGTTAATGGTTGTCCCTGTTCTGTGCTGCGTTTGTGGCTGCAGGGTTCTAACTTGAAACTCACTTGTATATTTTGTCAGGTCATAGAGGGCGCTGTCCCCTTGTTACACTCTGTGGTATAGATAACTGTGTGTGTGTGTGTGTGTGTGTGTGTGTGTGTGTGTGTGTGTGTGTGTCCTTTATGTGCGTGTCGGGATCTTTACAGCAGTGATTCAGGGAGCTGATAAATACCTTTGCCTGCTCTGTGGGGTTTTAATAAACACAGCTGGAGTGGTAAAGAGCTAAAATGGGAACTAATAGGGCAGAGGAGAGGGAGCATTAAGTTTCATCACCAAAACCTCCTGACTACATCCAAACCCCCTG